>JASDQU010104613.1:176570-188416 GCA_032191745.1 Picea mariana | reverse complement strand
TTATCTGTCTCAACTTCTGCTTGAATGGATTAGCCTCTTCTTTTAGTGGGATCTTGTGCTCAATGACTGACGTGTCATATGTCTTGAGATCTTCGTAAGTCCATGCAAACACGTCAGCAAACTCCCTCAGCAACTTAGTGTATTCGGCCCTCTGCTCCTCGGTCAAACTCCTTGACAACTTAACAAACTTGGGCTCCCCTGGTGTGCCTATGTTACACTCATCTGTGTCAGCATCATCACCTGAAACTCTACCCTTTACTGCCACATCATTTCCATCAAACAACCTTTCTAACGGGATTAGACCTTTCGGTATGTGGTTGCTTGGTAGCTATATAATCTGGTGGTCAGCGATTTTATTCAACAACTCTCCGGGGTGAGGGTCCAGCTTTCCTTCAACGTCAAGATCCTCATCTATGTGTGACGCAGAAAATTCATCAATGGATTGGAGAAATTTTTCGATCTCCTGATCATCCTCAAATACCTTCCAATGCTTGACATTGTCCGGTACAGAGGGTCTGTATTTTATTTCAACATCGGACCCGATAGTGGGCAGCACAGGGACTTTGAGCAGACTAGCTGTGAAAGCTAAAAAGTTGGCTGGAGCATTTTCTTCCCTTGGAATGAAAGAGATGTTAAAAGCCAAGAAGAAATTATTCACAAGGTCCCATACCTCATTCCTGTAATTCCTGAGACGAGGATGCTTGGCCTGATAAGCACTTTTGACCTACTGGACAATCAACTCTGCATCCCCAAACACATCCATCTCCCTTATCCCCATCTCCTTAGCAGCAATTAATCCCAGAACCAGAGACTCATACTCTGCCACGTTGTTGGTGACTTCAAATTCCAGCTTGTATGACAGAGATATGGTCTCTTGAGAAGGGGATATAAATACCACCCCGGCACCTGCACCTATACTGGAAGAAGCCCCATCAAAGAACATCTTCCAAACAGAAGTGGTTGGAGGGGGAATCTCTTGATTAAGAATGGGCTGCTTTCTGATTTGTAAGGGGGCCTCAGGGATCTCAGTGACCTGTAAAAAGATAGACCCTAAGTCAGTGTCAAGTGCAAAGATGGGGTGATTAGTGGGGTTTGCTTCATCACTGACTATATAGGCTAGTTGGGCTTTTCTGTACAATCTCCTAAGTTCTCCCCCAAAGACTGGAATGGTGGCATATGTGAGGTCCATCTGTAATGTCCCTCCAAGTCTCTTAATCCAAGACCTTGACAACAGCATGCCAAACTTGGGGGGAACATCAGCTACCACAATATCCATGACCATGCTCTTCATGGGCAGCTGAAACAAAGAGACTACTAGATCCTTGATGACTCCCAAACATTGCACTCTCCTGGAGTCAAAAGAATAGAGGTCATGATAGGCTTGGGTGACTTCCANATGAGGTTATGAGAGGCTCCTGAATCCATCAAACAGTTGTGCAGCACTTTGTCATGTATGTTCAGGGAGGTGTAGAAGGGAGGGGATGAGTCATCTCTGTCTTCCACTATGGGGTCTAGGACAACTACTGGCTTTTCATCTTGGAGGTTTATGAAGTCTGTGGAAGGGCCTGAGGCTTCGAATTTCAAAAGGTCGGAGAAACACTTTTTGAATTCATCATGTTTGATAAGCTCAGTGAGGGGTACAGGGATTCTGATCTTTTGAATCTCATGTTCGAAATTGAAAGAAGATGTAGGCTTTGGGATCTCTCTAATTTCAGGAACATGATTTTGGACAATGGGAGAGAGGAGTTGAGCCTTATTACCTCTGTGACTGTCTGCTACCTCATTAGCAGGCTTCTCTTCTCTAGAGGATGGCTCTGAAACATCAGATGCTACTGCCCTTTTATCGGATCTCAGGTTATACCTGCCTCAGCCACCACTAGCTTTGTCTCCTTTGCTCAATTTGTTTAGCTGACTGCTCATAAGAGACTCCTCGTATGCTGATTGGGTCGGATGAGGGAAGGGGGAAGTGACTTCTAAACTGTGGATTTTAGGCTCAGGCTCGTCTGTTTCTCCTTCTTCTTCATCGACCACAAAATTGTTCTGGAAGGGAGCCTGAATCCTTTGGTCGTCCCTGTCTCTTTCCTTCTCTCTATGCATAGTTGGAGGACCAAAACTATTTGGCCTTTTGAAACCTCCTCTATTCTCAGTACTCTGAGGGCCCTTATATGCTTACCTCCTCTCCACCTTCAGTCTCTCCATTTTTTCCTTCAGAAGTTCATCACCTAGGTCAGCTCATTCGCTTGAGGGTAGGGCAGTGATGGGCCAGAAGTTGAGGCTTCTGATTTTCCCTTTCTTCTGTCTGCGTCAGCCTTGTTCCTTAGTCTGTCAGCTACTAATATGTTGGATTCCACTTCTATAGCTGCATCTTTCATCTGAGCTAAAGAGGTGGCTCTTCTTTCTCTTAATAAAAGACAAAAATCAGGGTCAAATGCACCAGCATAGGAAATCTGAGCGGAGGCTTCAGATGGCTTTACCTCTACGGGAATCTTGTTATACATCTTATTGAATCTTTTGGAGAAGTCAGAGACAGACTCTCCTTCCATTTTCTTCAGGGACCCAAACTCTGTCATGTAATATATGTAATCTTTCCTATCTCCCCACTGCCTTAGGAAAACATTATCCAGGGCTTCAATGCCAGCAATAGATCCAGGGGCCAGTCCCCTAAACCATTTCCTCACCTTGCCATCCAGGCTCTGGACAAAGACTCTCATCCATACATCTTCATTTTCAATGTTGAGGTTGTATGCATAACTGTAGAAATAAGCTAGGTGCTCCTCAGCAGTTATGTCCCCTTCCCCAGTGAACTTGGGCATGTATTTCAAATAATCTCCAGCAGGGAGGGGATTCATAGGATGAGGTAGGATTAAAGGAGCGTATCCAGCAGCGACTATGGCATCCATTCTATTCAGAGGGGGATTATCACCATCCATAGGGATATTAGGTGGAGGATAACTCAGATGAGAAGGAGTGTGAACAGGAGATATCGAAAAAGAGGCTCTCACAGGAGACGATGGGTAGAACAGAGAGAGGTCTAATGGACCTGAATGTACAGATGCTTTTCCCTATGCAGCAGTAGTAATAAAAGGAGGGGTGGTGAAACCTTCTGAGGCCTGAGGTTTGTACTGAGGCACAACTTCCAGGGAGGGGGGAGTGACAAGGATCTCTCCCTCTGATACTAGACCAGGAGGAGAAAACTCAGCAGGAACACTCCCGAAATTCAAGAAATGAGAAACCTCAGAGGAAGGATGACTCGAAAGCTGAGAGTAAGAGAATGGAGTTTTTATAGAAGGAGGAGGGGAAATACCTGATTCAGAGGTGAAGCTTTCTCCTTGAGGAGCCTTTCCTTTCCTGAGAATCACCTCCGGATTTTCTTCAATAGCAGCCAAAGGCAGTTGTGGATGGGACCGTGTGTGTCTACCGCCGGAAGCCACAACTAATCCAATGGGCTCGCCGTAGTGGATTCGTCACAGTGGAGTCGCCAGGTGCACAGTAGCAATCTTCAAGTTCTGATATCTGATGCACCTTCAGAATCAGTTGAATATTTGTCGTTCAATCCCGGGGAAAATATTCAACTTCATCCCCGGCAACGGCACCAAAAATGTTGGCGGCCGAAAGTCACTCCTATATTGCTTCCAGGAGCAGAGCCCGACGCCCATCAGTTTAATGTCACGATTTGTTTTAAGGGGGTGATCGGATGGAGGAAAACTCAGAACAATATCATCTCAACTCAGAAACTAGGCTAGGCATACATGAATGAATGAGGTCTTGATAAACTTCAAACAGTGAGTTGCAATAAAGGGTGAGTAGGTGGAAGAGTTGCATGAGAAGAGTGCGAAGGTCTATCATAAACATCTGGTTTGTAATAGACTGGAGAAGAAAGCATCTGAATGCAAAATCCTTTTACATTCAAACACAGATACCAGAGAATACAATAATGTCACAACAAATCCTTTATCATAACAAGATTGTAACGATCCACACGAATCCTTCGACTATGAACTCTCTGGCATGAGATGAAACATAGATGGAAAAGAAGAACTGTTTTTCATAAACCAAGAAGTCTCAAACACAGATACATAACCTGGAAACCAGAATGTTTGCTGAAACTTTACAGCTGGGACCTTAGCTCTACCATCGATCGATACAAAAATGGTGAAAATGCCTTCATATACTCAAAACAACAACAGCAGCGGAACCAAGATACTACATTGAAAGCTTTGCGTCTGCATGGCTTCTGACAGCCAACACCTGAAAGATCGTGCAACTTATGTCAAACGTAATCCAACTCTTGATAGTTCCAGCGGTGAATCTACGTGCCTTTAATTCACTGCCGGACTTTCCCATTATGGCGGAGACGATGTCTAACCACCACCAATCGCTTCAATAACTGCTTCCTTCGGATTGAGGACGATCTTGCCAACTCAGCACTTTGGGATATGGAAGACTCCTCACGCTGCCACCTGGAATAACTGAATGGCTCGACAAATGGGCATGGAGGCCAGTGCGAAGGATGGGACGCATGACAGGAGTGGTGGCGTCGGACTATGAGGGTGTGAAAGAAGTGGTGAGGTGCGAGAAGGGAGACAGAGGTGGGCACATGGCAAGCGACGAGTGGATGATGAGAAGGAAGGAGGGCCACGTGGACCAAAGAGGGGAGGCGGATGGATGACACATGGCAGCAGGAGAAAGGTGGTTCTGGAAGATGACAAGATGGGAGAAGGGCCCACGCCGGTTAAACACAGAGTGGCTAAGAAGGACGGGGTTGTCCAAGCGTCGTTGATCCGGGCGCGTCGATCTCAGCCGTCGAAAAGTTGCGTCCGTGATTTCGGACCCCCCCCCTCCGCTTAAAGGTAGAAAGGAAGGTGGGGTCTGGAATTTCCTTTATCGTTGTTGATCTGAGCGCGCTGATCTAGACCGTTGGAGAGATGTGCCCCCGATTCCGGACCCCCCCCCCTCCCACTTAAAGGTAGAAAGGCAGGGGGGTCCGGAATCCCATCTGCATCGTTGATCCGGGCACTGTGATCCTTGCCGTCCAGACTTGGTTTTCATTTAATCATGGGCGCATTAGCACCCCAAACTTAGGACAAGTGGGTTTTAACCCATTCTTTTGCATTCTAACCCCCCTTACAAGAAATATCTCTAACACAAGGTACAAGTTAATTTTGATATTCCCATATTTGAAGGATAGATAGATGTGGATGCCCTAGAAAAATGGTTAAACCTACTAGAAGGTTATTTCTCTATTCATAATTTCTCTGATAGGGAAAAGATCACCTTCGCACTCCTTAAGGCTCTCCCCCATGTCAAAAATTGGTGGGAAACTTAATGGGAGAAAAATTCCACAGAGGAGTCTGGAATATATGGGGTCGAGCCTAGTTAGGATTTTTTTGTGGATGCGGTAAAGGAACAGTATTACCCTATTGGAAACTATGAGGAACAGTACATGAGATGGACCACACTATGGCAAGAGAGGGGCCAAGAAGTTACAGAGCTCACCAATACCTTTCATACATTGCGCACCAATCTGGGTATCAAAGACCCTGAACGAAATTTGGTTATGAAATACCGTGGGGCTCTACACAGATACATCTAAACTGAAATGGATTTTTTGGACATCTCATCACTCGATGTTGCTTATCGATATGTTGTTAAAATCAAGCATAAATTTAAGCACCAAAACAAATGAGAGTTTGGTTCTGCAAATCCGCAACAACCAAAGTATGATAAAGACAGCCCTAAAAAATAGTCTCTCGAAAACTAGTCCAAGCCACAGGAAAAGAATGGTCATGGAAAGACGAAGAAGGTCACCAGAAAATGGTGCGATTTCCACAAAATCCCCTGGAACAACATCGATGAATGTCGCTCAAAATAGTCGTTGGTGGCTGAGATCAAATACAAGGAGTTGAAGCCTGATTCAAAATCTAATTTAGAAAATAATGATAGAAGACAGATCATTGACGCAAACCCCACTACTATTATTGGGATCAAAGCAATTCAACCGAAAGAACCAACAGATCCTGAAGAGGGGAAGCACCTTTTTCATTCACATATGTGGGTGAAGGGGGCCCCACTGAATTTTATTGTTGATAGCGGAAGCGAGAAGAACCTCATATCAGCGGAGATCATCAAACAGTTGGAATTGTCGACAACACCACACCCGCAGCCATACAACACCAGGTGGCTTCTCCAAGGATGAGATCTTCATGTCAACTAGCAGTGTTGATTGTCATACAACATCCATCCCTTCAAGGATGAGGTATTATGTGATTCCCCCTGGATGTCTGTGATGTTCTCTTGGGCCAACCATATATGTGGAAGCGCCATGTTATTTATGAGTCTCCACCCCGTAGTGTCAATGTTACTATGGGGGGTCATCTCTAGAGGATACCAAAGGTAATTCGGACTATTGTCCCACCTAAAAAGTGCCGCAAGGTAGTATCTCATACTACAAAATTCAGCTTCTTCACAGTTTGTTCAAAGCGTGAACAGAAGAACACCATTGCATCCTCAATCCAAGCACCTTCTATCCAACAAAAGTAGGTTGAAAAGATTGCAACAAAGTGTAAATATTTTCTCTACACACAGACATCTCATGTATCCAGACTAGTTAAAAAGGTCCAACCCTTCCAGCCATAGATTCGTGACAACCTTCAACAAGCTAAGCAACGCAACTTCTCCAACAAGAAAAACAACTCATCAAGATGCAGATTCAGCAAACTCTTTTCCCTCTCCCTCGAGCACTCAACGCAATGGATTTCATTGCTTCGTAAGGATGGAGGATTGATATAGGTGGATATTGGTGGCCACCCACCTTTTCTAACTGGGTCAAAATAGTTTTATGACAATTTTGGTAATTTACTATTTTTAGCCATTTTTAACTTTCGGGGCCATTTTGAGGGCCTAAATGAAGGTTTTTCGGGATAGAGATTCTCAATTATAGACAGAGGCTTTGATTGATCCCCCCAAACAAATCTCATCGATCATTCCTTTCCAACAAGATATCATGCGCCCCAAACAGAGATCGTATTCCAAAGTTACACCCTCGGGAAGTTTATACACCAAACTACCCAAAACGGGGTCCACAAAATTGTTGGCTTTCCATCTTCCAGGGTTAGGGTTTTGGATTTTCTTTATGATAAAAAGGCCTTTGGAGCCTCATTGTAAAATGATCTTGTGAATGAGCGCAGCCGTCACATCTTTTCTCAGAGATAAGCCGCCACCATTCTAGCAAGCTTGTTTCTGCTACATTTTATAGTTTCATCTTATTTCCTTCTTGAATAGAAACCAGTTTTAATGTATATTTGTTATTCTGTGTTAAGAATATTTTGATAATAATCTATATTCATTTCGTTCTGCAAATATATTCTGGATTATTTGGTTTTTTACATTCCTTTTTATTGTCAAAAGGCCTTTAGAGCCTCATTGTAATCATGTTCTTGTGAATCTGAGTAGCGGACACATCTCTTCTCAGAGATAAGTTGCCACTATTTTAGCGAGTCTTTCACTCTGTATTTTTACAGTCTTTGTACATTTCCTCTCATTAATATAAAATTGTGTCTTATTGTATCTTTTTGTTTATGGTTGCATCTCTGATACATTTATGTTATATTATTGGATATCTGAGATATCTTTGTACATTGTTTTATTAAATCTCCACTCTCAACATTCCTCCTTTCCTTTGCTTGCACCCAGTGTTCAACGTGGATATCCTTCGACCGTATTTCCCACCATTATTGGACACCTCAGAGATAGCAAAACAACTGACACCAATAGAGCTCAACCTCGATTGCATACAACAAGCATCCAGTGATCAGATTGTGGACAAACTGATCAAGGGCACTCACCAGCAAAGGATCCATATTTATCGAGTTGTCAAAGCAAGGTAGCTCTTGCACCAAGGCAAGTGGCTCACCCAGGGCCAAATAAGGGAAAGAAGGGTCACGGAAAGATAAAGAAGGACACTAGAAAATGGTGTTATTTCCACAAAATCCCATGGAACAATATCGATGAATATCACTCAAAACAGTCATTGGTGGTAGAGATAAAAGACAATGAGTCGAACCCTGATTCAGAATTTGATTCTGAAAATACTAATAGAAGACAAATCATTGACGTAAACCCCACTGTTATTGTCGCTACTACAGCAATTCAACCAGAAGAACCAACAAATTCTGAAGAGGGGGAGTGCCTTTTTCATTCACATATGTGGGTGAAGGGGACCCCGCTACATTTTATTGTTGATAATGGAAGCCAGAAGAACCTCATCTCAGCAAAGGTCGTCAAATAGTTGGGATTGTCGACAACACCACAACCACCACCATACAACATCGAGTGGCTTCATCGGGGATGAGATCTTCGTGTTAGCCAACAATGTCAATTGTCATATGGCATCCAGCCCTTCAAGGATGAGTTATTATGTGATGTTTCCCCCCTGGATGATTGTGATGTTCTCTTAGGCCAGCCATATATGTGGAAGCGCCATGCTATTTATGAGTCTCGACCCTGTAGTGTCATTGTTACTCTGGGGGTCATCTCTATAGGATACTAGAGGTAATTCCAACTATTTTCCCACCTAAATAGTGCCGCAAGGTAGTATCTCATACTACAAAATTCAGCTTCTTCGTAGTCTTTTCAAAGCATGAATAGAAGAACACCACTGCATCCTCAGTCCAAGCACCTTCTATCCAACAGAAGCAGGTCGAAAGGATTGAAAAAAAGTATAAATATTCCTTCTGCACAGAGGAATCTCCTGTATCCATATTGGTTAAAAGGGTCCAACCCTTCCAGCCACAAGTTCATGAAAACCTTCAACAAGATAAGCAGCACAACTTATCCAACAAGGCAAGCAACTCATCAAGATGCAGATTGAGCAAATGTTTTTCCCTCTCCCCCATGAAATAAACACAATGGATACCATTTCTTCCTAAGGAGGGAGAATTTATCCAGGTGGATATCGGTGGCCACCCACCTTTTCCAACTGGCTCAAAATAGTTTTCTGGCAATTTTGGTAATTTACTATTTTTAGCAGTTTTTAACTTCTGGGGCCATTTTGAGGGCCTAAATGAAGGTTTTTCGGGATTGAGATTCTCAATGATAGTTGAAGTCTCTGATTGAGCCCCAAAAATGAATCCCCTTAAAGATACCTTTCTAACGCGCTATCGTGCACCCCAAACATAGATCGTATGCCAAAGTTACACCCCCGATAAGTTTATACACCAAAGTACCCAAAACGGGGTCCAAAAAACTATTGGATTTTCATCTTTCGGGGTTTTGGTTTTGGATATTATTTATGATAAAAAGGCCTTTGGATTCTAAGCGATTAGCGGACACATCTCTTCTCAGAGATAAGCTGCCACCATTCTAGCGAGTCTTTCACTCCGTATTTTCTACAGTCTTTGTACATTTTTGCTCATTAATAGAAACTTGTGTCTTACTGTATATCTGTGTTTATGGTTGCATATCTGATACATTTTTTTTATATTATTGGATATCTGGGATATCTCTGTACATTTCTTTATTATATCTTTGCTCTCATTTTGTGCCGAAAATAATCTGGATCAACTTGGGAAGACCACTAATAATAGAATGAAAATTCTTGTTGTCCACATGGGACTCCAAATTGCTCAATTGAGAAACATCCATACCCTCATTATTATTTGATACTCTAAAATATTAATAAGGGATATCCTTGTACATTCAACCTATTCCACCCAAACCTTGAGCGGCCTTCACTCTCAAACTAAAACCCTGAAACGCCAATTCACCAAGATCCATTTTTTCCATATCCTCCGCTCTCGGAATCAGGAAGTTGATCGCTTAGTTAAATCAGAAAACAATCTAGAACAAGGTCAAATCTTCATCAACCAAGTCGTTTCTCATGCTTGGCTTCCCTAATTCCCACCATCTTAGACAGTTTCCCTTCTCAACTTTGGACCTATCCTCTCTGAACTCTACCTCGAATCTATCCCCCTCCCCTTTTCTCAACCCTCCCAACTACCTCTTCCCCCCTCCCCCCCTTCCTCACTCAGGCCTCCCCCCTCCCATCCCCCCTCCTCATTGGAAACCTCCTTCTCATACCCCCCAGCTAGCCCCCCCTCTCGTCATGTGGCCCTTCCTCACGACCACGTGCCCCACCTCTTCTTCCCCGTGCCACCTCCTTCACTTCCCATCCCTCTTCATAAATCCTCGACAACTCTTTCGTACTCTATGACACCCCTCTTAGCATCCATGGCATCACCTCCTATTCTCTTCTATGTATTAGTTCTCTTCATCTCATGGATAGTTCATACCCCTTCTTTCAACTTTGTGTAGACGCTCTCCCTCCCACAAATGTGGTTAACACTACTCTCCCATTTAGGTATCATGTTTCATTTCTACAGTGAAGTCTAGGATAGTTCACTTATGTTACCTCTCACCATCATGTGGCGGAGATCTAGAACCCCCTGCACTTTCTCATCCTGTGTCTTGGAGGATTTAAGGGAGAAATTCCACATTTTGCATATGGATGTCAGGTGCACAGAAGAACGAACAGACTCTCATCTCAAGGATTTTCAAAAGGAAAACATGGGGCTACAGGATGAAGTAGTCAATTTGTAGGGTCAATTACATCAACAAGAACTTGGGCATAATCAAGAGCTCATAATTTCCCTTCGTGTGATCAATAGGAATACTAGGAAAATTGGAGAAATGGCACAGCAAATGGTATACCGCTTAAACCATCCCCGGCATCCAGTGAACTCCAATGATTCAGTTGGTTCAAGGCTTCCCTCAACCTTCCACTCAGTAGAAAGAAACGAGAACCCTCTAGTACCTCATGCTTCACCGATCGCTCCAGCCTAGTCGAAGCCAGGAGAAGGAATTCAACAACCAGATGCTAATCCAGTAGCATTTCCAACAAATTTTCAGGAGGACCTGGAAACTCTTCATAACTTTTAGACAAGTTTTTTGATGAATTATAAATTTTTGCTAATTTTGTTTACATATGTAGCCATTTTTACATGGAAAATTAGTATCTCCTACTAGACTGGTTTCACCGGCGTAATTAGAATGCAACAGTCAGATAGTTTTCTAGGAGAAGAATAGAGAATCTATTACTCTTCTTTATGTAAACTGTGTAAGCAAAAATCTCTTTTTTAATATAAATTTCCAATCGTTTTTGTTAAAAACAAAATTATGTTTCTAAGGACACTTTCTCAACACATCGACCTACAGTTTTGTCCTTCAATAGAACAAACTGCAAACATCTTCATCAAGACCTTCACTGAGAAGAAGTTCCATTCTCTACGTAGTCCTCTTGGAGTGAAGGACATAGTTTCCTAACAACTATCAGTTCTTATTTTTACATACATTGTACTTTTAGGGGGGGCGTTTCTCATGAGGTTTTCCCTCTTTCCTTATTTATTTCAGTGTATCTTTTGTATTTGGGTACCTAACATGGCCTCATTGTCGGGACCCATTCTTTATTTTCACCATAGTGATGTTTAGGGGAGTGTTGGAGATACTTCACACACACCTAGGAATTATTTTTCCTAAGGTTTTCCCCATGTTTAATAGTCATTATTCAGTCTCCTATAGTCTAGGGAGAATATTCCTCTAGGAGAATATTCTCTTTAGTTCACACTTCAGTTTGATCAGTTGAGTGGAGTCTAGATGTGTTGACGGGCGAAAATGACCGTCCGTCAATTAAGAGAGTGGAACCGGTCCGGGGTTGTCTAAAAACCCAAGCCATTTGGAATGGACCACTCTGACGGGTTTAACGGCTCCGTTGGCCGCCCTAAGGTTTCCTAAGGAAGCCGAAGAGGAAAGCTGATCTAAGTCAAGAGATCTAACTAAACTAAATAAGCAAA
>JASDQU010104613.1:157229-169608 GCA_032191745.1 Picea mariana | reverse complement strand
ATAATAGACTTGCTCTTTGGCGCGAGACTGACGTGGAAAGGAGCGGGACACATGGCAAGCTACGAGTGGATAATGAGAAGGATGGAGGACCATGCAGATCAAAGGGGGGGAGGCGGATGGATGACACACGACAGCAGGAGAAAGGTGGTTCTGGAAGATGACATGACAGGAGAAGGGCCCACGCAGGCTAAACACAGGGCAGCTGAGAAGGACGAGATTGTCCAGGCGCCGTTGATCCGGGCGTGCTAATCTTGGCCGTTGGAAAGCTGCACCCCCAATTCCGGACCCCCCCCCCTCCGCTTAAAGGTAGAAAGGCAGGGGGGTCTGGAATTGCTTTTATCGCCATTGATCAGGGCACGCTGATCTGGACCGTTGGAGAGATGCGCCCCCGATTCCGGACCCCGCCCCCCCCCCTCCGCTTAAAGGTAGAAAGGCGAGGGGGGTCCGGAATCCCATACGCGCCGTTGATCCGGGTGCGTGAATCCCTGCCGCTTGGACTTGCTCGTTACTTACCATGGGTGCATTATCATCCAAAACTTAGGACAAGTGGGTTTTTAACTCATTCTTTTGCATTCTAGCCCCACTACAAGAAATATCGCTAACAAAACCTTATTCTAGTTTGCTTTCCTAGTTGACAGTGTCTACACATAGCATTTGATGGCTTTATGATATTTGGAAAGTTTCTTACTGCACCAAGATTTATGACTTTCACTAGATTGTCAAAGTTAATATGCCCCAACCTTCTATGCCATAGCCAACTTTCATAGACTAGATTCATATGACATTCCTCAATCAATTTTGCATCTAGTATATACACATTTTCAAGAGTTCTAGGAGCAATACCAACCAGTTTTCTTGTGTCTTCTCTCATAATCTCACATTTCTGGGAATCAAAGATGAAATAGTGCCCCCGATCACAAGTTTGGCTAACACTTAATAGGCTAGGTTTCAGTTTTTCAACAAGCAGCACATTCTTGGCTTTGTATTGTCCCAAACTCACAGTGCCTTTCCCAAGTATGTTACCTGAAGCATTGTCACCAAATGTAACTTTACCTTTTTGTTTCTTTAAGTTCAAAAAATTGTCTTTGTTTCATGTCATATGTTTTGAGCACCCACTATCAACATACTAGAGATCTTCTTTATCTTTGGCTTTTAAGGCAATAAGACATTCCTTCTTTGGTGTTTTTTCTTTCCAAAGATTCTTTTGCTCTCTAATGAATCTTGGTTGTTCTGAGACTTCCATTAATTTGTAATTATTGGCCTTATGTCCATAGTTATGGCATCTGAAGCATTCTAGGTCCACTTCTTGTAGAGGTGCAAAGGAGTTATAGTTTCTTCTTTTGACTTGATTTACTGCTTGGTTATCTTTACGGTTATAGTAATTTACCCTCAAATTTTTCCTTCTTTATTCTCTACAATTCATAGCTTTGTGTCCGAAATTAGAGCAGGCAAAGAAATAACCAAATAAAATGGAAGGATACCTATTTTGATAGAACTTCTTTGGTATTGTCTTATCTTCCTTCTTGATGGGTGGAAGTGGTCCTCTGGAGTTTTGATCATTTCTTGTCTTCTCTTCATTTTTCTTCTTGAATGTACTCAGGAGAGTATCTGCATAAGATTTTGAATTAACTTGGATTTCTTATTGAGAATAGCATATTCCATTTTTATTACCTCAATCCCTTTATGTGGTAATAATCTTATCTAATATTTTAGAGCTATTTTCATATTTTGTTTGAATGAGCTTTGCATCAAGTTTTTTTCTCAGGTGAACTATTTCTTCCTCCATTCTTTCACAAGTTATTTGTTTTTTCTTTAAGAGACTTTTCCAGACTTTCTTCGATCTTATTTGCTTCTAGGATTTGGTTTTTAAAGTTGCTCATGAGTTTCTCCATCTCCTTTTCTTTCTGTTCATGTTTTTTCCTTTTGTTCAACTACAAAAATTTTCAGTTTTCTATATCTGGTTTTGTATTTTCTAAACTCATCCAAGGCACTGAGGAGTTATTCTTCCATATTAACTTCTTCTTCATCTTCTGACTCTTTCTCATGTTCAATTTCTTCTATATTTTTAGATTCTTAAATACCTAGAAAAAGGACTTCACCATCATCAGATTCATCACTGTCACTGGACTCTGATGAACTGTTGTTTTCTTCTTTTGAGTAGAAATTCTTTTTTTGTTTGTAAATTTTTTTCTTCTAGTTGGGTTTTTCCTTCTTCTTGTATTGTTTAGTTTTGTTTTATTCATCCTCAGGGTCCTCTTTGGGATAGGGACACTTGGTTTCAAAGTGTCCAACCTTTCCATAGTTAAATCATTTGAAAGGGATCTTGCCTTTGTACTTCCCTTCTCCTTTCTGGGGTTTCTTTATAAAATTGGCTTCTTCCACATCAGATTCTTCATGATGGTTGGATTGAGGTTTTTTCTTTTGACCTTTTGTTTTCTTGAGCACCTTGAAAGTTTCCTCTCCTTATGTGAGGTTCTCATGACCTAATCTTAACTAATAGGCTGTGAGGATTCCATACAATCCATCCATGGTGAGTTTATCTAGATTTTCCCGATCTTCAAGAGAGGACACTTTAGGATTGTATAGAATAGGTAGTGTTCTTAGTACTTTTTCAACTAGCTCATTGTCTGACACTTCTACTCCCAATCCTTTGATTTCATTAACAATATTATCAACTCTTTCAAAGTATTCTGAGATATTTTCTTCATCCTTCATTTTCAGACCTTCATATTGTACTTTGAGAGTCTGGAGTTTGGCCCTCTTTACTTTGGATCTCCTACATATATGGTTTCCAATTTTACCCAGAGTTGTTTTTCATTATTATAGTTTAGTACCTTAGAAAGGATTTTCTTACTTAGTCTAGCTTGTAGTGTGTTTAAAGCCTTTGCATGTTCCCAAAAAAATTTATTGTCTTCTGCTTCTATGGGAGTGGCTTTTGGAACATAATATTCCTTTTCCACTAATTTCCATACTTCCAGTCCAATGGACATAAGATAGATTTTCATTCTAACACTCCAGAAGACATAGTCTTCACCATTAAATAGGGAGATTTTTTATGACATCTTCAACTGTTGATCCATTCTAATGTGTATTCCTCTTTAAGTGATTTAAACCTTTTGTGAAGAAACTCGCTTTGATACCAATTGAAGGATCAGATCATGTCACTAAGAGGGGGCGAATGAATCAGTGACACAATTATTATATCAATTTTCCTTTTGTTTAATGCAAACTGAAATTTAACACAATATTTATCGTGGAACCCAAATGGGAAAACCATAAACTATTTTCTATTAACTGAAAATTTTGTTTTACATTTTACATAGAAGGAAGATATTCCTCATTTTCGATCAGCACCAACTGATCAGGATGCACCCACACCCTTTTTTCACCAGCACCAACTGGTAGGAGACTTTGACCCCTTGTTTAGTCAACTACAACTGACAAGGAAGGACAAACTCCCTCTATAGGCACCAACCTACCCTTGCACCACCCAACCACCCTTGTTTTATTAATCTGGAAAAACTTTTGTATCAAGTATTTACTGCATCTCTCTCTGCTTCTGTGATTTGATATATCTGCTAATTTAGATTGCAGAGACACTTTCTTCTCACCACTCTTTCTTTTTTATATATTCTTCAAATCAGCGTGAGTGTGATACACTGTGTCCTTTTGTTTGGATCATTTCACCTCTTCAATTAACTTAACCATAATCTTTGTTATTATTCTTACTATGAAGGCTTTTCATAAATTGATCACAGATATGGATCAATTTCATCTTTTAACTCGATCCTGAATCTCTGCAATTATTTCAGAACCAAGTTCTGCAAAATAACTTACTTTAAACCATTACATGTGACCGATAACACAAAACCACGAGCTTATCAACTTTAGTGATGCTTTATTTTTTCCTTTATATCTCTTATTCCATATTACCAATGACATTGACCAAACACTAGGCCAAACGAGCGCTTGTACGCTCATTAGAATCAACGGTCATGATTTAATCTCCTGATGAGATGGATGACAGTTGGGAATTTTGGACTTTGCCTTTCAAATCTTCATAATCAGATTTCATCGAACAGATCGAACAGTTCACATTTATTTCGCGTAACTAGATCAATGGTCAGATTTGATCCTTACACTTAACCTTTCATTGCTTAATATGATGGCTAGGACTTAATCAAGAATTGAGATGGATGGCCACCATTTACTTTGGCACTTCCACTGTTTTACTTACGCTATCCTTCCATTGTTTTTTGATCAATGATTGAGAATGCACCCAAAGTGATCTTTAGATCGAACGACCCATGTCCACTTCAAGACTTAGGGCATATACTAGTGGTGAAACTCTCCAATTAAAAATCCCAAAGTGACATAAATTTCTTACATCACTTGATGATGTGGCACGAGCTGAGTGTTTTCCACATGTCACTCAGATTCGTGATTTGCACATACCTTAAATGTCGATTTCAACTTGACACTTGTTATTATCTGACTGTGCCACGTGTCCTTTCTGATGTGGTATGTCACATGTCCTTGTTGACATGGTCTGCTGACGTGGATCTCTCGATGTGACACATGTTCATCTCCTTTATCTAACGGTCAGAATAGTATCCGAAGGGTATCTCAAATCGACAGCTGAGAGTGACTTCAGAATTTCGGATTTCGGGACTTCGGGTATTTCGATATCTCGACTTCACAATTCTTTCGAAGTGAGATTCCTGAAGCGTAACCTCCTCACATATTTAGACCTGAAGTAAATGATGTTCATTTGATCAAGATCTTATATCGATGGCTCGATCTATCTGCGATGTTGTTTTTCCTTAGTTTAAATCCAACGGCCCTCCATCTTTTCTTATCATATCCTTCCACTCAAAGGTGATCCAATGGTCTTGAAGACTCTCGAAGTGGATTAACGATCAAGGATGATTGTGGAACCACAACTTGTGAGTGATTTAATTCGTCACCCAAACTCCGCAATTTGAAGTTGTACATTGTTGGTGAGTCAAACACAATCATCGATCTTTGAACTATAAGATCTGACAGTCCTGAATAATTGTGAGATTGGAAATATCACGATGTTAATACTTTTTTCAATCTCCGCAATCTATCCCTACCATTGATCTGGTGATTGTGCATCTGACGGTCTTGATTTGATCTGAATTTCATCGCACCATACCCACTGACTTTCATCGCGCCATCTCTTTTGATCTTTAATCTATGCATATCGTCCAACTGTTTGACATTAGCCATTATCTGCTAACAGAGTATTGTTGATATCAATGACAATTCGTCATGCCAACTTATCATCACATCAATGACATCGATTGTTGGCATCAATGACAATACATCAATGACACTATATCCAACACCTGACCCTCTAAATTTTGTGATCATGAACTTGTGATGGTCTTTGAAAGGATAAATTTTTTGTGCATAATGAATCCACTCGTTCAGTTGATTCATCAATTCTCTCAATTTGTTCATTAAGCATCATTGTCAGCACCCCTCATTCTTAAATAGATTTTCCATCGCTCCTCAGACATGTTTATTAATGTGTCAATTTTGTCTTCTTTTTGCAATAATTTATTGATTTTTTCCAATAGTGTTTTTTGTACTTCGTCGAATTCCTCCTAAATATTCTCGACTTTACTGAGACAATATTTGATGTTGTTGACTTCGTTTTTATGATGGTTAATGTATCCCTATAACTCCTTGTTTTTTTTCTTACTTGATTCCATATTTTATTTTAAATTATAATCCAAGAATTTATAAAGTGGCTTTATAGTGACTTTATAAAGTGATTTTTTATAACGTGACTTTATTAAAAAATATTTTAAGTTTTTTTTTTCCTTTTTTTTTTAATTATGATTTTTAAGGGGCGTGACTTTATGAAAAGTCACTATGGTTGATTTCTTTTAAAAATGGTTAAGATGGGGATGGGAGTGGACAACACGAATCATATGGAAGAATCGTACGGATGGTCAGCGAACAACGGATAGTACGGTGGAATCAGCAGAAGGGTATGGTGGACAATGTACGGATGGGAAGTGTACAGGTGGGTGGATGGAAAATGTACAGACAAAACATGTGGTTGGATAGTGTATGGATGAGAAGAGGAAAGTATGGCACCTGCAGCGGGATAGGGGAATCCAATCGTATGGTATGATGTATGTACGGACATATCATTGACAGTATAGATTGGACAATAGAAGTGTTATTTGGTTGCGGGTTTTAACCCATGGTAGCGAATAATTTTCTCTGATACCACTATAACAGTAAATCTGTTATTTAATTGAAGAGACAATATTCTGAATTGATATTGATTGATAAATGATAAAATATGACGATACAATCACCCTCATGACGGTTTACTTATAACATTGATTGTTCATGAGGTGAAGAGGTATTGCCTCTTGAATTTCATTAATTAACTATATTATTATTATTATTATTATATTATGTTCATATTTATGTTTGTAACATCCAATATATACTCTCTAGACACCAAGATATTTTTAACACTCCCCATGGACTTCCCCCTTCTCATGGTGCCCATGACCATTCCATTCATCTAGTACCATGCAGTATTCCTCCCAATGTTCGCCCTTATAGTCATCCATTTTCCCAGAAAAGTGAAATTGAGAAAATTGTTCAAGAATTGCTAGAAGTCAGTGTTATTCGTCCTAATACCATCCTTTATTCTTCTTCAACAGTCATTGTACTCAAGAAATAATCCATTTGGTGCATGTTTCCTAATTTTTGTGCCCCCGACAAACTCACAATCAAAGACAAATTTCTCATTCTTGTCATTGATGACCTTTTGGATGAATTGAGTGGTGCTCAATACTTTACAAAATTTGATCTTCATTTTGTCTACCACCATATACATATGAAAGAGGAAGACATCCCCAAAATTGTCTTATGAACTCATGAGGGTCGCTATGAGTTCTTGGTCATGCCATTTGGCCTATGTAACGCCCCCTCCACTTTTCAAAGTCTCGTGAATCATGTCTTACATCCTTTCCTCCGTAATTTTGTCTTAGTTTTCATTGATGATATTCTTATCTATAGAAAAACTTGGCAAACCCATCTTGCCCATGTGTATCAAGTTCTCCATCTATTATCTAAGCACAAAAATTTTCTCAAACAATCTAAACGTGCTTTTGGCGCCTCTAAAGTTGAGTATATGGGTCATATTGTAGGCAAGGATGGTGTACGACTGGATCCTAAGAAAATTGAAGCTATGAAGAATTGGCCTCATCCTAAAACTTTTAAAATCTTTCATGAGTTCTTGGGTTTAATGGGCTATTATTGCAAGTTTGTTCGGAATTATGGAAAAACTGCAGCTCCTCTCGCTACTCTCCTTAAAAAGAATGATTTTAGTTGGACTCCACCAGTTGATCGGTCCTTCAAAGCCTTGAAAGAGGCTATGTTCACTAATCATGTCCTGGACCTACTCGACTTCACCAATACTTTTGTCCTAGAATGCGATGCTTCAAGGAAATCCATTGGAGTAGTCCTCATGCAAGATGGTTGACCTTTGGCTTTCACTAGAAAACAAGTATCAGAGTGACATTTGGGCCAATCAACATATGAAAAGGAAATGTTTTCTATTATGGATATCGTGGATCTCTAGCATCCTTATCTCTTGGGGAAACACTTCGAAATTAAAACTGATCATTGTAGCCTCAAGTATTTCCTGGAACAAAGAATTTCCTCCCCGGACCAAAATAAATGGGTGACCAAGATGTTTGGTTATGATTATGAGATCATCCACAAGAAAGGAAAATAAAATGTGGTTGTTGATTATCTTTCATGTAAATATGAAGAATAAGGGTCCCTCTTTTCCCTCTTATTCATTATAGCAAACTGGATTTAGATCGTTCGTTGGGAATGGTTACCAAACACCAAAATTTCTATCCTAATCCATAAATTGCAACAGGATACTCAAAATTCTCCAGGGTACTCTTGGCACAATCAAGAGATTCTCTATAAAGTTTGTTTGTATTTAACCAAACAGACGAATGTTAAACCTATGGTCATCTCAGAGTTGCATGCTTCACCCATAGCTGGGCATTTAGGTTTTACTAAAACCTATGAACATGTCAAACGTTCTTTTTTCTGGGACAGTCTGAAAGAGGATGTTCGCACCTTTTTCAGTGAATGTGATACATGTCAATGCAATAAAGATGAAACAGTGATACAAGCACACTCCAACCACTCTCAATTCTACCTATTATTTGGAGGGATATTTCTATGAATTTCATTGTTGGCTTACCTAAATTGGGCAATAAGTTAGTCATCATGATGGTAGTAGATCGCCTTTCCAAATATGTTCATTTCTGAGCTCTTCAACACTCATTCACCACATCCATAGTGGCTCATATTTTTATGGATAATATATTCAAACTCCATGGCATGCCTCATTCTATTGTCTATGACTGAGATCCAACTTTCACCAACAATTTTTGGTAACAATTGTTCCAACTCCAAGGAACCCAATTGCATATCAGCACTGCCTATCATCCCCAAACTGATGGGAAAATGGAATTTGTCAACAAGTGTTTGGAAACATATTTGTGGTGTTTTGCATCTGACATAAAAACTCAATGGGATGATTGGTTACCCCTAGTTGAATTGTGGTACAACACATCTTACCATACCACAACTCACATGACTCCTTTTGAAGCAGTGTACGAGAAAAATCCATTGTTGAATCGCTCATACATGTTAGGTGTCTCCAAGGTTCAAGAGGTGGACCATAATCTTACAATCCAAACATCCATTCTATGTACCCTCAAAGAAAAATTATTCTTGGCTCATAATCGCATGAAGCAACAAGCAGATCATGGTTGTTCCGAATTTCAATTTGTTGAATGGGACCAAGTGTTTCTTCGTCTGCAAACTTATAAGTAGACTTCACTCAAAGATGAACATTGTCATAAATCTTCCCCCAAATTTTATGGTCCTTATACAATTGTCATGCGAGTGAGGCTCGTGGCCTACTAATTAGCTCAACCTAGTCATTTTAAGCTCCATCATGTTTTTCATGTCTCACACTTAAAGAAAGTGATTGGAACTAAGTCATAGACTGTTAACCCCTAGAATTTCACCCTTGAAAATATTGCAAATTAAGAGCCAACATGTACTATTTTGGCTGGCATTCTAAGATTCTCCCAGAGTTTAACACTTGTGTTGAGCAAGAGGTTGGTTCCCATCAGAGGTAGGTATAAGATTGGTACAGGGTCATTTTTTCATAGTTAGAGTTAGCTTGTGTTCCTTTGCATTTCGAGAGAGATGTCTACATATGACAAGTGTTGCTAATTTTTAGGAGCCATGGTTTGAGTGGGTATTTTGACCATTTGGAGCAACTCTGAGCATATAGGGATGATCCTTGCATGATTCTAGGCCCGATAGCACTTTTCCGGGTAACATGTAGGAGATTTCTACTTTTAGCAATTTGAGCTCTAGGCCTCGGTATATTGATCCTTGATACATTCTGAGTATTTTGGACCTCTTTCAGGATGATTTTGCACAGTTTTCTATTTTTAGCAGGTTGTCACTAAGGCTTGCATGTCAATTCTAATTGTGGATTCAAATTCCTTGTGAAAATTTGAATCCAATGAGTATAAATTCATGGACATGCAACCAACTTTATATTTTTAGTAGTCATCACCATCCCCATAAGTGACAAGTGGCGAGAAAGGATTCTGACATGTGGTAGAGTTTCAGTGATATGTGGCATCTATGTGGCATCATTTGACCAAGGGCACATAGGGTGAGGTGGCACTTCCTTGGAGAAATTTTATCCAATTAGGCTAAGTTTGCTCGCTAATTCTTCTTTACCCACCATAAAACCACTTTCCATACATTAAAAGTACCTAAACCATTTTACCCATGCCTCTTAACCCTCTAACTCTAACTCTATCCTATCCTAATCCTAAACCCACTTATCCATACCACTATAATTAAATTAAAGTGTCCCCCTTTAATTACCCTTTTCTTATCCTAACCCCCTCCTCTCATACGTACCATTCATTTTTCCTAACTATATACCCACTTTCTAGACCCATTTACTTTGCCCACCTATTTTAAGTGTCACTTTATTAGATTAATTTAAAAAAATTGTCCCCCTTATTCTCCCTTTAAACATGTGTACATAAGAAATCACTCATTTTGTGTAACCCATGCATAAAAGGCATATCGTGTTTCCTTCTTAAATAAAAGGCAGGTCGTATTTTTTTTGTCTCATTCATATTTTTCCTCACACCTCATAATTTTCCTTGCACCTCATCTCCTCCACTCAAATTTGTAGGTCCCTTGCTCCACGTCACCATCTCATTCTCCACTCATGGGTTATTCCTGTCATCCCACTCATGGGTGTCATCTAGTCCCATACGTCCCCTCCTTCCACGCATGCTAGCTCCCATGCGACTCACGTCCATCACTTGAATCTCCTTCATTGCTTAGCATGCACTTTCCCTTTTTCCTAACATCTATTCTACTCACTCCATCTATTTGTATGCCTCTCACAAACCCTTACTTATCTCCTATTGCATGCACACTCACTCTTATTAGTCCCTTTCATAGGCATAGAGGGACTATAGCGATCGATAAAGCGTTGACTACATATTAGTTTGTCCTTTGACTGGAAATATTTTCACAATACCTATTGTTGGAGCTATGGAATTAAAATCATATATTTTTATATATTAAAAAGTAACATATATGTACTGATCTGATTGGCTAAGAGATTGGAGATCTTATTGTCAGCTTCGCTATTCCCAATGTAGTATATGGCAACATATCCAAACTTTTTCTCATAGACAATATGTTTTAATCATATATTTTTCCTGTATATTGCTTGAAGGTCGATTAATGCTACCATTAGTTTGAATGTTTGTATTAGCATTTTCTGCTACCCGAATATATCCGTCAGTTTTGATATGTACTAAGCATATTGAAATGTTTTCATATCCAAGCTTTGTATATTTCTTGAAATTTATTGACACTTATTCCAAGATGCCTCAATAGGCCTAACAGCGTAAATGTCTACATGATGCGACGTCCACCAACACCCCTGACAACTTAAATGTTTGCATACAGCAAGGTCCTTAGACAGCCTAAGAGTCTTAAATGTTTACGTAAATATGGTTCTCGGAGTACATGTCAGTTCAATAGCCATTGTATGTTTCATCCTTGTTCTTCCATTGAAGCTACATACATTGTTTACTGGTTCGGTGACTGCTTCTTCTTTGATGGTTTGTCGGGTGTTGCCACTGTATGTTTCATCCTCATAATCGTTGAAGCTAGATACATTGTTTACTGGTTTCATGAGTGGTTCTTCTTCGCTAGTTTCTCGGTTGTTGTTTTTTGTTGTTTTACTCACGATTCAACCTGCGCTTCTACATTTCATCTTTTCGGAGTAAGTTTCGATGCCATAGTTTCATTTTGTATTCCTTGTTTGTTGTTCAGTGTTTTCAGTTTGCAAGTAAGAATGTTTTCTTATTTGTAGTCGCATGTTCCTTGTATGTTTCTGGTTCCTTTTCTTCTTCGGCTGCAGTTTCGTAATCATTGGAGATACATATGTTCTTCACTAGGTCGGTGGCTTTTGCTGGTTCATTGGTTCCTGGGTTGTTGGTTCTGTTTGTTTGCCTGGGGTTTGTGCTTTGGGGCCCTGTGGGTGTAGTTCGGCCTCTTCGTGCTTTCTCGTTGGTTTGGTCCTTGCTGGTTTCTTTTCTTTGATTCGTCCTTGTAGGGTTGGGGTGCAGCGGCAATGGTTGGAACTTTTCTTTTTTCTTTTTTTTTGGATTGTTATTGTTTTTTTGGGGTGCTTTACGGTGTTTATCCCCTGCACCCACCAGTCAATCTGCAGTTGTGTTATTTTCCATTTTTGCAGAGGCTGTTATTTGTAATTCTGTGAGATTTTCCTAGTGCTCGAGTCCTACCATGAAAGAAGATAGTTTCATACAAAATTCTTGGAGGATTACATGTGAAGTTACAATATCCATCATTTTTTGTTGGAATAAAGCATATGTATGTAGCCTACATTTATAGACCATGTATGGTCAGATGTGCGGATATGACATGACATGTTCTTTGTCCTCTACATAGACTGGTGTGTGCACGATACAATTTGTGTTGTGCTTGAGATATGATATGTGCAATAAAGATTCTTCAAGATTATATTATCATGTCTGGAAGCATGTCTGGGTAGTTTTCCACAGAAAACTGAGAACTTGTATCATGGGCACAACAGTCTATGTAGAGGATAAAGAACATGGTTAAAGGGCATATTTGGATGAATTTCCAGGGAAAACTAGAAATCGTTTAGCTGCGGCCATGTAATTGTGTGATATTTTTTGCCTTGTAATAT
>JASDQU010104613.1:123950-139006 GCA_032191745.1 Picea mariana | reverse complement strand
TATCTTGTTTCTAAATATGGAATTACTGGCATTTAATTCTAACAAGTCATCATGCAGAAACCATATATATTGTCTTTGATGGGCGAAAGGCTCGAGGTCATCTCGTATTCATGCACATTAAACCAAAATTTGTGGGCGGATTATATTATCCCTTGCAAGTGTTCATTTCAAAATCATGAAATCTCGTTCACATGGCATGCCCTTTGCACGTTCATGAAACCTCCATTCCTTAATTGCTCTTCACCGTACCCGCCACATTCGCATTTCTAAATATGAAATATATAAATTTTACTGCTAACAGTTCATGATGCACCACCAATATAGGTTGTCATTAATCAGCGAAAGGCTTGAGGAGCTTTCCCATTCATAAGCATTTAACCAAGATTTAGCAAAAAGTTACATTATTCTCTCTAACAATTCATTTAAACCATCATCTGCAGCAAAGAAACCTTCTCATAAACCTATGGCATCAACTCGACACCAGTTCTATGGAGATACAGTGAACACCTTCGAGCGTGAGGACCAGAAMTTCCACTGGTTCAGGGCATTTTATTATTACTCAACCCCTACCGCAAAGAACCAAGTAATTTGGACCTCCGAGATTGCTCATGCAGGCTGTGTCCCTGAGGTTTTTGCTTGTAAAGACCTGATCTCTTGGTGCGTCGATAAATTTATCGTAGAGCAAAGAATTATTCCACTGCACGATGACTCTTTTGTTTCTATGTCACCTCAAGTCTCCCGCCAAATGCTGAAATTGCCTGAGCCAACATAGACATTCAAAGGAGAAGATTGCAAACAGTTCCTAGCAAAGCATAATAACGGATTGGACCTCTTGCCCCATTTTTTGGAAAGGCCGAATCTAGTTCCTGAAGATATTTCAAGTATGCAGGTTAGTTCATTTAGAAATCCATTTCGGGAAATTGCCTGGTTGTTTACAAGAATAATGGGACATGAGTCCACAGGTATTGTTTCCCGCATGGCTCTTTATATTTTGTATTTCACAGTCAACGAACAAGCCCTTTTTTATTGGGGCAGGTTAATTTCCCATGAAATCTCTTCCCAATTGTCAAGCTACAAAAGGGAAAAGAAATTTTATATGTCATCCTATTTAGTTTTTGCAATAGCACATTCCTGTCAATTTCTGCAACTGTCTCTGTCCAAAAAAGTAAACTGTAAATTCCACCCAGTAACGTTTTGGTACCAGGCCTTGTGGAAGCACAAGTCTTCCCACTATTTTTATGAGGTTTTTACTGGATTCCTGTCTATTTTCAAAGTTTTCTTGTTAGGAGAAAATGCTCCCTGCATATCTAAACAGGCAACTAGTTTTTTGGACAATAAGGGGACACTCCAACACTTGGATAATTACATTGTCATAAGAATTTTTAGCTCCACGAAACAACCTGCTCCCCTCCCATTTCAGTTTACAAACAGAATTTTTATTGCAGAAGTAGCACATCAATATAGCTATTGGTTCCATCTGTTCCAAAGGAAGAAAAAAAAACAGTTCATTCCTCTGCCTTGGAAAATAGGGGAGTTCGTCTTGAAAAACGTTAACAAAATTGACGATTTCGTAGCACATTTTAGCATCTCTGACCTCAAATATGCTGAAGACATAAGAGGATTTGACCCCTTTGATATCTTTAGACAACATTTACAATCACTTGGCCTTGGCGATTATTTTGTAAATAAACACCTGCCCAAAAACAGAGACAGTTGTGGTCCTGCCTCTGATACCGATGATGTAGAGACAGTGAAAAGCTCCACTAAATTGTACACACAACAGGGGAAAGGCCCGAATGACAAGAGTGTTCAATACGCAAATACCACTCCAAAAAGTACCACATCTTGGAGCATCGCTCCAATGGCCCATCACAACAACAAAGAAACCCATAGTTCTTCAAACGAAGGAGGAGATAATGACCCTCCTCACTCTAAAATTGATAGTTCTCACAAGCTTCCAGTATAGAAGAAGAGAAAAAAAATGTGGGTCGGGCAGAAGAGCTGGAAATTCAGAGTCAGAACATGGAAGTTGACACTGATCTGGATGCCATGTTCCCCTTCCTTGATCAACCCCAAGACAACATCCACCATAGTCATCCAATGGACATATCCATTACCCAAAATTTTGACAAAGATGAATCCTTCATGTTCCAGAGCACTGTTTTTGATAGCTGGAACAAAAGATTGATATTTGAGAAAACAAATGTTAAAAATATCAAAGGAAAATATCATTCAGAAGTTGACGTTGCCAACATGCGGCTACCCCAAATCTGTCAACTTCACACCGTGACCGGAGAAGCACTTCATGATTCCATTGGACACATCAAGACCCAGAATGCCAAACTAAAGGACCGAGTCAAGGAATTGGAAGATGCTTTCATTCCTATGTCATTTCTTGTCGATCCTTTGGCAATAGCCATGCCTGGTACCCCTGCACCCAATGTAAAAGCATCCTCCACCCTGCTCGCATCCTGTAAAGGATATGTGCAGAACAATATCAAAAAAAGAATGGAACTGGTTACCCAGGCGTGGAAAAGATCACAAACCATCGCTTCCCTTGGAACTAGGGCACATAGCTTGCTCGAGCTTTTGCAAGCCGAATTAAAAGATGAAGAAATTTTTTTCTTAAAAATGATCATCCCTTTTGGCAAGATTGTCAACAATATGACAGAAACAAAAAGAAGAGAAGAAGATCTTCCATCCAAAAATCGGATCGGCCAATTGAATGCATGTTGGAAACAAAAAGTAAGGAACATGCATCTCATTGTTTAGTCATGTGAACAAGCCATAGCGAAAAAAGATAAATTATTCACAAAGCTATCAAATATAGACTTAGCAAGAAAAAACAATGACTTCCAAGACCCCCTCTTAATCCCAAACTCCTTGCCCTTAACCAGGAAAGAGTTCAATAAATAGGTTTCTGTGTTGAATACCTTGTCTCTGGAAAATTTCTACAGCATCCTTCAATTTGATCAAGCTCACGTCCATGACTGGCTAGTCAAATCTGCAGTACAAAATGAGGAAATTCATCAGGCTCTCTTTAATCTTTCTATCGACTTCCAGGAATTACAAAATGAAGTTTTCAACATCAAAATCTGATATGAGATCAACGTCGCCCCAATGAGAAGCTACATTGAAGAATGGGTCGAAAGGCAATTGAAATAGGCCACCAACGAAAGACAACGGGCAGTTGCCGACATTCCAACAGCCATGGAGAACATCCTTGAAACCGCAGTCGTCGCCGACATCAATGAAATGGCAGTCTCAAGAAAATAGCCAAAGCACTCATATGTACCCTCACTATAAGTTTATTCATCACATATTTCTTTGTTTCTCATCCTGGTTATTCCACTTTCTTAAATACAGATGTATAGGCAAACACTTATACCTTTCCATTTATTATCTTTTGCATCTATTGCACTCTACCTTCTTTCCACAATCATGTTTCTTGTACATATTTCTCTGATGGTCCGCGGGAGCCCCAATCCCAGTCTACATGACAAATGCATTGAAATTCCATTTTATATGTAACATACTTTAATTTTTTGGTATATTTCAAAATTTGTAGTAGTATGTAACAAACTTTCATTTTTTGACATACTTGAAATAAAAAATGCATTTAAATTTTTATATGTTGCAGACTCTATTCTTATCTTTCCGCATTTTGTATAACAAATGCATTTGTTTTTTAATATGTTAGACTTTTATTCTTATCCTTCAGCAGTCTATATGGCAAATGCATCTACTCTTTTATATGTTACACATTTTTCTTTTTTTATATATTTCAAAATAAATGGTGTTCAACAATGCAAGTGTCATTTACATATACCCCATGTTCACAAATGCATTTAAATTTTTATATTACTTATATCCTATTAATTTTATGTCATCATATATTTTTATCTTTCACCAATCCATATGGAAAATGCATTTAAATTTCCAAATTTAATCTTGCACTGTCAACAAATTTTTTACTTTGTTATATACTTTCAAAAAAATTAGGTTTTCTATATACTTTCAAAAATTAGATGTTGTTGTGCCTATCGACCGTCATTTAATTTTGCACTATCTTCTATAATATACATTTTGCACAACATTTCCCTGATATACATTTTTCACCAAACACTTTGTTTCATTTACAATTCGACCCCATTTTCCACAATTTTCTTTCTAACCTCCTTGGCAGGGATTGCGCTGCCACGCAACCTTGTTTCTTATGTGCATCTTCTCCCTCTCCCATATATTTCATATGTGGGCCCTCTCATGCTTTAATTAATCCTTGAGTCTATATTTTCAGCCGCTCATGCGACTTTAGATGACTCTCACTTCACTTTTTAGACACTCACTTCACCCATCCTTATCCTCCCATGCGACCTTTCATGCTTGTTTGGAATTAGCGCTTCTCAACCTATATATTGGAGGCTTGCGTTCATTGTTAGGGCTTGGATTTTTGTGGCAGCTAGCATAGTTTATTTCTCTCATTCTTCTCTCTCATTCTTAGTCTAGTGACTCTTCTTTGAGAAAAGTGATAATTGCACCAGTTGTGGACTTGTCAATTGTGGCGCAACCAACCCTCTTGCAAGCCTATCAATAAAAAAAATTGTTTTTGTCTTCTAACCTTGTTTCTTGTCGGTATTTTATGAATTTTGCAATATGATTTGTCATTTTCCTTAACTGTTCATTGTGATTTTACTAATCTTTTTAGTAGTTTTCTGTTTTATTTCTATTCTATATTAATTGTGTTAACCCTACAAGATCCCCCCAAGAAAAAAGAACAATTTCTCCTTGTTTTGGACAGTTTTAATACATTGTACCAAACATACCAGTGGTTGTTTTTTGTTAATAAACGCAGAAAATCAAAATTAGGACAGTGGAAAATCACCTTAGGGCCTACCCCCTAAATCTAGCAAGCACTAGCCCAAACGGAGAGGGTTCTAGATCGTGAAAAATTGGGGCTTTTCTCCTTGAATTAGCCAAGTTTTCATCGTTTTTATAACATGCTTATCAACTCAATTGGAGGGTGTAAATTTGTGTTAACAAATTAGCGTCGTTTTTAGGGAACACAAACTTTGGTAAACGACATTCGGTGAGTTTTTATTTAGTTTTTTACATTGTTTTACTCACCTGACGTCTCCACAGGATACAAGGACGAATTCATAGGGGAACCTATGAAAATCATCCTGATTCAACCCCACATAAGGAATTTATCCATACCTTAGCGATTTGGAACACATGTTTCAAAATAGTTTGGTCATAACTCCTACAACTAGTCTGGCACTTACAATTGGTACATTTGTTCTACAATCGGTCCATGTATCTCTTCCATTCACTACGTCAACTCCTAGTGTTGTGATAAATACTTTGGCACCTCAGGTATCTCCTTTTCCTTCCTCAACTCCTTGGGTTATAGTTCCAAGTCTCGGTCCTTTTGTTATTTCAAGTTCTTCATTTATTTCAAGTTCTAGTACCATGGTTGGGCAAGTAACTAGGTTTACATTTAATAGTTTTAGTCATTTAGACATAATTTTTATTACAGGGAAACCTCACACTTTACCTAGTACTAATTATGTTAAAAAGTTGCCCAAGTTTCAAGGAAATAACGTTGTTAATGCACATGAACACGTAGCTCAATTTTTGAAGGTATGTGATGATGGAGTCGAGCATGAGGGCGTAGCAATGAAAATGTTCATCTCGAATTTGGAAGGTGAAGCACGCTTGTATTACAAGAGTCTTCAAGACAATACCATTTCCAGATTGACTCCATTCTTCGACAAGTTCTTGGAGAGATGGGGCAACAAACATGATACCTCTTTCCTACTTAGAAATTTTACTGATCTCAATAAGAAAGAGAACGAAATTTTTTTAGAATTTAATACACTCTTTGCTAAATTTTATCATAAAATTCCACATAATGTTAGACCTAATGTTGAATTTGCTTTGATTTCATATTTAGAGAAGTTTGATGGAATTTTGGGTGTTTTGATCAGTCAAAAGGAGCCCACGTCACTAGATGTTTCTTACAAAGCAGTTATTACAATGAAGAAACACCTTTCCTTAGCCTCCAAGGTGAAAGTCCCCCTTAACTTGTTACTTGACCCACAAAATAGGAGAACCTCTAATCCCCCTATGCAATCATTTCCTGAACCTAATCAAGAAGAGGGAACCTACAAGGATGCAACTTTTGGGTTAGTTAATGACTTGAGAAATAGAATAGTGAAGGTAGAGAATATGCTTCAAAACCAATTAGTTATCTCACAGCCTAAAACCATCAACCAAAGAAGAAATTATCAGTATTCCAAAAGGAATGATGAGCCAAATCCCCCAATGCAAGCACCTGCAAAAAATTACATTGATTATGCTTTATATCGTCGAGCTTGTAGCCTTCCCCACAGTGAGACATCTTGTTTATATTTTCCCAAACAACACACCTTTATGAGCAAGGAGAAGACCCATCTACTGACCAAGACAACAATTTAAACATGGTGGCCAAATTTGAACCTATAGAAGAACCTCATGCCTTCCTAGCCATAGATGTTTCTAAGAACAAACCTCATAGTGACTTTCAAGTACCTCAAAATCAATGGAAATCCTTGCAGCCTGACTTGCAACCAATTCACACTTGGCCTGTTACCCAAGAGTACATCCAGAGAGCCAACAAAGCTGCAACAATTAGAGTAGCCAAGATCACGAAAAAATACACATTCAAAGGTAAAGATCAAGTTACTCCATCATTTCCTAGAGGTGAGTCTTCTATCGCTCAAGTAAGTAAGAATCCTCCTCCTTTGTTTCCCATTCCAACTCATTCTGAATCGTTTGGTTTTTTGTTAAATAATGAGGTTGCTAAAATCAATATTTATGTTCCTTTAAAATATTTAATTCACATGCMCATGTATAGAGAAGTCATTGATAGATTCTTAGAGAACAAGAGTGAAATTAATCTTGCAGATGAATGTCCACAAGTATTTCTTTGTATAAGTAAACATAGTTACCAACTTAACGAGAACTCTCYAGAGTTCTCGTTTTTGGGGGGGTCCAATTTTTTACCTCGTTTTTAAAAATGGTGCTACCGGTAGCACCCCCTCTCTGTTTTTAGGTGATTTTTGATATTTTAATTTTTTCGATCCACAATGTTTCCACATTATTTTTTTTAAATGCTCATTTTTCATCTATTTTCATTTTTTTCTAAATATATATGTTTTTTGTTTTTATTCAACTCCATTTTTAGTCTTTTTTTCATGCTTCTTTCAATCTTAAAAATATTTTTTACCATTTACTTTTTCGAAGTTATGATTTTTCATAGAATTTTGTCTCCTTAATTAGTTTATTGTTCCATACTTTTTAAATATAGTTAAAAACATCATTTTTAACACATTGTTTACCTTTACTTCAATAAATCGAAAAAACATGTAGTTAAATAACACTACTTTTGAATATTTATCAAAAAAATACACATTTTATAGCCATATATCATAAAAAAACCTATACATTTTGGTTCAGATTCCTTAAAATAACATGTCAAATAAAGCATTTTATGGACATAATTGAACAAAAAAAGTCTAAACTTTATAAAAAAAAATATCATTTTCTTTCATATTTTTATACATTTGAAGTAAAAAAATGACAACATTTAATAAAAAGTATCAATGTATAGTGATTCACATACAAATAAAACAAAAGAAGAAACAATAAAAAGATTCATCACAAAACAAAAGGAGATACATCTTTATTCTTATTTTCAAATATGAAAGTCAAATCGTTACAGTTTTAACTCATCAAAAATTTGCAAAAATTTGCAAAATTGAGCATCGTCTTCAAAGCCATATTTAAACTAATCAAAAATATCATATATCCCAAATTCATCATGCTCAACAGACACATCATCATCTTCTTCGATGTCATTTTGTGTTTCCATTGTGTCATTTTGTTTTTCCATTAGTTCTTTGATATCTGCAAGTTCTTCAAAGTGATCCTTTCCAATCATTCCTCCTAATGGTACTTGAGGTTCCTTTGACAATTTTGCCACCTTTGATTCACTAAAATATCCTTTCCTCAAGCCAACTTCTTTCATTTCATCTGGAAGAGCTGGAATAGCATTAATTCTTTGTTGAATAAAACTGCACTACATTGGGTCACTTTCAATGGCTATGCAATTCCTTCCTTTCTATAGGCAATACGCTAATGTTGTACCTTATCACCAAATACAAAATAAATAATGAAGTTAGATACTGTAAAAAGATAAATTAAAAATAATCTAATATTGAAGTATGATTTCATAAATATTAGATCAAAATTCTTACCTGAACCTAAGAACAAATCCAAAACCCAATCTCCTTCATTTGAAAATTTATCAATAAGATAATTAATTAATGCTTGTGGTTTTTGATAAATGTTAACCATCTCTCCTTTCAAATCTTTTTCCTCATATGTTAGCTTTCTAACCACAGCATTGTATACCAATATACTACTAGGAGTCTCTCCATCATTTTCATTGACAAGAATAGAATTATAAGAATCATCTTTTGTCCAGGTTGCAAGATGTATACTCTCAAAATCATGTTTAAATGTTTCTTTATTGAAGCCTAAATATTTGGTTTGTGCCTATAACATAAATAAGTGAAAATTCAATCAACTTGTGAATTAATAAAATTGTTCTATAATATTAATTGCTAAACATACACTTTCAATATCTTACCAAATAAATTGCCTCCTTGTCTTTTCTTTCCCCTTGAAACTTGATTGTACTAATCCTTTTTGCATGTCTGAATGAAATACTAGAAATCTCCACAATGGTGATGTTGTAACTTCTATAAATCCCATAACCACTTTATTGAAAGCTTGGTAAGTATAAGGATCAGTATCATATTCAATGTTTGGGATATTATAACCATGAGGGATATCCCCAATAACTAGGGAGTATTCTTTTTTAGGAACAATACTTGCAAGTTTTTCACAATCACCTAATATCAATTTATATTGAACAGTGTCGAGCCCATTCCAAATGTAGTGATCAAGGGTGTCATCAAGTTGAACATTTTGAACACGTCTCCTTCTTTCTCTTTCAAACTTGGCTTTTTGTATAAAACTTTTGAACGTTTCAGGTACTCCATCTGCATTCTTCTTTGGCATCTTTAATGAAACAAACAAACATATAGTTATATATCTATAACTATTAAAATATAAATAAATTAACTTACAAACGAATAATATGAATGTAATAAATCAACATACCTTTTTGAATGCAACAAAAAATTGTTTCAATACTGCTAAAGAGCTTGAATCAGGATAGTTGAGTTTGACATCATCACAACTTTCTTCATTCAACATCTTGACCATTTCCTCTTGTATTTTCATATACACCTTGTGACTAAATAAAAAAAAAATAATGTTAAACTGATATTAAACTAAAAAAAATTAATTATCTTGTCCTAACATAAATAAAAATAACTCAACAGACTTACTTTTTAAATTCATCACACATTTCTTCCATTGACAATTCTCCCGACCTAACACGTGATAATATGCTTATGATAAGTTTATCATCCTTCACTCCTTGTATTGCTCTCCAAGGTGTTATAGTCATATCATCAGGAAGATTTTTAATGTCAAGACTTGTCTTACTTGTGCCACATATCAATGGTATATCCTTCTTAACTGTTTGATTCTTTATACCAACATTTTCCCATAGGATGAAGATCTCATCTATCAAATCCCATACCTGTCTAGTTCTAAATCCCAATTGAAAATAGTTATCCACAGATCTAAATATATCACTTCCTTTGCAATTTTTTTCTTTTGTATTTTCATCATCAAGTGGGAATCCTATTTCCATGCAACATTGCTTCTGAAACTTAACATCAATAGTTGATCTCTCCCTGCAGCATATTTCAAAAAATTCATTGTGGATAAATATCACCCTTTGAATGAAGGTCATAGACATTTTGTACTCATTGTCTGTGTTATGATCCCATGCCAGTAACATTGCTTCTGAATCTGTTAAACCGGCATAAATTATGCATTTGACTGTCTCAAAAAGAGGATTATTGGGATATTCTTGCATCAATTCGCTTCTAGCCTCTGCAGAATGATTTCCTCCAATCACATAATATTTGTAGTCAAAACATTTTTATCTATCAAATTCTTCCCTCGTAGGAATTTCCATTGGGTCAACAAGAACTAGGTAGTCAACCAAATGTGCATATGGATTATATCTAATCAATGCTTTCAAATTGTGAATATGCAAGTGATGTGGTTTTCTAATTTAATATTTTTCCTGCCCTTATGTGTGTTTATAAAGTTGTTTCACATTCAACTAAAATGTGTGGCCATCATCAACTAAGTTTGTCATCCTCATTCTTTTTCGAATGGCATTTTGTGTTGTTTTCATAATACCATCCTCTAGATCAGCACCTGGTGTTATTATTTATCTGCTACCTTTAGAACTTTCACTATAATACTTGGAGCTAACGATGGCTTCTTCAACATTATTAACATTTGTTTTCTTCATCTTATAATTTAAATGTGTTTCATCTAAATCAACAATTTCTTCATAATCAATAGGAATAGACTCATCATCAACCATCGTTCTTTTGTGTTTATCTTGTTTGTTCTTTTTGCGAGAAGGAGTGATAGTTACCTCATTGGCATCAATCTCAACAAAACCTTTATTTGGAGTTTCCTCATTTTCAAATGTAACCCTTTTAGGATTTCTAGATTGAGGAATTTTCTTTCTTCTTTCATGTTCTTCTCTGTCTACTCTTGCAGGTTCAACCTCCATTGCTTTTTGTTTCTTTTTCCTTCCTTCTTGTGTCTTTTCAATATGAAAAGTGTTGATGACATCCATGATATCATTCTCCGTAGAGTAAATTCCCACTAACATATGTGAAAGTCATTCAACAAAATTCTGTAAAAATAAAATATAACATTTTCATGTTAGATAAAATTAGAACATTAGCATGATACGAAAAATAATAAACGACACAAAAATAGAAATAAAAAACTTACATTCCCTTTCTCAATGTCATCAACGATGGATGCACATAATTTTGAAAAACATTCATTCTTTTTATAATTGTTTAATTTCAAACAATATCTAAACTTGATGTAAGTTCTCCCTTGTTTGACAAGTGCATAAATAATATCTGTGGATGGCACCAAACATATATCTCGTAACAAGCCAAGTGCATGATAATTTCCATGCACATGTTTCGATTCGACACAATACAAATATATATGATCTCCAGTGTTTCCTTGTTTGTCTTTAAGAAACCAAGAATATTCTTGTTTGTTTTCACCTTCCATAGTTTTCCACTCTCTAACATTCTTCATTGCCCTTGATAGCTCAGGTGTTAAGCTATCATTTTGTTGCCTAACATTCATGGAGGTTCCAATTGCAATTTTTGATGCCATTATTGGAGGTCGTGATCTAGATATATTGGTAGATAATCACTTTCCTGACATTTTCCTATATTAAGATAAAAAAATAAAAATAAAATAAAATAAAAAAATAGGCCTTTGACATTATAATCAACTAAAAAACATAAAATAAATTAGGCCTTTGACATTTTAATCAACTAAAAAAACATAACATTGATTATAAAAATTAATTTTAAAAAGGTTAAATATTTTTAAACTATATGTAACGGTTAAAACCTATTTTAAAAACGGTTAAATATTTTTAACAATTATATGTTATGTGGATTAGGTGGATTGCTCCCGTTGGAAAGGTTGAGTAGCTTGAGTAGGATTAGGCTAGCAATGTATAATTTGAATAGAAGGGGTAGACACAACAAGGAGAAGAGGGGTGTATATGCTATATAACATATAATGTTGTTAATGTTATATAACATATAACAACGTTATATGTTATATAACATATAACATATGTTATATGTTATAAACATATATACCTTATATGTTTGTAACATATAACATATAACATATATACGTTATATGTTTATAACATATAACATATGTTATATGTTATATAACATATAACCTAGGTTATAGGCTATATAACCTAAAAAAAACATAAAAAAAACTAGACAAAAAGTTAAAAAATTATATCTAAATTTAACCTTTTTTTGCCTTTTTTTTCAAAAAATCTTGAAGATTTTTTGAGAAAAGTAAAAAAAAAAATATGTTTTTTAGAAAAAAGTAGAAAACATATAAGAATTTAACAAAAAACTAACCTCTGAAATGCTAAATTCTCCTCTTTTCTTGCTAGATTATCCTTGGTTATCTCCTCGGTGTTAGCTTGCTCCAAATCCTAAAACAAATACTGCCCAAGATATAACACAATATAAAAAGATAAAATAAGACTGTGTATATATAACACAGATAATAAAAATTATTGTTAGTATAACCAATGTGGGATAAAATAAAATTAGGTATATTGTCTGCATATATACCTAAAATTATATGGATCATCAATATGTTTAATAAATGTGGGATAAATATATAAACATGATAAATATTGTATTTAAAATGTAAATAACAAAATAAAAGAGTAAAAATTGTTTTTAATTTTTAAGGGAAAATAACTGAAAAAATTGGGGGGGAAATTTGGAGGGTAAAATTTGAGGGGGAAATTTTGGAGGGAATATTTTGGGAGGGAAATTTGGAGGGAAAATTTTGAGGGGGAAATTTTTTTTTTTTTTTTTTTGTGGGGGGGGGGCATTTAGAGGGAAAATCTCATTATGCATGTTATTATAATGTCATAGGGACGGTGAGCATTTATATCATTCTATGCTCTGAGAGAGAAGGGATGGCTTCATCAAATAAAGAAAATTGTATTTCTCAGACATCAACAAATTCTTCGGATACCTCTTCTATTGGGACTAGGAAATGCCATAGCAATGTTTGTAATGCAAATGAGGCATCATATTTTTCAGCTAGTCATAATTTTGATCATGGTGCAAGCAATTTTATACAACATGTTCCTCATGAAAGTCCTAAATCAGAGGACTTTGAAGGCACCGATGATGAAGAGGAGGAATTTGATGGTGATAAATCTAGTGATCAATTTAATAGTAATGAAAATAATCAAAATGTAGGTCAATGTGGAGACTATGATCAACGTTTAAATGATTGGGATGAGAATTTTCCTCCAAGTGAAGATTTTGAACATACCGATGAATATTTCCAAGGCACCAATGAAAATGATGGAGAAATTCCCTCAAGTGGAAATTTTGAAAGCAATGAAGATGAATATGACAATGGTGGACCAAATTCCCCGATTGGAGAATTTAAAGACAATAATGTTGGTGATTATGATTTTCCTCCTAGTGAGGATTTTGAAGGTACTGATGAAGTATTTCCTCCAAGTGAGGATTTCTAAGGCATGGATGATGATGGAGAAGAATTTCCCCCAAGTGGGGACTTTAAAAGAAATGATGACGATGATGGCAATGCTAGACAGTCTTTCTCGAATGAGGAATTTAAAAGAAACAATGTTGGTGCTGATGATTTCCCTCTAAGTGAGGATTTTGAGGGTACTAATGAGGATAATGAAGATTTTCCTCCAAGTGAGGATTTTGAAGCTAGTAATGAGGCTGAGGATGATGAAGAATATCTTTCAAGTGGCGAGTTTCAAAGTAGTGAAGATGATTACGCCATTGGTGGTCACTCTTTCCTGAGTGATAAATTAAAAAGAAACAATATTGATGTTGATTTTCCTCCAAGTGAGGATTTTGAAGCTACTGATGAAGGTTTTCAAGGCACTAAGCAAGATGGTGGAAATTTTCACTCAAGTGGGGATTTTGAAAGCAATGAAGATGATTATGTCAATAGTGGACATAATGTAGATGATTATTTTTCTCCAAATGATTATGTTGATGACGATGTTCTCAAACATTCAGCTGCAACAAATGAAGGTGATCGACATTCTCTAGTTCAGTCTCTTGACAATGCATTGCTTGATACTCCTTGTGGTGATAAGGAAAAACCTTCTAGTGAGGATGATGAAATAGTGGAGACATTGCAAAGAAACATTATGTCTAGGACCAATATTAGACCTTTTTATATCGATCCAAAGCATTCTAGTTATACAAGGTCTAGGAAAGAATTTCTCACTAAATCAATTTCCATAAAAGAATTGATTTCAAGTGAATGTTGTCAAAAGAATTGTTTGAAAAGCATGGACTACATGTATGCCTTGAATAAAAGGAAGACATATTTGGCAATGAATAAGAGCATGCAAAATTCATATTTGACGGGGTGCATGATATCCACCAATACAGTATATGATTATCGCATTGGGAATATTTTACTTTGCAGAAAGGCTTTCAAAAAAATTCACTCAATTGGTAATCTTCGTCTATCAAGAATCCATACAAGGTTGGAAAAAGATCCATCATTTTATTCAAAGGTACATCATGGATGAGAGAGTGGGCYATTCACAAACACTGCATTGTCATGGATGCGTGATTTCTTTTCCAAACATAGAGAGTGTATGCCAGATAGAGACACAATACATATTCCAGATAATTTTTCAAGGAGGGAAATCTACAACTTGTACAAAGAATATGTTGAAGATGTTGAACGAAAGGATAATTTTATTACATATGCATATTTTACAAGAATATGGAAGAAATAATTCAACAATGTCCATATTCCTAAGAAGTCAAGGATGGGGATTTGTAGTATATGTGCTACTCTTAAATCAAGAAGAGATAAATATGAAGGGGCTGAAAGAGGTATGTATTTACTATTTATTTATTTTTTAAATTGAATAGTTATCAACTATGAAAACATACGATCAATATTTCCATTTTATGTCGTGTGCAGATTCCATAATCAAAGAACTTCAAGAACATCGGAATCAACAATCAAGTGAAAGACAAAAGTTGTACAAACATCAGAAGAAGTGTTATGATGCTCCAAACAAATATTTAGGTATGATAATTGATGGCATGGACCAGAAGAAAACACTTCTACCACATTTTGTTCGTACACCCAAAAATTTACAGGAAGAGAATTTCATTCAGTTTCACTTGGTTGGTTGTATGGTTTTCAATGGAAAAATGTGTCCAAGAGTTTACTTCACAGCTCCAAATATT
>JASDQU010104613.1:83751-118908 GCA_032191745.1 Picea mariana | reverse complement strand
TAGAAATTTGAATCGTGCATGTCTCAAAGATAACTACCCCTTTCCTAGCATGGAACATGTTCTTCAAGAAGTGACCTAATCAGGTATGATGTCCATGTTGGACGGTTTCTTCGGTTACAATCAGTTATTGGTTTCCAAGTGGGACAGGTATAAGACCATTTTCATTACTCTTTGGGGAACTTATTCATATATTTGTATGCCTTTCCAATTTGATGAATTCTTGTGCAACTTTTCAACATGTTATGGATTTCGCTTTTTCAGATTATTTGTTTAAATTCATAGTAGTATATCAAGATGAAATCACTGTTTATTCAAAGAATAGAAATGACCACATTGATCGTTTGAAAAAAACAATTGAAAGGTGCAGGTCTCTTGGTATCTCTCTCAACCCAAAGAAGTCAATTATTGGGGTGTTTGAGGGAAATTTTCTCGGACACATTGTGTCCAAAGAGGGAGTAAGGATAGACCCTAGAAGGGTCAAAGGTATTATTGAGATCCCTCTCCCATATAATCGGAAGGGAATTCAATCATTCTTCAATAGGATCAACTTCGTGAGGTGGTTTGTGCCTAACTTTGCAGACATAGCCAAGCCCATATCTGATATGTTGAAGAAATACCATGACCTCAAGTGGAGTGACGAATCCAAGAAGGCTTTCGATAACATTAAACATGTGTTTTGTCACTCACATGTTCTTATTAGTCCTGATTATGCTAAAAAATTTCAAATTTTCTCTTTTGCTTCTGATTCAACTATGGCTGCTATGTTATTGAAGAAAAACGATGATGGACTGGAGTATCACCTAGCCTTCAGAGTAAGGCCTTGAAAGGAGAAAACTTGAACTACAAACTGATGGAGAAGCAAACTTATTCTCTCACGAAGGGGTTGGCCCACTTTAGGCCTTACTTTTGTAACTTGTGAATCATTTCTTATATCCCCCATACCATGGTCAAGGACATTTTGGTTCAAAAGGATTGTAATGGAACCAAGTGGGTGGATCACTAAGATCCAATACTATGAATTAGAAGTGAGTCATACCAAGTTGGTAAGAGACCAAGGTTTAGCAAGGTTGATGGAAACGAAGAACTTGGAGGCTATCGAGGATCAACAGGTAAGTTCTCAAGTAAATCTCTTAATTGATCCATTCAAGAGTTCAGATTGGTATCATGATATCATTTTATATTTGGAAATTTTTTCATATGCCCCTAAATTTAGAAATATGTAGAGGTGATCTTTGCAACTTCGTGTTGCCAAGTATCGTTTGTGTCAGGGATGATTAGGATGGAGAAATATTGAACGAGTGATCTTGTGGTGTGTGGACTTGGAAGATTCCAAGGAGCTCTTGAAAGAGATTCATTCTGGAGTGTGTGGTGGGCATTTTTCTGCTCGAACCACCACACACAAGATCATGCACGTTGGCTACTATTGGCCAACACTTTTTAGAGATGTGCACTCTTTTTTTTCAAGCATGTGAGGCATGCCATATATTTGAGGTAAAGTAGAATATTCATGCTTTTCATTTGGATCTAGTCATTGTGGAAGCCCCTTTCCAGAAGTGGGGTATCGATTTTATTGGGAAGTTTTCACAAAGTTCTAGTGCAGAACATACATGGATACTAGTAGCCATTGATTAATTCACCTCATGGGTGGAAGAAATGCCACTCATGACATATTCTACTACTATTATTATCATGTTTTTGAAAGACAGTATCCTCGCTATATTTGGTGTTCCATGTAAGATCATGATTGATAATGATAGTGTGTTCTGATAAGTTGAGTTAGTTTCATTTTGTTCTTGGTATCGTATTACTTTTTCCCATGCAACCAATTACTACCCACGGGGAAATGGTTTAGAGGAATTAAGTAACAAGAACTTAATCAGGATAATCAGAAAGACAGTCGAGGATAACAAGAGAGCTTGGTACGATTGTCTCAAATTTTCTTTATAGGCGGATAGAATCACACGAAAAATATCAGTTGGTAAGAGTCCTTTTGAGTTGGTCTATGGATTAAATGCAATATTTCCTATTAACATGAAGTTTCATGCATTTAAGCTAGTGGGACAGTTTTCCACCAACAAGGAAGCATTGCAAAACCACATTGATGAGTTGGTGCAACTAGAGGAAGATAGACTTATGGACTATACACAGTTTACAGATTACCAAGTACATATCAAAAAGGTATTTGACAGAAAGAAAAAGGAAAATAAATTCTAGGTTGGTGAGATGGTATTGTTGTTGGACAAGAAAAATGAGAAAGCAGATGATCACAACAAGTTCGACAGTCTTTGGTTGGGCCCGTACATCATTGATTCATCAGTTGGGCCTAACACATTTCAATTGGTTGATTTGGAAGGTGAACTTATAGGGCTTCCTATTAATGGGTTCAATGAGAGACATAGTCCCAAACAATTTTGGGGATTTTGGGGGGTGTTAGAATAGGTACTTTTCTTTTTCCACATTCTCATTTTAGTACTGCCTTCTTGTTGATTTTTTACAGTTTTAGGACAACAATCTACATTTTCCTTGCAATGTCTTTTCCCTTCAGTTGTTTGCTTTAGTCTTGGCACAAATGTCGTTGATTTTTTCCTTGTTATATCAGCATGTGTTCATGTCTTGTGAGTCTTTCTTTTCTTGAATAAAACATTGTCCATTAGTGCTTTTCCTAGGTTAAAATTTGAATGTCTATCTTTCGCATGTCGAGTCTTTGTGTCTACCATTAGAGTGAGCCTAGATGGGGGTCCTTTTTTGTCATTATTCTCGAAGTATTGAGAATTTTATATGGGTATTTTGAGGAGACATAGGAGTTTCTTGAGTCATCTTATGTCTTGTCTCCTCATCTCTTATCATTGAGCCTTCTGCTTTGAGTCATTCACCCCCCCGTCCAGCATAGGGATATGGTACTTGGTTCTTTCATCTTGATCATCTTGATTTATCACTTTGCACTAAAGGAAGAGAGACACCATTTCTCTTATTTCAGCAAGTCATCCTGTATTGTCTTCAACTCATTATCAATGAATGACCCAGAAGTAGAATCCATTGGTAGTCGTTAACCTCTTGGCAATTATCTCACATCCAATAAGGCTGAGCATCATTAGGTCTTGATTGGATGATCCTTGTCATTATTTGACTTCAGAACATATTTCACAGTGTCAGGTTGTGCTCATACCTTAGGATCGACTGACATTATTGGTGGTGTTCCTTCACACTTCACACATGTTTACATTATTGACATCTTATGAAGTGACTATCTCCCTTGTGTCGACATCAACACGTTTACCACGGGGAGGAGTGTACATATTGGGTGTGTTATCCCAATTTTGTGGATAACTAAGGATATTATGTCTTAAGGCCCTCAGGTTGCAGACATGGAGTGTCGAGAGACCACATGATCAGCAATATCTTTTTGCACAGCTAGAGACCCACATCACCACCACAGTGACCCAACACTTGGTCATCATCCACACCATATTTCCACCACAAGTCACTTGGGTCTTGATTCATGCGGTATAAGGCAGGTATGATGGTTGGTATCATTTTAATATTTGAGGCATTATATCTTGTATATCAAAGGTTATTTTGTATTATGAGAAATATGCTTTGGAAACTATGATTTTTACCTTGTTTAAATGTTGTTGGTTGGCTTGGGACACTCAAGTAGATGGTCACCCTTAGGATGGGGTGTTTCTAGGAGCTTCCTTTGATGATTCATCATGCCACTGTCGACCATACCTACCACTTTCCATCATTATTTCCCCTCATGATATCATCTCTTGGGATTTTGGGGTAGACCGACCCTAGAAGTGACCATTCCTCATTTTATGGGAAGAAGGGATTGAAGGCCCAGAGGGGAGTTAGGTGGAAAAATATAAAAGCCTAATAAAATAACCTTCCATATGCTTCACCCAGGGGATCCCAAGAAATCAATGAAAATCTTCTCTGCAAGAAAATAAGGACCCCATGAAAAGAATAAATAAAAATGCTTAAAGAATCAGTTGAGGATAGGGGGTCTCATCACGAGCCAACCTATCACGTCCATCGGTATTTAATGGTATGACATTACCATTTATGTCCATCACACTAGGGAAATGGCTCTCAGTTGCATGCTTGAGGGAAAGGGGGTCTCATCACGAGTAAGCCTTCTCATTTTCGTGAAAGTACTTGTGGGTAACACTGTCGATATTTGGTCACCATGCCAGAGCATTGGCCTCCAACTTACCATATGCTATATTTAAAGAAAATAAAAAGAAAGAACGATCAAATGAAATTGATGAGCTTGGAAAAAATGCATTATGGACGAAGGTGTGGCACACCCTCCACAAAGGCACCCATAAATGAGATATTATGGACCCTTTCATATCATGAACCCCATGCCCATTGAGTACTTCCCATATCCATTTCATTTCATTCACATGACTCAGATAGGGTTTTTCCTAGACTTAGTGGGTTTGATCCATTGAAAATAAGTACCATGCCAACCCACCCACAACCAAACTTGGAAAAACTTCTAGTTTCTTAAGCACATGTTTGTATGATGTAGTCATGGTATACATGATTTAATGGCTATTTTATTGACTTGATTCACTCATCATGATGCTTTGACTTGATATTCTTGGAGGGAGTATCCATTTTTCTTGCAGGTACATGTTGGTGGCCAGTTTTGGAAGAAAAAGCCTAGATTGGGTTTCCATGAGGGCAAGCATCCCACAGGATGGATGACATAGGCCCACATGCCATACGACAGAGATATTCTTATGGAGGCCTAGGAGACAGTTGGATAGACATATCTCACCCTTTGCATGCCAAATGACTTTCCCAGAAGGGGAAAAAGTCACTCCCTAGGGGCTTGACGTCACATTTGAGGGGCATATGGTGGTTGATGATGAATCATATCATGACACATGGAATTTTGAGGTGGAGAGGATTGAGATGATTGCCACATGGCCTTTGGAGGCCCTACTTTGAAGCCCAGCTCCAACGACTTGCTCAATTTTCCAAAACGTCCTCCTTCAAGGGATGGTGTCAACTTTTCTTTAGGGTTTTCTTTGTAAAGGGGAAATATTAGGGATGTTGACCCCTAATATTTTTTTTTTCCTAACATTATGTCGAAAAACTATGTTAGCTACATTTTCTATAAACAAATATCATAAGATCTCATTTTCATAATATAAATCTCCATTGTGAGAGGCTCTTGGATTGGCTCTCTTTGTCTATTTCTCTCGCTTGTGATTTTGTTTATGGATATTTCTTGGTTATGGTTGATGGAGATGGTGTGCTATCCTTGGAAGGCTTTCTTCATTGCTTTTTTTGTGGTTAGTCTATCTTTTATTGCCTTTTAATGCTTGAAGGTGCCATTTATTTCATTGTATTATCATTTGTACAAGTTAAAGGTTCTATTTTCTTGATCCAAGTATGGAGTATAAGGGAATACACCCATACTTTTGTTTCCACCATTTTATTGCTAAGGGAATATTACTTCATAAGGATTTACTAAGAGGAGTATAATTGCATACACCCTCCTAGTTAAAATCCTAGCTAAGAGAAGCTTGCCTTGGGGAGTAAAAGGGTTAAAACCCCCAAGGAAGTATCCTATATAGATTCTTAATATTCTCTTGAATCCATTAACCCTTTATTAAAGTCACTATTCATTTACTTAGTGCATGGAAGAAATAATTGTTGCCTTGGTAAACGTACAAATTTCAAGTTTTGAAGTTGTCTCTTTTGGATAATGATCTTGATGCCTTGGGGATTATTCCTCCCTTATGGCATCCTCTTTCTCTCAAAAATTATTATTTTTGTATTAAAACTAACCTACAGCCATTAGGTCTACTTTAAACTCTAACCTTAACTGCTAATGTCTCACAAAGTAACCTTAAACTAACCCTCTAACTTTGCTAGATTAACCTACTAACCTAGGTGCATCTATTGGGCTAGATTTGGGAACTTTTTAATGGTAAGATTTGTTGTTGTACTTCATTGAATGATACATCCATAAGGATGATATACTGCTGTAGAGATTTACTTTTATGACAATGATCTTTATTCAGTCTTTAAGTTCTAATTTTTGTCTACATTGGTTACTAGTTTTATTCCTGACATTGCTAACTAATATAGAACTTTTACTTACTGATTTGGATTTAATATATTGTTGATTTACTAACTTGTATGTTGTTTTATTTTAGGGACAACAAGATTAACTTTCTAATCCATTACTATACTTGGTTGTAAAAGTGTCTTTTCTTGCGTCTTGGATAGGTACAGGTGCATCGGCAACTATCTCTTTACTCGACATCCATTTACCTCTCTTTACTTACCACTTTCAACCAATCTATTCTTGCATCACTTGAACTTCTAGGGAACTTCTCCTTACACCTCCCTTCATCCTTCTCATTCTCTCTAGGGTCTATGGGATCACTTCCCAGGAGTGACCTTAGTCACCCCCCCAAGTGTGGGACCTACATCGAGGTGACATTGGGTGTAAGTATCTCATAGTTGTATCACATGCTTTTGTGGTTGGGTCGGGCTTTGTCCAACCTCGAAATTTTTCTATAACATTTTGGCACCATTGTCGGGGAGGATTTTGAATCCTCTTTGTGCCCAAAAATTACACTTTTGGAAAGTCTCTTTCCTAGAGCCTTCACCCTGATCTTTCCTGGCGACTCCACTCCAAGAACATACCCATTTTCCTTTGACAAACTTTCTTCAAATTTTGTCTGGCGACTCCACCATTTCTCGAATCCACCTTTCGATTGCTTACCTTTCTGTTGCCTTCCCCTTTCCTCCTTTGATAAGCCTTGCTCTCCCCCAGAAACTCCTTTGAAGTGTTCTTCTAGTCAATGGGACTATGGAACCTTGCAATCAATCAAGACCCCACCATCCCTCATGGAAGGAAATTTTAGTGATGGAAGGGGAAAAATTTGCTAATGAAGCCACTGAAGAGTTGATGAATCAAGTAAAAGATATGCTTGAAGAACATGCTTATGAATAAATATTCCAAGAATATCATGATGAAGCTTATCATGTTGAATATTCTAAAGATACATTTAATGAAGATGAAGTGCTCTCACTTAATGAACCAGATGAAGACATGTAAGTCGTTATTCCTCCTACACATCAAGAAGAGAACACTATGAGTTATGACCCTTTTGAGGATATTGATGATAGCCCATTCCATGATCCTAGAAGTGAAGGAGGACTAGAAGAGCCCTCAGATACATTTGATCAACATATTGACACTTTCATACATATTGGAAAATGTTGATGGGACATGAGCCTTTTCAACTTTGACGGAGATCCCACTTACGACATTGAGGGCAGCCCCAAAACAAAGGATTGGTCTCTCAGTGCATATATGACTCAGATTTTTCGGATGGTGATGATGACATGATGTTGGTTTAATTATGGGCTGACCAAGGTTATAACTACAGAATTACCAACAACCCTTCAACCGTGGTTCACCCCCCCTGGGGCTACGTCCACAAAGATTTGCCGCTTATGCTATTTATTCATGTTCTTGCAAAATCTAGTGTTGCGCACTATACACTCCTTCCGCCATTACATTTGATCTCCACATATCGCACCAGTATCTCAACGAAACCTCTTACTCAACTAAAGGATCTACTACAACCTCAACAATACACACACCACAAAAAGGACAATGACCCTCTCATCGTCCTAATACATTCTACTTATACAAAAAAAATGGGACAAAGCCATTACAAAAACCCTAACCCTAAGTCGATTAGGTATGTCCACTTTCTCCTTGACTTAATCTCAGTTGCTCCTCGATCCAACCATTGCTCCAAGCCAGTGTTTTTCCACTTTCCAACTGCTCCACAACAGTTTGTCCACTTTCTAACTGCTTTTCTTGGCATTGGTTTTCCTCTGTTTCTAACGCTCCTTTTCCTCTATTTCCAACGCACTCCACTATTTTTCATCACTACTTTGATTCCTTCAAAAATTACTTGATTCTCCCCAAAATTGACCTGCGCCAACAAGCCCCGAACAGTGACATTGTGACTCATCCCGAGTCACTCACGGACTACTTCTGTGCTAGTGCTTCATACATCTCTACTATATGCTGGCATTGCTCATTATCCTGGTTGATCTTCTATGTCATGGCTTCCACCATGTGCATGGTGACTGGAGGTCTCAATATTTCTCCCCCCTCCAAGCCTATATGTTCTATGTGCAGTTTCATTGCATCGATTTACATGAACAAATGCTCTTCCTTTTCCTGTAGGGGCTCCAGATGAGCCTGTCTTGAAATTTTCTATTCCTGCACTGCTTTCTCCTATGCTTGTAGACTCTTCATTTCTATCGTAGTCTTGATCTTATCGGGTAGTGACATTTTCTTTTGTCATTGTTTTAGATCTGCCATTACTACGTGCATTTTATCTTCCCTTCCTTGGAGGTCTTGCAAGCTCCCGTCTTCTAAGAATTGTTTCCACAGTTGGGTGCTCTTCTCCAACAACTATTTTATTCTGTGTATCACCTGCGCTATTCTTTCTAAGGATGTTGTTGCGTCTTTCTCCCTCTACGCTCTAAATTCTGGAGGAGTAGTGGGTACTGCGTGCTCCTCGAGCTCCTTTATCTAGTCCTTGTACTGCTCCAAGGCCTGCGCTATTTTCCTTATATTTTCTTCAGTGGATACTCCCTCTGAGTCTGCGTTGTCTAGTATGGTTCTAAATATTGTGTTAATGTACTTCTCCATATCCTCTAAGTTTTGTTGTGATACATTCTTTTACTTCCCGTCTTTGATGATTACTTCCTTCAGTGTGGTATTTTCTTCTACGCTATCTGTAAGTTCTTCGCATCAGACCTTTCCCTGAACTGAATTTTGTGCACGACGCTAATCTGTAGTTTATACAATGCCTTTTTCAGGATCTTGGGAAATTCCAAGTCCAATGTCTCAACATCCTTCAAGGGCCTCTATGTTGCCTCCTCATTGATGAACAACATCTCAGGGGTGATGAGAAAATTGGTGCTCCCCTGTGCTATAATTTGCACTGTTTCTCCAATAGGCACTCCTTCCTTAGTTTGTGTTGGTTTGTCTTTCGATCACTGCTCTGTCCTGATCCTCAACTACTCCAGTGCAATTTTCACTTCATGTATTTGTTCCAGAATCAAATCCCTATGGTTCTCATCATTCTCCCACACCTGTGACAATCGGTCTTCAACTCTTTTAGCTATTAGTTCCACATCATCGGTTGTCAGTGATGTTTTAAGTGGTTTTTTGGGGGCCTTCGCCTTCTTCCTAGAGCCACTTTATTGCTCCCATGTTCTCTTCTTTTGGGCGTCTAATGGCTTAGATGCCTCTGGAATCTATGTATCCACGCCTGTATCCTTCCCAAATTCTTCCCCCATAGGTATATCTTGTGTCTCTGTTTGTACTTCTTTTGTGCGCACATGTTTTGTTGTTCCTCTTGGCGCCTGCTCTGTGTGCAGTGGATACCATGTAGAACCATGTTTTGATTTATGTTGTGCCCTTATTTTATTTTTTATGGGGTTTCTTCACCCCACTTGGCCTTGTGCAGCATTCTTATTTTTCCTCGCACCGTTTGTGCATGTCTGTTGCACAGGGACTGTTCGGTCCAGCGTATGAGTTTGTCTTTCTCGCACTGTCCTTGGGATTATAGGAACTTTCCATTGTTGATTCCACTCCTGGACTTCCATCTATATGTCATAGATCGTGACGCAGTAACTTAGTTGTATCCACTCATTGGTTGGGTCCCTCTTCCCCTGCAAACACATGTTATGATGTGATACTTGAAAATTTTCTATATGTCCAAAATCCTAGAGAATCTCTAGGGAAATCCTCCATGTGTCATCTAAGAGGTTCTGGATCTCCGAAAAGTATAGAGTGAATACATCGTTGTTTATTTTCTTCTTCTTTGGTTATGTTTTGATTCTAAGAGACGTGTAGCAGGTTGAACCACACTTTCCTATTCTCTGCAGGAACATGTTGTACATTATGAGTTTGTCTTTCTCGCACTGTCCTTGGGATTATAGGAACTTTCCATTGTTGATTCCACTCCTGGACTTCCATCTATATGTCATAGATCGTGACGCAGTAACTTAGTTGTATCCACTCATTGGTTGGGTCCCTCTTCCCCTGCAAACACATGTTATGGTGTGATGCTTGAAAATTTTCTATATGTCCAAACTCCTAGAGAATCTCTGGGGAAATCCTCCATGTGTCATCTAAGCAGTTCTGGATCTCCGAAAAGTATAGAGTGAATACATCGTTGTTTATTTTCTTCTCCTTTGGTTATGTTGTGCTTCTAAGAGACGTGTAGCAGGTTGAACCACACTTTCCTATTCTCTACAGGAACATGTTGTACATCGGTTCTCTCCATCCTACAAGTGCAATGAGGATGAGTAACCACGAGTAGTACAACTCAGAGCCCCAACCCTATGTGTCCTTGCAATCCTCCAAGAAAGAATTAAGTAGACAAGGGGCCCAGCTCATCGAGCTCCCCTTCGCACACTGTGTTGCAGCTGCTACCATTCATGCTAGTACTTCCTCCTTTTGTACTTGTGCATTAACTTGCACCCTAAAAACCTTGTAGAAAATCTCGTCGCAAGATCATTTATGTCATTGATCTTGATTCCCCTATTTCCTCTCTATGTTCCATACTTTGCCTTGATTTCGTCGGAGATGGATTTGTTTTAGTTTTATCCTCTAAGTACTGATCTAGCATCTCCACATCCGTGGGTATCCCAGTAATGGCTTCAATCACGTCAACATTGATAAGCATTGTCCTATCCATCCACAAAATTCCTCCATGCACCCTTTATAGGATTTGCTTCACACATCCATTGATGTGTTTACCACGCCCAAAGTGCGGTATATCCATCAAATTCATGATCCATGTATTGTAGATCCCCAGGATCCACTGCACAGGCTCCAACAGTAATGCAGCTAATGGGCCCTCTCCTCTACTCTCCATATAGTTATGTTGTGCCAAATCTGGGAATTTGAATTTGTTAGCCATGTCATGATCGGAGTATTTCATGGTGTCTCCCACCATCTCATCATCGGCCTTTACTCCCTATGGTATTTTTGGCATCACTATTTCCAACTCCGATTGTGTGCACCATATTCCTTACACACTACTCTCAGCTCACGCCTTCTTCTTCCCTTGCAAGGATGACACCTCGACCTCTGGTATGCCCTGGTGCTCTGTTTCATGCTATTTTTCTGGCTGTAGGCTCTGCTGCATTGAATCCATAGCATGTTATCCATGTTTTGGCCCTTTTGCCCTAGATGCGTTGGATTCTATCCTTTCCACGTCCTCCTCTGGTTTCTCGGCTTCCTGTGCTGAGTTTTGTTCCTCCTCAACTTATGTGGTGTGTGGTTCATATTTTGGTGTATGGATTCCATCCACATTCACAACTGTAGGAATATTTTGTGTCTCTATTTGTGTCAACCGAGAAATAATTCTTTTGTTTCTCCTCGCCGTGTTTGACGCACCAATGTGTGGTGGCGACATCTTGTTAAGATTCGAACTACTGAACTCTAATTCTCCATTTGTTATCATGAATTTGCATGATTTCACGCTTAAGCTTCTCTCTTCATTCTTCTCCTTAGCGAAAAACACAAATGACCACATTTCCCCCCTTTTTTAGACTTTATAGTGGGACGGTGTACTGAAATTTGTTTCACACTGACAGTTGTCACTTTTTCATTTTTTCCTGCACACTCCACTTTTTGTGTCTGTCAACTATTTTCAAGCGTGCAGTTTCTTCAACACTGGTTTTCCTGCAGCGCACTGTTAATACTAACAATTCTATTACATCAAAACCTCTAAGGTTATCCTATCCTTTTGTCGTTTTGTTATCTTTCTTCTTTTTATGGATTTTTGTCTTTCTCTTCTAACATCTACTATATATAATATGTACATTCATACCTCCTCTTTTTGTTTTTACCTCAAGTTGTTAGGTCGACTGTCTTGATACAGTTTCAGTCGACTGCCATTCACTAGTCCTCTAAGATTCTTCCCTGCAATATATTTCAGTTGCATAGCACCTCTATTTTTAATGGCCTCTACTTGATAAGGCCCTAACCAGTGCATCTTGAACTTCCCAAGGTGTTGTAGATACCTAATGTCATAGAGGAGAACTAGATCTCCTTCTTTAAATATTTTATTCTTTATGTGCCTATCATGCCAAGCTTTGTCCTTTGCTTTCTGTACTTTCTGGTGGAAGCCTGCTAAAAAAATTCTTCTTCCATCTCCATCAACTAATTTAATATTTCATGTGCATCACCTTCTTCTATCATGTTGGTGATTATTGCAATGCACAAACTAGGTATTAAATAATCCAATGGAACCATTGCTTCTTGCCCATACACCAGTCTAAATGGTGTATGTCCTGAAATTTTCTTGCATGTAGTCATGTAAGCCCATAACATTGTTGATACCTTCAAATCCCAATCATCCCTGTTCACATTGCAAATATTTGTTAATTCATTTTCTAGAATCTTGTTAAAATCTTCTACTGTACCATTTTCCTGGGGATGGTAAGGTGTGCTCTTCTGATGATGTATCGCTAATTCTTATTTCATAGCTCTTATTGTAATGTTAATGAAATGGTTTCCCTGATCACTCAACAAAATTCTAGGACATCCAGATATGGTCATTATGTTCTCAAAGAGAAACTGCATAGCAGTCCTTCACTGGGGTTGCTTCTATCCACATGGTTAAGTATTATGTCGCAGTGATGATGTATATGGCTCCTGATCTCCTTGTTGGTGGATTAATGGGTCCAATGAAATCCACGGCCCATTTATTAAACACTTGTAAGGTTACTTGGGGCATAAGTGGCATTTATTCCCTTCTGGATAGTTTTCCCACCCTATGGAAGACATCACAGGTATGAAATTATTCCTTTGCATCCTTATGCATTATAGACCACCATAATCTTGCGCGCAACACTTTCTGTGATGTAGGTTTTCTTGCATAGTGCCCTCCAACTATGCCTTCATGTGCTTCTTCTAACACCATGGAGCATTCATGCTCCATCACACATATTCTCATAATTCCATATGCACCTAACTTGTATAAATGACCTGCAATCAACTAATAGTCTGCAGCACGCACTACCAACTGTTTTTTTTGTGCGATGGTAAATTCCTTTGGATCCATTCTTGTGCTCAAAAATCCAACAATGTGAGCGAAATAATCATCAGCAATATGAATAGAAAATAAGTTAGCATCATAAAAATTATCCTCCAAGTTCTTTGGCTCCTCTCCATTAGTAATTCTTGGTAGATGATCTGGTCCTTTATTTAGCTTCCCTAGTTTTACTATGATTTCAAAATCATATTCCTGAAACAATAATAGCCATCTACAGATCCTTCCCCCCAACATTGGCTTGTTAACTAGGTACTTCAAAGTGGAATGATCTGTAAACATCTTATGTTGACCCAATAAATAATGTATGAACTTCTATAGGGAATATACCATAGTCGGACCTTCCCTTTCTGTAGTATTATAGTTCTCATAATCTGACAATTTTCTACTAGCAAAATATATTGGGTGATCAATGTCTCCTTCACCTGGTTGTGCTAAAACTGCTCCAAGTGCAATGGATGAATCATCCACATGAACATGAAATTCCTTTTTCCAATATGGAAATCTCAAAATTGGTGATGTCACCATATTCTCTTTCAGTATGTCCAAACTCTCTTCGCATTCATCATTCCACTAAAATATGATGTATTTCTTTAGTAACTTCTCCATGGGTGCAGTAATCTTTGCATATCCCTTTATGAATTTCATGTAGTACCCTGTGTGGCCCAATGTTTCTCTCAACTAGCACACTAACTTTGGTGGTGGTAAATTGACAATAACGACAATCTTTGTAGGGTCTACTATCAAGCCATGTTTGCATACAATGTTCCCAAGTAGGATGCCAAATGGTGTACTAAATATACATTTATTAATGTTCAAGGAAATATGGCATTGCCTACATCTCTCTAACATTAACCTCGGCATTTCTACATAGTACTTCAATAAACTAAATACTGTCCAATCATCCAAATAAACTTCTAAAAATTTATGTATAAAATCTTTGAATGCATCTACTACTACTCTAGAAAATATTGTTGGTGCATTCTTTAAAGAAAATGGCATTACTATGTACTGATATGGCCCCCACTCTGTTACAAATGTGTTTTTCTACTTGTCCTCCAAAGCAATTTTGATCTGATGGTAACCTGAAAATCCATCTGTGAAGGAGTACACTTCATGTCCTCCCACATTCTCTAAAACCTCATCTGTAAATGGAGTAGGAAAAAGAACATGCAAGCATGCATCATTTAACTTCCTCAAATACACACATATCATAATCCCTCCAGTCTTATTTTCCTATACCACCATTGGACTAATCCATTATGAATCTTCCATAGGTTCTATGATTCCTGATTCTAGCATTCTGTCAATTTCTTCCTTCACCTTCTGCTTATAGATGGGGTTTAATATGTATGGTCTCTGTCTAACTGGCCTTGCATCTAGTATGAGGGGTATCTTCATTTCTCCAAGTTCTCTTTATACCCCTTTCATCTCAGAAAATGTAGTTGTAAATAAATCATTATACTCATGCAGTCATTCAGTTATCTTTCCCATTGTCTCATTGTCCTAGTAATCTCCAATGTTGTCTATCTTGGGATTCTCTTCAGTCCCAATATTGACCTTTTTAATCTTCATTGGTGTAGTAAATTATTCTGATTGTAACTAGGGTCCTTCCAACCCTCTTTCTCCTTCCCCTTATAATATATGTATGTCACGCAAGTTGTCTTCTACTTCTTCATCCTCTACAACTAGATAATAGTAAACTAGTTGTTCAAGTTTCTCTTTTATGTAATCTTTGTCTACTATCACTGTATCTACCCCATACTCTTCAAACATATTTCTTTTGATCCTCTATAATGAAAGATCCACCCATATATTCTCACTTTCAAATGCAAAGGTCTTAATAAATTTGTGTTGTGTTGCGCCCCAACTCACAGTTTATCTACGCAGTTCCTACTCCTTATATCGATTACTAAGTATTTCCTCTAAGGTATGAATAACATAATGCGTCCATTCCCCTGGTGGTACCAATATCCAATTTGTGACAAAATCATTTATATGATTTCTTGGGTTCCCTCTTCCATCATACTTTTGTAAGGGTCTATCCTGCTAACTCCTACCAAATCTTATGTGCGTCAGTCGCTTACATTTATACCAGTCCTGAATTACCTCCTCATGTGTACCCCACCATCATGCAGGTGTATCCCTCAATGTTATATCCAACACTAATAATATCTGACTATCCAAAACCTATGATTCAAACTCTGTCAAGAATTTTTCTAAATTTTTCTCTTCAGTAAATATGGGAAACTTCCATACCTCTATCCCAACCCATCTTACTATGCATGTAATTCTGGCACACCTCCTAATAGAGACTTCAAGTAATATTTGTTGCCAGTTTTCTACTCCAGTATCTGAATCTAACATGTCAGAATTGATACTCCTCCAACTGAGTACTCCATCTGCAGTTGGATTCACATAGTCTTCTTCTCACGCAGTAGTCCTATACAACTAGTTTACATCATCCTCTAGAACATTGTCAAGCACAGGTTCTACATATCTTTCACAATCTGATGGATCTAAAGGTGTTACTACCATGAAGTTCCCATATTCAAATATCATCTTCCTAGTCTTCAAATTAATTATGGCTTGATTATCAAAGGCCCAATCAATTCTCAATAGTGTTGGAAATGGTATAGACTCATCCACCATATCCATTACTTCAAAATATGTTGTGGTGTACACACCATCTAGATCCACTGTTGTATTATTCAATCAACCTATGGGAATCACTCTCTACTAGTTTCCTAGCTTCAATTGGATATTGAAATACCCTAGTGTAGGTTCTCCCATTGCTTCCCAAGTCTTCTTTGGAAAAATGTAGACATTTAATCCTAAGTCTATGATAACATTTCCCATATTAAAGTCTCCTATATTTGCATTCAATCTAAACTCTCTACTAGTTCTTTTGATGCAGAAGCATCGCCTTCAAAGTCAAAACACAAGCGTGGAGGCAAAGGAACGACATCTCAGCATGAAAGTGTTTCAAATCAGAAATTAACTCAGAATTAAATCGAGTTGTTGAGATATTTTTGAAAGCATCATTTTTAAATATGTCGTGTTTGTAAAGCCTTGAAGGACTGTAAGGGGTTGTAGATATGGAGTGTTGACTTTTATCTGGAAATAACTGTTAATTATTGTGATAGGACAGAGTAGGTAATCGCTAATATTTTGATAGGATAGGTTGCATACAGGACGACGAGAGCTCGGGGAGCCGGTCCTTAGAAAGTTTGTTGTTGTTGCATTGTAAGAGTAGATGGTGATATTATGAGATAGAAAGATAGAGATCAGTAGAACAGAGTAGAAGAAATACTATGTAATTTGTTTCACGAATGAATAGAACAAAAAGAATTGTCCCAAATCCTTGGATTGTGTTCATTTTATGTATGAATGAATGAATGTGATATTCTGTGTTTGTGATTTATTTCATTTTCGTTCATGTATGATTGTTCGAGAAGTTGATAGTATGAAGTTGGGATGAAACTGGATAAGTTTCAATTGTTTCTCTTTTGAAACTCACATGCAAGGTGTGCATCTAGAACACAAGGAGTGCGTCCATTGAGCCTCGGATTGACTCAGAGGAGTTTAGAGAGAACTAAGGGAACTTACACCAAGTGCAAGGAGTGAACAGCATCAAGGAACGTCGGGTGGGCGAGAAGAATTTCTTTTCAAGAAATCCTTCGAACTGAGTTATCAAAATCTCGATAACGAAAAGTGTGCATGGGAAATTGGAATTCGTTTAAGGAAAAATATCAGAAGGGATAGTATTTTTCATAAGTGTTAATGAGATCCAAGAGTCGGACTTGCAAGAGGAGAAAAGGTTAGAAACCTTTGAACACTTAGAGAATATTCTAAGTCAAAGAGATCAGAAGCTCAGGAGGAGGAGCGACAGTGGTCGTTGGATCACAGTGCAATGGATCAACAGCCATCTGATCAGAGTAAGTTGAACGAGACTTAGCACTTCTCACCCTCAGGAGAGAGAGTTCACCAAGGGTCGAGAACTGAGATTTCTCAAGCCCAAAGAGTCAGAAACCCAAAGTACAATCTCAGTCGTCCAATCATAGGAAAAGATATGAGTCGTAAGATTGTTTGGGGAAAACTTAAAGCGTCGGATCGCTAGAGTGGATCTGAGCCGTCAGATACCATGAGTCTGGGAGGAGGGAAGTTTGAAACTTGAGATTTCCAAAGCGAGGAGAGTTGAAGGGCTGGAGAAAATCTGGACCATTGGATCGAGGAGGACACATGTCGACAGGTCGTAAGATCCAAAGGAAGGAGAATGTCAAAGTGTTGAAACACCCAAAGCCCGAAGAGCCGAAGAGCAGAGAGTCGTCGATCTATAAGTGGAAACTTGTCAACAAATCGTGAGCTCTAGGTAAAGTTGTTGTGGAGTTTCAGTTGAGAACTATGACTGTCGAACCCCGAAGACTTGAAGTGCTTCAGAGTCGTCAGAAATAGGAGAGATGTGGCATAGATCCATGCACTTTGGGTAAAGTCCCGAAGAAATCCTCAATCATTAGATCAAGAGGACACGTGGTATAAATTTGCATACTTCACAGGGAGAGAAAAGTTGAGAGTTGAAAAGTCTGAAGTCCAGGTATGGGAAGGGATCGCAGTTGTTGATCCGAGGAGGAAATGTGTCAGTGGATTAGAGTCTTCAAATAAAATCCAAAGGAGGAAAGGGTTGAAGTTTAAGAACTCTAGAGTCTGAAGTTCTGAAGTGATCAGCACCATGATTTCACGGGACAGGTGTCCCCAGATCATCAGCTCCCGGGGATTGGAGTACAGAAGAGAGCTGGGTTTGAGATTTCAAAACCCTGAAGTTTGTAATTGTGAAGAGATCACATCCATTGATCTCGAAGTCCCATGGGTTTGGAATATGTGGATCTAAACCATCAATTCAGACAGTATCATCAAGATCATGAGATCGACGATCCTGTAGCATTGCGGAGACAAGAGTTGCACATAGTTTAAAATATTGAGGGTGGGCCGCAATTAAAAACTGTGGTTTCGTCAAGAGGAAACGTGGAGTCTGGAGGAGAATTGTGGGCCCAAAAGTAATTTGAATTTAGAACACTTGTGGTCGTGCCCACAATCACGTGGTCATCGCCCAAGGTCATATCACGAGAGGGATTATCTGAAAATGAGCTAACACCTAGCACTCTGAGATTTCACAGGAAAGTGAAAGGGAAGGTCGCGGGTGCCATTTAAACCTGCACTAGCAAGCCGAAAGGGCCTGTGTGTAGTCACAGAACGAGACCATTGAGGTTTCAGAGAGACATTTGACTCGATAATCGGAGATCATTTTACCTGGAGGTCGTGTAGCCCTATGGAGGAGTAGGGGGGCAGCATCAGGTGGTATCAGAGCTGATTTTGAGTTTGTTTGTAGACAGCAGACAAAAGGAGAAAGGAGGTAAGTTGGTATCAATTGTGGTATCAAGAATTTGATTTCTATTTGTAGGTAACGCACTAGAATCATGCCACCCAGGAGGTGTAGAGAGAATGAAGAAATGGAAGAAGAAATTAGGTGACTCTGAATGATATTGGATGCCATGGAAACAGCCCAGAGAAGAGCACCAGATGTTGGAGATATCAGTGAAGTTGAGAGCGAAGAAGAAGAGGTCAAAGAAAATGTAGCAGAGGATGTTGCACGAGATCACTTAATGAAATTTGTTTCAAAGATAGGAGCCAGAGCAAGAATAGAGGTACCAATGTATGAAGGCAATTTGGAAGTTGAAGAATTGTTAGATTGGGTACGTGCTATGGACAAATTTTTCGATTACAAAGATATCGAAGAAGAGAATATGGTGAAGAATGTAGTGACAAGACTGAAAGGTCATGCAGCGCTATGTTGGGATGAACTGCAAGCCAAACGCAGGAGCAATGGTAAGCATAAAATTAAAATTTGGGATAGGACGGTAGCCAAGCTGAAGGCCAAACGTATCATGAAGGATTACCAAATCAATATGTTCAGAAGAATGAAAAATCTGAGACAGAAGAGCTTATCAGTGAAGGAGTACACTGAGGAATTTTACAGATTGAACATCATGGTTGGACAGAAAGAAAATGAGGATGAAAAGACAGACAGATATATCAATGGGCTAAGATATGAAATCCAAGAGGATATCGGCATGATGTATGTAAGTAAATTCGAGAATGCTTATCAAGTAGCCTTGAAAGCTTAAGAAAATTGGCCAGGAAGAAAAGACAATGAAACAGAGGAGGAAACTCAAGCAGAGGTAAGGGAACCAACAGAGAGAAGTTCTAGAAGCCGAAGCATGAAGCTGATAAATAGCATAGTCACCATGAGAAAGGTGGAATTTATAAAGAAGGACAACATGGTGGAAGAAACTCTTTTTCCAGAGGAAGAGGGAGAGGAAGAGCTAGAGGAGGTGTAGTTACATGTTATACCTGTGGAAAGCAAGGGCGCAAGTCTTGGAAATGTCCCAAGAGAAAGAAAGAATGGGGAGGTGAAGCACACATTGTTGAAGCACAAAAACATGTGGAAGCAGAAGCAGCAAAAGGAGGAAAGAACCTCATGATGAGGAAAATTCTTCTTAAACCAGAGATGGAATCAGAGGAACCAGTTCAACGAACAAGTCTGTTCAAAACTGCTTGCAAGGTGAAAGACAAAGTTTTCAAGGCGATTATAGACAGTGGGAGCACTAACAATATAGTATCCAAAAAGATGGTGGAGAATCTGGAGTTGAAGACAACTACACATCCAAACCCATGTAAGTCATCATGGTTGTAGAAAGGACATCAAGTAATGGTAAGTCAACAATGCCAAGTTGAATTTAAAATAGGAGGTTATAGGGATGAAATATTATGTGATGTAATTCCTATGGATGTCTACCATATTTTATTGGGGAGACCATGGAAGTATGATAGAAACGTTATTCATAATGGAAGAAAGAATACTTATACCCTAGAAAAGAATGGTAGGACACATATGTTGTTACCCATAGAAGACAAAGAGAAAAAGAGGGGAGCTAGTCCAAGCATACTTCTCATGAGTGGGAAGGAACTCTTGAATGAAGTCAAGAAGGAAAAAGAAATGCAGTTTGTTGTAGTGGGGAATCCTAGAGTTATCCTTACAAATACTTCTGTGGAAAAATCCAGGAACTGTTAGAAAACTTTGCTGACATAGTAGTGGATGAGTTACCTCACTCATTACCACCCATTAGGAGTATAAGCCATCATATTGACCTTATTCCAGGAGCCAGTTTACCAAACAAAGTTGCTTATAGGTTGACACCTAGAGAGAATGAGGAAGTCAAAAATCAAGTCCATGAGTTGTTGGATAAAGGTTTAGTCAAGGAAATCCTAATCCCATGCGCAGTACCAACTGTGTTAAGTCGAAATAATGATGGAAGATAGAGAATGTGTACAGATTCCAGAACCATCAACAAGATAACCATTAGGTATAGATTCCCTTTACCAAGGATGGATGATTTGATGGATTATTTGAGTGGAGCAAGCTCTTTTTCCAAGATAGACTTCAAGAGTGGATATCATAAAATAAGAATGAGAGTGGGAGATGAATGGAAAACAACATTCAAGACAAATGAAGGATTGTTTGAATGGCTGGTCATGCCATTTGGGTTGACAAATGCACCAAGCACATTTATGAGATTGATGAATGAAGTGTTGAAAGAGTTCATAGGAAAAATTTTCATAGTATATCTAGATGACATACTAATCTTCAGTAAGACAAAGGGAGAACACTCAAGACATCTGACATCAGTGATGGAAAAGTTGCAGCAGGAAAAGTTGTTGATAAATCTGAAGAAAAGTTCTTTTATGAAGAGGGAATTCATATATTTGGGTTTTGTGATTTCTTCAAATGAATTGAAGATGGATCTAGAAAAAGTGAGAGCAATCAGAGAATGGGCATCGCCAAGCAGCATATTTGAGGTAAGAAGTTTTCATGAGTTAGCAAGATTTTATAGAAAGTTTATCAAAAATTTCAGTGGTATATGTGCACCCATGCTGGACACTATGAAGAAGAAGCACAAATCCTTTAGTTGGACAGAGGAAGCTGAAAAACGTTTCAAGGTGTTGAAAGAGAAAATCACAAAACAACCAATTCTAGTCTTGCCAGATTTTGGAAAAACATTTCAAGTGAGATGTGATGCAAGTGGATTGGCTATTGGAGCAATCTTGAGTCAGGACAATAGCCCGGTTGCTTATTTCAATGAGAAGCTTAATGACGCCAAGAAGAATTATTCCACATATGACAAAGAATTTTATGCAGTGATTCAAGCTTTGAAGAAGTGGAGACACTATCTAATTCCTAAATAATTTGTCTTGTACAGTGATAACCAAGCTTTGCAATTTATTACTAGGAAAGAAAAATTGAATCAGATATATGCAAAATGGGCAGAATTTATGCATAATTTTACTTTTGTTATTAAACATATTGAGGGAAATGTTAACAAAGTTTCATATGCTTTGAGCAGGAGGAGTTTAATTGTACAGGAATTCCAAGTGGAGACCTTAGGGTTTAAACACCTCAAGGAAATGTATAGAGAAGATGCAGATTTTTTAGGAAGCTTATGAGGCATGCAACAATCCTTTGTTGGGAGACAAAAGCCCATGGACTGAATATTTGATCCAGGATGGATTATTATTCAAGGGAAGCCAATTCTGCATACATAAATGATCAATGAGAGATAACATGTTGAAAGAGAAACACAGTGGAGGTTTAGTTGGACATTTTGGTCACGATAAGACATTTGCACAGCTGAGTAATTCATATTATTGATCGAGCATGAGGGCAGAAGTGAAAAGGTTTGTAAACAAATGAAGAATTTGTCAGTATGTAAAAGGAAGACAAGAGAACTGGTTTGTATCAGCCATTACCGATTCCAAAAAGGCTGTGAGATGCAATCAGTATGGATTTTGTTTTTGGATTGCCTAGAAATCAAAAAGGGAGCGATTCCATATTTGTTGTGGTGGACATATTTTCAAAAATGGCATATTCCATACCATGCCAGAATAAAAATGATGCTACACACATAGCCAATTTGTTTTTCATGGAAGTAGTGAGACTACATGGATTGCCTAGGAGCATAGTCCCAGACAAGGACACCAAATTTGTAAGACACTTTTGGAGGACTCTATGGAAAAGGTTGGGGATGAACTTGTCCTTCATTTCATCATATCACCCTCAGAAAAATGGAAAAATTGAAGTAGTAAACAAGAGTCTGGGAAACTTGTTGAGGAGTTTAGTCACTGAGCAAGGTTAGAAATGGGATCAGATTCTAGCACAAGCAAAATTTGCATTCAACAATTCAATGAACAAGAGCACAGGGAAAAGTCCATTTGAAATTTTGTATGGTATACAGCCAAGAGGGATTGCAGAATTGAGAGATTTGAATCAAGATGAGTTCAGAAGTGTTGGAGCAGAGGATTTTGCAATAGAAATGCAGAAACTCCATGATAGAGTCAGAGAACAGCAGCCTAAAATATAAGAGCATAGTTGATCAAAAGAGGAGAGAAGTTCAATTCGAAGTTGGAGATGAATTTTTAGCTCATTTGATAAAAGAGAGGTTTCCAAGGGGAACGTATAACAAATTGAAGATGAAGAAGATAGGACCATGCAGGATTCTCAGAAAATTCACAAGCAATGCTTATGAAATTGAGTTGCCAGACAATGTTGAGATATCGTCGATATTCAATGTTGCAGACATGTATCCTTACAGGAGAGATGAGGCAGGAGAATCAGATGATCAGAAAGAAGTTCAGTGGGAAGAATAATTTCCCATGGCAGAAAAACCTCAAATGGAGAAAATCATTGAATAGAGAAATGGAAAGAAGACTAGGAGGAAGACATATCCTGAATATTTAGTGAAGTGGAAAGATCATCCAATGGAAGATGCAAGTTGGGTCACGGAACCTGATATTTTGAAGCATGGAAAGACAATGCAGGAGCTCATGGACAGGAGTCCATGAAAATTTTAACCAGAGGAGTATGATGCATGAGCATCACCTTCAAAGTCAAAACGCAAGCGTGGAGGTGAAGGAATGACATCTCAACATGACAGAGTTTCAAATCAGAAATTAACTCAGAACTAAATCAAGTTGTTGAGATATTTTTGAAAGCATCATTTTTAAATATGTCATGTTTGTAAAGTCGTGAAGGAATGTAAGGGGTTGCAGATGTGGAGTGTTGACTCTTATCTGGAAATAATTGTTAGTTATTGTAATAGGACAAAGTAGGTAATCACTAAGAGTTTGATAGGATAGGTTGCAGACAGGACGACGAGAGCTCGGGGAGTCGGTCCTTAGATAGTTTGTTGTTGTTGCATTGTAAAACTAGATGGTGATATTATGAGATAGGAAGATAGAGATTAGTAGAATAGAGTAGAAGAAATACTATGTAATTTGTTTCACGAATGAATAGAACAAACAGAATTGTCCCAAATCCTTGGATTGTGTTCATTTGATGTATGAATGAATGAATGTGATATTTTGTGTATGTGATTTATTTCATTTTCGTTCATGTATGATTGTTTGCGAAGTTGATAGTATGAAGTTGTGACGAAACTGGATAAGTTTTAATTGTTTCTCTTTTGAAACTCACATGCAAGGTGTTTATCTCGAACGCAAGGAGTGCGTCGACAGAATCTCAGATTGACTCAGAGGAGTTTAGAGAGAACCAAGGAAACTTAGACCAAGTGCAAGGAATGCACAATGTTAAGGAGCGACTAAGAGTCAAAGAACCAGAACAGAGAACGCCTAGTGGGCGAGAAGAAATTATTTTCAAGAAATCCTTCGAACTGAGTTATCGAAATCTTGATAATGCAAGGTGTGCGTGGGAAAACGGAATCCATTTAAGAAAAAATCTCAGAATGGATATTACTTTTCATAAGTTTTAATGAGATCCAAGAGTTGGACTTGCAGGGGGAGAAAAGGTTTGAAACCTTTAAACACTTAGAAAATCTTCTAAGTGAGAGAGATCAAAAGCTCAGGAGGAGGAGCGACAGTGGTCATTGGATCACAGTGCAATAGATCAAGAACCTTCTCATCAGAGTAAGGTGCATGATCCTTAGCGCTTCGCATAATCAGGAGAGAGAGTTCACCAAGGGTTGAGAACTGAGATTTATGAAGCCCGAAGAGCTTAAAACCTGAAGTAGAATCTCAGTCGTCCGATTGCAAGAACAGATCTGATTCGTCAGATTGTTTGGGGTAAAATTCAAGCGTCGGATCGCTAGAGTGGATCTGAGTCGTCAGATACCATGAGTCCGGGAGGAGGCAAGTTTGGAACTTGATATTTCTGAAGCGTGGAGAGCCGAAGGGCTGGAGCGAATCTAGACTGTTGGATCTAGGAGGACATGTGTCGACAGGTCGAAAGATTCAGAGGAAGGTGAAGGTAGAAGTGTTGAAACATCTGAAGCCCAAAGAGCCAAAGATCCAAGAGCCGTCGATATATAAGTGGACACTTGTCAACAGATCGCGAGCTCCGGGTAAATTTGTTGTGGATTTTCAGTTGAGAACTGAGACTGTCAAGCCCCAAAGACCTAAAGTGATTCAGAGCCGTCAGATCTAGAAGATACGTGGCATAAATCCATCCACTCATAGTAAAGTCCTGAAGAAATACTCGATCGTTAGATCAAGAGGACACGCGACAGAAATTTGCATACTTCGCAGGGAGAGAAAAGTTGAGAGTTGAAAATTCCAAAGTTCAGGTACGCGAAGGGATCGCAGTCGTTGATATGAGGAGGACACGCATCAGTGGATTAGAGTCTTTGGATAAAATCCAAAGGAGGAAAGGGTTGAAGTTTAAAAACTCTGGAGTCCAGAGTTCCGAAGTTATCAACAACATTGATTTCACAGGACAGGTGTCCACAGATCGTCAGCTCTGGGGGATTGGAGTACGAAAGAGAGTTGGGTTTGAGATTTCAAAACCTCGAAGTTTGAAATTGCGAAGAGATCGCATCCACTAATCTCGAAGGGATAGATCTAGCCCATGGATTTGGAAGATGTAGATTTGAATCGTCAGTTCAGGTAGTATCGTCAAGATCACAAGATTGATGATCCCGTAGCATTGCAGAGATAGGAGTTGTGTGGAGTTTAAAATATTGAGGGCGGCTCGCAATCCAAACCATGGTTTCGTCAAGAGGACATGTTGAGGTTGGAGGAGCATTGCGGGCCCAAAAGTAGTTTGACTTCAAACCACTTGTGGCCGCGTCCAAAATCGTGTGGTCATTATTTAAGGTCATATCACGAGAGGGCTTATCCAAAAAGGAGCTAACACCCAACACTCGAATATTTTGCAGGAAAGCGAAAGGGAAGCTCGCGAGTGCCATTTAAACCTGCACCGGTAAGCCGAAAGGGCCTGTGTGTAGTCACATAATGAGACCATTGAGTTTTCAAAGAGTCGTTCGACTCGAGAATCGAAGATCCTTTGACCGGGAGGTCATGTAGCCCTACGGAGGAGTAGGGGGGTTGCATCATCTTTTCTTTATATGGACTTGATTGATCTTCTTTGGTTCTATTCTTATCCCCTCTTCTATGATAAATTTCTCAAGCATACTTTTAAGCAAATCCATGGCATTTTTATCATTAAGTAATTTAAAGCAAGATTCCAAGAAAATCTTTAAGTTACTTACTTTGTTTGTCTATTGTCCCTTGTAAGTATGATCCAAAGACTGAGGCATATCAAAAATAGGAGTACCATACCTTTGCACAGTATTCGATGTGGAGGCTTCATTCTCCTTAGGGATCTTTTTATTTTCTTCCTTGAAAGTTTCCTTCTCCTTTGCATCAAACTGTTGTTGTGGCTGACTGTTCTTCTGAATCTAGCACTGAGATTCCTTCTTCTGATCCTACGCATCTACTCCTGTCTTAAATCCTCCTCTATTCACTATATTGATGTTCCTACCAGGATGCCTTATTTATGTAGTAATAAACTGAACATTCTAGTTGTTTAGATTTTTCTTCTCCTAAATCTTTGTCATCAACTTCGGGCACTCCTTTGTCACATGATCTGTTGCACGACAGTACATACATGTTCCTGCTAGTTGAGGACAATCTCTAGCATAGTTTCCTTTATGTTGACAATTATGGAATATAATAGGCCCTCCACCTCTGCCCATTCCTCCCCTTCCCCTACCTCTAAATCCTCTTTTTTTCCCCTGTGGATCCATGTTATGTTGATGATACTATGGTGCCTGATTATACTGTGGGGTTTGTTGAAATTGTGGCACCACTTGAAATTGTTATGCATTGCCAAACTATGGCACAGTATGTCATGTCATCAACTCATCTTGCATCCTATATGAATCTGAGGTTCTTCCCTTCATTAACTCCAGAGTTCTACAATTTTTGTCTTCATGTCCTACTGACTTACAAAAGTTACAAAAATTACTCTTTGGTTTTGTCTTGTACTTTTTCATCATAGGGAAGTGATAAGGATCACACCCATGTTTCTTGCATATTTCACACCAAGGCTCTCCTGTAAGAAATGGATTTTCTATCCCTACTCCCAGGTACTGCGCAAATGTCGGACACTCATTCTTGTGATGTCCCTCTAATCTGCACAGAGTACACCACACTGCTTCTCTTTTCTCTCTACTTTTATTCTAATTTAATTAGACTGTCAAATTCTTCAAATCTTCCTTCAGCTCCTCGATAGTTGGATCGGTATGCTTATATATTGATTCTCCTCTAATTGCATCATTCCTTGCAATGTCTCTGCCTAGTTTTGGAATTTTTTATGTCTCAATGGATATTTGAAGTGTGGTAACAGATAATTTATAAACAATTGTCTATGATGCATGTCAGAAATGTGATACTTCAGTTTACCTTTCAATGTCTTGAATGTTTGATCAATGTCCCATACGGATTCTCCTCATTTTTGTCTAACCTCAATCTTCTCATTCATAAACTGATCCTCCAATTTCGGCCTCTGAAACTCTTTGATCAATGCCTCCTTGATCTCTACTACTATTCTCGATGCACCCTGTGGATTGTTTACTGCTAGGTTCATATACCAATCCAGTGTGCGGTTTCTGAATGTTATTGCTAATTGCGATACTTTTGATGCCTCGTTGGTGATTATTTTTGCTTCCCAAATTCTCCCACACACGAATAGGTGCTTCCTTGGGTCTTCTGATCCAACCCCATGAAACTCTGGTAATCTTATTGTTGGATCTACACCTTCCATTGTTGAATGTGATGTACCCGCTCTGTGTGGTACTTAWATCTGTGTATTGTTGTTCGGACTTGAACTCCCACTGGTACTACTATTGGTACTTCACTTGTACCACTACCTATATTGTTGCTAGTACTTCCACTTGTACCCTCACTTCTATTCTAATCTCYTAGGTTCCCCTGACTGCAAGTCACTGGTTCTCTAAACAATTTTTTCTTTGTTGATGTGTTAGTCGTACATGAGGTTGTAGGTTCTACACTTATTCGTATCTAGACAAGGGTATCTACTTCCTCATGAGATCTCACTCATCTAATCTTTCTTTTGTATCTRAAGTGCAGTGTTTCTTCGATGTGCTCCACAACACAAAGATCATCTACCTCTTCCTCATCACTCTCCAAGCCTTCCCTCTCGACTACTACTCTTTTCTTCCTATTGAGCTTATGCTGGTAGCGTCTTCCACTGCGCATCATTCCTGCCTTCTGCATAATTTCCTAGATCTCCTCTTGATCCATCATAATAGGATATTTATCTTTACTGAGCTCTTCTCTATCCATTTCCCCCTTCATCTCAAATCTTCCTTAGGTTTCCCCTAACTCCCCCATTCACGCAGGGTAATTTAGTTGTATGATTCCATGGTTAATACCCATTTATCATGCAATAATGTCTTGATCGAAGTGTATAACGATCTGATGTACCTTCCCCTTGGACCCTTAAGAAATTCTTTCTCTTCTATACTGTAAGACTTTGATGTATCTACTGTGAACTCGGTGATATACCCCACTACAATGTTGTCTAGCCAGAAATCTACTATGCACATGAATTTGCTATTCACTCTTTTCAACCACGCGATACTTTCTTATGTCCACTCCATTGATCTAAATCTATTTTTCGAATGGGTATCTTTCAACTGTGTTATTCACTCCTATAATAACATGGGAAACTCACTAAAGAAACTCTTGTGTATTTCGTTGAATACGTATCTTTCCAAATAATGTCTTGGCTTAAACTTAGAGCTTCTATTGTCTTTATGGGAAAACTCTAGTTCCTGGATTGTCAACCATCTTTCAATCTCCACTTCCATGGGGTTCCAACCTAAGAACATCCCCTTTCTTAAACCCTCGCACTATACTGCATGATACATCCCTCCTGACCTAATATTCTAAGTTCCAACTGACAACAGAACCATTGTTGGTTTACTTATGGGCTGACCTAGGTTCTAACTACAGGATTACCAACAACCCTTCGACCCTCGACCCTTCTGGATACCAGAAGGAAACACAGCGCACAAAGTGCATTGCACAGTCTCACCCGAGATGGATTCTATGGGTAGTCGCGGGACTCAGATGCCTGCAACCATGAGATGGGATGTGTTTCTCTCTCAGAGGCATTAGATCCACTCAACTATTAACCCTTGAATACCCATATATTCTGCTAAATATAGCTCTTAACAGTGGCACAACATATGACCAACAAAATTCATTAATCATTATAGTAGCAAGTATTCCCTGATAAGTATTTATCTATTGTAACACAAGATTCTGATCTAACCACTAGCTATGACATTCATTCATTTAAAGCCATCCTACATATTCCATTAGTTTATTCTTAGTGCGCAATGTTATTTCCTTTATCATTTAACATGTTCATCATAAACTTACTAAATCAAATACAATCAGAAACACTGCATACATTCGCACAAAACACAGATATATTGTGGTTCACCCCCCCTAGGGCTATGTCCACAAATATTTGTCACTTCTACTCTTTATCCATGTTCTTGCAAAATCTAGTGTTGCGCATTGTACAATCCTTCTTCCATTACATTCAATCTCCACATATCGCACCAGTCTCTCAACAAAACCTCTTACTCAACTAAAGGATCTACTACAACCTCAACAATACACACACCAAGAAAAGGACAACAACCCTCTCATCATCCTAATACATTCTAGTTATAAAACAAAAATGGGACAAAGCCCTTAGAAAAACCCTAACCCTAAGTGGATTAGGTCTTTCTACTTTATCCTTGACTTAATCTCAGCTTGTCCTCGATCCAACCGTTGCTCCAAGTCGGCACTTGTCCACTTTCCAACTGCTCCACAACAATTCGTCCACTTTGTAACTTCTTTTCTCGGCGTTGGTTTTCCTCTGTTTTCGTTGCTGCTTTTCCTTTATTTCCGACGTGATCTCCTATTTTTCGACGCTGCTTTGATTCCTTCAAAACTTCCTTGATTCTCCCCAAAATTGTCCTGCGCCAACACATGATCATAGATTTTCTCGATCCATTTCAGAATGAGTTGTCACAGCATATTCAGGGTTTTGCATATCCTTTTGGGGAAACATATTTTTTCTATGAGGATTTTCAGACATTTTCACCCTTGATTTTGAAAGAGTACCAAGGCATAGCCATCCCGGGGCAATCAAAGATTCACTCTACGAAGAGGAAGTTTTTTCATCTTGAATATCCTCACAAGGATTCACAGACGAAGATGAAACATTTTTCTTCTTATAGACCTGAGCCCGTCCTGCACCTCATTTCTTCCTCTCGGGTGAAGCATGGGGTCTTCTTGAGTTACCTCACATCTTCTCAGTCTTCAGGGAGCAGTGATTGTGTTGATGAGGATGAAGATGAGCCATCATTTACATATGCTAGTCCACTCCATAGATGGATAGATCGGGCTTGTGGCTATGCTTGCAGGAGGGAGTTCCAGGATAATCGAGATTGCGGTTTCTCTTTTCAGTAGGATTTCCTCACTCCCACCCATCTCCATGATTTTTATTTCATGATTGATAATATGTTTATTTATGCTCATGATTACTATGTGTTGGACTTATCTTTGTTGTTTCACATGGTTAAGCACAGGGAGAAATGTCTTCATCCAATGATCAATGGTTGCACTGGTTGTACGATTTCACCTGACACCTTCGAGAATTCATCTTCAGGGTCCCAAGACCCCATGTAAGTAGGTAAGTCATCTTAAATTCTTGCATCTTTCATTTTGTTTGCTCATATTAGTTTAGTTGCATTGCATTTTCATTTTTTTCCTACTTGCATTATTGATTTCATAATCATATATGTATAATTAGTTAGAAATTTTGTCAAAATTTTATTTCTCTAGCTTAGTCGGTTTCGATTAAGACCATTTGAGAGTGAGGATGAGTAGGCCATCCTGCACTTTATAGTTTGATGTTTCCTTGCAGGAACAGGTCTACCAATAGATGTTGTGGTTCTCATGCACTCTATAGCGAGCACATGTCCCCAAGTAGGAGACAAATGTTATCCCCATTTTGTGGATAACTAAGGAGATTATGTCTCGAGGCCCTCAGGTTGCAGATATGGAGTGTCGAGAGACCACATGACCAGCAATATCTTGTTTCACATCTAGAGACCCACATCACCACCACAATGACCCAGTACTTGGTCATAATCCACACCAGCTTACCACCACAGGTCACTTCGGTCTTGCCCCATGCAGTATAAGTCAGGTATGATGGTGGGTATCATTTTAATATTTGAGGCATTCTAGATTGTATATCAGAGGTTGTTTTTTATTATGAGACATCTGCTTTGGAACTATGCCTTTTACCTTGTTTAAATGTTGGTGGTTGACTTGGGGCACTTAAGTAGATGGTCACCCTTAGGATGGGGTGTTTCTGCAAGCTTCCTTTGATGAGTCATCGTGCCACTCCCGGCCATACTTACCACTTTCCATCATTATTTCCCCTCATGAAAACATCTCTTGGGATTTTGGGGTAGAATGGCTCTAGAAGAGACCATTCCTCATTTCATGGGAAGAAGGGGATGAAGGCCCAGATGGAATTTAGCTAGAAAAATATAAAATCATAATGAAAGAACCTTCCAGATGCTTCTCCCAGTGGATCCTGATAAAGAAATGAAAAGCTTCTCTGCAAGAAAATAAGGACCCTATGAAAAGAATAAATAAAAATGCATAAAGGATCAGTTGAGAATAGGGGGTCTCATCACGAGCCAGCCTATCACGTCCATGGGTATCTAACAGTATGACATTACCATTTCTCGCCATCACAACAGGGTAATGGCTCTTAGTTGCATGTTTGAGGGAAAGGGGGTCTCATCACGAGCGAGCCTTCTCGTTTCCATGAAAGTACTTGTGGGTGACACTATTGATATCTATTCACCACGCCAAGGAAGTGTTGTCCAACTCGCCCTATGCTATATTGAAAGAAAATACAAAAAAAGAAAGATAAAAGGCAATTCATGGGCTTGGAAAAAATGCATTATGGACGAAGGTGTGACACACCCTCCACAAAGGCACCCATAAATGAGATACTATGGACCCTAGCATATCATGAACCCGAAGCCCATTAAGTACTTCCCCCATACATTTCATTTCATTCACATGACTCGGATAGGGTTTTTCCTAGACTTAGGGGGTTTGATCTATTGAAAAGAAGTACCATGCCAACCCACCCACAACCAAACTTGACAAAATGTCTAGTTTCTTAAGCACATGTTTGTATGATGTATTCATGGTATACATGCTTTAATGGCTCTTTTATTGACTTGATTCACTCAACATGATGCTTTCACTTGAGATCCTTGGAGGGCGTATCCATTTTTCTTGCAGGTACAGGTTGGTGGCTAGTTTTCGAAGAACAAGCCTAGCTTGGGCTTCCATGAGGGAAAGCATCCCATAGGATGGACGACATAGGCCCACATGCCAAACGATAGAGATATGTTTTTGGAGGCATAAGAGACAACTGGATAGACATATCCCACCCTTTGCATGCCAAATGACTTGCCCAGAAGGGGGTAAACGTCACTCCCTAGGGGCTTGATGTCACATTTGAGGGGAAGATGGTTATTGATGATGAATCAGAGCATGACACGTGGCATTTTTAGGTGGAGAATCTTTGAATGATTTCCACATGGCTTTTGGAAGCCCTACTTTGCAACCCAGCTCCAACGACTTTCTCAATTTTCCAAAACATCCTCCTTCAAGGGATGAGGTCACCTTTGTTTTAGGGTTTTCCTTGTGCAAAAGTGAAATTAAAGAGAATTTTTAAATATTATCTTAGCAAAGGGGAAATATTAGGGCTGTTGACCCCTAATATTATGTGGACAAACTATGTCGGCTACATTTTGTATAAATAGAGATCATAAGATCTAATTTTCATAACATAACTCTCCATTGTGAGAGACTCTTGGACTGAAATTTTCGCTCTCTTTGGCTAGTTCTCTCTCTTTTGGTTTTTTTTATGGCTATGTCTTGGTTATGGTTGATGGAGATAGTGCGCTAGCCTTGGAAGGCTTTCTCCGTTGTTTTTTTGGTGGTTATTCTAGCTTTTATTTCCTTTTAATGCTTGAAGGTGCCATTTATTTCATTGTATTATCATTTGTACAAGTTATAGGTTCTATTTTCTTAAGCCAAGTAGGGAGTATAAGGGCATACACCCCTACTTGTATTTCCACCATTTAATTGCTAAGGGAATATTTCTTCATAAGGGTTTACTAAGAGGAGTATAATTGCATACACCCTCCTAATTAAAACCCTAGCTAGGAGAAGCTCGCCTTGGGGAGTAAAGGGTTTACACCCCCAAGGAAGTAGCATATATAGCTTCTTCATATTCTCTTGACTCCATTAACCCTTCTTAAAGGCACTAGTCATTTACTTATTGCATGGGAGAAATAAATTGTTGCCTTGTAAACATACAAATTTCAAGTTTTGAAGTTGTCTCTTTTAGATAATGATCTTGATGCCTTGGGGATTCTTCCTCCCTTAGGGCATCCTCTTTTTCCCATGGATTCTTATTTCTTTAGTAAAACTAACCTACATCCATTAAGGCTACTTTAAACTCTAACTCTAACTATTAATATCTCACAAACTAACCCTCTAACTTTGCTAGTTTAACCTACTAACCTAGGTGCATCTATTGGGCTATCTTTGGGCACTTTTTGATGGTCATATTTTTTGTTGTACTTCATTGAATGATACAACCATAAGGCTGATATATTGTTGTAGAGATTTACTTTTATGACAGTTATCTTTATTCAGTCTTGAAGTGTTATTTTCAATCCACATTGGTTACTAGTTTTATTGCCGACATTGCTAACTAATATAGACCTTTTACTTGCTGATTTGAATGTAATCTATTGTTGATTTACTAACTTGTATGATGTTTTATTTTAGGGACAACAATCTTAACTTACTGATCCATTACTTTACTTGGTTGGAAAAGTGCATTTTCTTGTGTTTCGGGCAAGTACAAGTGCATCAGCAACTATCTCTTTACTCGACATCCATTTACCTCTCTTTACTTACCATTTTCAGCCAATCTATTCTTCCATCACTTGAAATTCCAAGGGACTTCTCCTTACACCTCCCTTCATCCTTCTCATTCCCCCTAGGGTCTCCGGGATCGCCTCCCAGGAGTGACCTTACTCACCCCCCAAGTGTAGGACCTACATCGAGGTGACACTGGGTGTAAGTGTTCCATAGTTGTAGCACATGCTTTTGTGGTTGGGTCGAGGTTTGTCCAACCTACAACTTGTGCTATAACATGGTGGTAGCAAGTAGCGGATTTGGATGAGACCTCTTGGGTTTCAATTTCAGTGAGAGGTTTGTATACTTTAACTCCATGGCCCATTGGATAGGATTTGGTATTACAGGTCAGCTTATAGGTTTTTCTTGATCAGCTTACACGACCTTCTTTCCTTCCACACATTTACATGGGTACATTTTGGTACATATCTTTTCATAGCATCATTGGTACATCTTACAGAGTTCTCACGGAGAAGTGTTGTTATGGATACAAAGACTCATATGGTTCTCGACATCCCACAGGGGGATCCCTTCCCCTTCAGTCGTCATTGTTAACCCCTAGATTTTCACCCTTGAAAATCTTGTGAGTTAAGAACCAACATGCACTATTTTGGTTGGCATTCTGGGATTCTCCCAGAGTTTATCACTTGTGTTGAGAAAGAGGTTGGTTTCCATCAGAGGTAGGTATATGATTGATGCAGGGTTATTTTGTTCAGAGTTAGAGTTAGCTTGTGTTTCTTTTCATTTTGAGAGAGATGTCTACATACGACAAGTGTTGTTAATTTTTAGGAGCCATGGTTTGAGTGGGTCTCTTCACAATTTGGAGCAATTTTGAGAATACAAGGATGATCCTTGCATGATTCTAGGACAAATAGCACTTTTTGGGTGACATGCAAGAGATTTATATTTTTAGCAGTTTGAGCTCCAAGCTCTGGATCGAGTTTCTGAGTGCATATTTTTTATCATTGAAACATTTTGAGTCTTTTGGACCTCTTCTAGGATGATTTGGCACAATTTTCTATTTTTAGCAGGTTGAGCACCAGGGCTCGCATGTCAATTCTAATTCCGGATTCAGATTCTTTGCAAAAAATTGAATCCAATGAGTGTAAAGTCTTGGACATGCGACCAACTTTCTATTTTTAGCAGTTATCACCATCCCCAGCAGTGACAAGTGACGCAAGCAGATTTCAACATGTGGTATAGTTTCAGTAAGATGTGACATATGTGTGGCACCATTTGACCAAGAGCACATAAGGTGAGGCAACACTTTCGTGACGAAAATTTAGTCAATTAGACTAACTTTGCTCGTTAATTCTTCTTTACCCGTCATAAAACTACATTTTCATACATTAAAAGTCCCTAAACCATTTTACCCAAGCCTCTTAACCCTCTAACTCAACTCTTTCATATCATAATCCTAAACCCACTTATCCATACCATTTTAATTAAATTAAAGTTTTCCCCTTTCATTAATTAATTGAATTGATTAATTAATAAAATTAATTAATTGCCATTTTTTTATCCTAACCCCTCCTCTCATAGATACCATTCATTTTTCCTAACT
>JASDQU010104613.1:53838-66785 GCA_032191745.1 Picea mariana | reverse complement strand
GCCCTTAATGTCTTGTAACATACTTCCACAATGGATATTTATTCTCTTGAGCATGTTGTCTTGCTACAACAATGTTTTTTTCAGCATTAGAAGTTGCACTTGCAGTAAATGGAACACTAGCAGAGGGAGATGAAATTGAAGGAGGGTGGACAATAGCAACAGGGGCATTCCTCCCTTTCCTTTGACTTTTTCCAGCGGCCCTTGTTGATTGAGCCATGATTTCTGTGAAATGAGGAAAAAAACAAACTATTGTAGAAAAAAAAATGAAGTTTGGCTAACAAATCCACCTGACACTTGGAATCCCTTCAAATCTGCAATTTAACCCTCAACTACACACCAAGACACCTTAGAGCTCCAACCTAAAAGAGAAAATGTGGGAAAATGAGGGGCATATCGCTTTTTGAGAAACTCGTGAGTCCTTTTTGCGCGACACATGTCCTAAAAACGAGACATGATTAGGGCATGTGTCTTGTGCATAGGACATGTGCCAAACTCATGTATGACATGAAGGATACGGACACGCAAGCGCCTAAGGGCGTGTCCTATTACTTATTCTAGCACCATTGTTGTTATGTACAGTATCTCATTCATCTCATTAAGCTTCAATATCCAATCATCATAGTCACATAAAGCCATCATTTATCCCTCTCTTCACCATACAATATTTCTCTCAAGTTTCAATGTTGTCCTTTATTAAACAATCTTCCCTGCATTATGCATTCTTCCATCCCTGGTTTTCAATTGTTGCCATGTCATTTCTACCTCTTTAATTTATATCGTTTGTCTGTTTCTCCATTTCCATTTCTCCAACGAGTCTATTTTACCACTCTTCCTACATCTTCAGTCTCATCCCTATCTATGCATTATCGAGCACCATTCTTTCTATGTTGAGTATCTCATCCATCTCATTTACTTTTTCACTATCCACTTACCATAGTCACATAAAACCATCATTTATGCCTCTTTTCACCATACCTTATGCACATATTTGTTATTCATGTATTATGCAACACCCAAGAGCTCATGGTAGTATTAGCGGGACACGTTCAATCATGGAGCATCATTGCAAACACATCATGGGAAGACACAGTAAAGTTAAAATTAATATTTCCCCAAGTCAATATTAGACATTCAGAAAAATAAATTAGAGAACAACTCCTTTGCAAGTCATGGTCATCTTATAGTTCACAAAAACTTTAGATCAAACCCTAAAGAATTTGATGAGTATCTAAACCTTAAATCATATTCCATGGTCACCAATAAACTCATACATAATCTTGAAGACCCTTGAATGCATCTACAATATAAAGTTTCAATAAGAACCCTCAATGTAGTTGTTTCGGCAGAGTGTGTTAAAAAGCAAATGACAATAATAATAGTAAAAAATAAAGAGGGACAAGAATTAAACATGTGACCAGAAGCAAGAACCAGTCAACATCACGAGAGAGGGAAAAAGGTTGTGTTGATAAACTATGGACAAATACATTATATGAAAAAAAAGGTTCACATCTTTAATCCATTTTCAATCTATTAACTAGATTTATAAATTTAACAAAAAGGAAAAGAAAGAAATAGGACAAGATTCAAATGATCAACTCTTACAAGAAACCCATGAAATCACAAGCACTTTAGTAAAAATGTTCATCGAAAACATAGAAAATATATCCCAAAGCATGCACAATACATCCTAGAACATACATAATATGTCCAAAACAAATGGGGACAAAATGGGTTGCACTATCGTTGGATGTCTAGAATACATCAAATAATCTCGAGAAGTCCTACGATAACTTTGAGGAGACTAATCTCACTATAATATGTAACAGAGATGATGGAAATTATTAACAAGGTGTTCCAAAAGAATACAAAGCCTGCATTAATTGATTATACAGAAAAAGAAACTCTTAGAAAGTTGCAATGAATACAAAGGTCGCCCTTCTAATTAAACATGATGTCATTGAAGTTATTTTCATCACATGACAGGATTTTCACGGTGACACATTGGGATGCCGATAGAACCCAAGGTATAAAACTTTTATTTTGCTAGGAGATAATTCATTTTGGTTAAGCAAATTGATGGTTTCGGATCCTATACCTCATCATGGTGTTGCATGGGATATTACACATTGGTTCGGTGGCTTATGAGGTGGATTGTCTTGGTGCTTAGTTCTCTCTTCATGGTTGCACTTGATGCTTAGATGGACAATTGTGATATGCTCTTTGATGCTATGATATGTTATTGATGGAGGGATCATGATCATGTGTTCATGGTTAGCCTAGCCTAACACTTATATATCTCATTGATGGAACTAAGGATCAAAAAGGCGCCATGATGTGATCCTATGACAGAGCTCCATTTATTTATGACTTTGGCTTATGGTGGAATATGCTACAAGATATTGTTTCCAATGGTCATCCTCACCATTGGCACATATGCATGAGCAAATCTATAATAAAGGGGCCACCCCCTTTTTGCATTTGAACCATGATGAAGACTTATGTTAAAACAAAGTTAAAGGTTACATCATTTTAATAATGGGCGACCTCACTTTTCATTACTAGCACATTCACTTTAATAAAGTGATACCATAGTTCATGCCATAAAATGTAATGCGTTGGGCATGACGCCGTGAGGGGTCGCCCCCTTTTTTACCTCATGAGATAGCTTAACTTTATATGGCATATGGTGTGAATAAATTTTATGAGAATTCCATATGACTCATCCACAATGACATCACGTGCTCAAAAGTATTAATATTTAAATGCATGGGGCCACTTACCTATATTTGAACCATGGCGCATGAAGACGTAAGTATATATGTTGAGGAGCCGCCGCACTCCTCCAATTGGCGACCATTCCTAAGCCATGGAGTCATCCACATAGTAACTTGCTCATGAAATAAATTATCAATCTGGTGTTGTACGGCTAGGTGACATCATCAATGATCCATTAATTAGATAAAGCCTATCACTTGGAGATGTTTGTGTGAAGATTTGAGTTGGTACTTCATGTGAATGAACGAGGGATGGGGTCGTCGTCCCACTCCTTGAGCCTTTATCAATGGAGCTACTATTTAATTCCCTAGTTCATGCAAGTCAAATCAAAGGTGCCACTTTTCAAGGATGAATTTACATGGAAGGAGAACACTAATCATGTGGAAGCCACGAGCTAGTTATAACATTGGGCCATCACCTCTATTTTGATGTGGCGAATTGTTATGGCTAACATGGATCCGTTACAACTTGTATATCAACTCTATCTTAGTGCATCGGTCCATTGAACTTTGGTTTGTGAACATTTTGGAGGTTGACCACATGGAGGAGGTTGTGCATAACTAACTCACTATTTTATCATTGTTGAAATTGTCTCATGGAGCAAGTTAAGATGAGAACACTATTATAATGAAAACCTTATGGAGGATGATTATCTTGTTATTTCTTCTAGAAGGAAATTGTGGACCTCAACAACTCACTTCTACTTTTAATAAGAAGTTTGTTGAGGAGGTTAGAAATGCAATATCTTATTATTATTCCTTGAACAACTAATGGAGTTGAGCTCAAACCTATATAAGGGTCTGCTCTCTCCATTTGTAAGGTGTCAGTAAAAGAGCTCCCAAGGTTTGGAATAAAACTACTTTATCATTGCCTAAGCTTGGTGGAATTGTATGTACATCTTTGTTATATGTGTGGCAGATATTCTTAGTGCATATTGGTGAGTTTATATTGCAAGTTTGGATTGTCATAGTCAATTTGGGAGCCATAGAGGAGCAATCTTGCTATATTGGAAGAGGTATTCATAAACAATTAATTCTTTAATTGTAACATACTCAGCCTCCAAGTTGAGTCCCGTCACTACAAAAATCACTTAACCTACTAATTAAGAATTTAAAAAAATGCCCCGTACATATAAAAGGGAACCAAGGGGCAGCAGGCCCATAAAAATTACAGCAAAACAAACATGTTGATTTACTCACGCATCTAACAGCAATTATAAAAACATGAATGCATCCAGTAGGCACACAACAAACACGCACGGCATTCAAATATTCATTTACACAGCGGAATAATCATAATAAAACAACATAACACTTATCTATTTATAAAAATAACCAACTGGTTGCGTAAGAAGGATGAACCTCCCATCCATAGGCATTGTTGTTCATTTTCTCTCAATAGCAGGCACCCCCGAGCTGAGGCTATGAGTCCACATGGACATTTGGCCCTCTTGATTGTACACTCTCCACATTCGGTAACCCCAAACCCAGGCTCTAGTCCAACAGCAGTTCCAATCCACCAACTCTCTTTCCCACAACCTACACAACCCAAGGAATGTACCCCCTTCACTACTCTCAGTTCATCGAGTTGTACCATTCGTTTATCAAGGCTTCCAGTGCACTCGGTTGGCCAAGAAATCTCTCAGTTGGGGACTCTAGAAACTCTCAGCTGCTCTAGGAGTGTTCATAGCAACTTTAACAAGGCTCTTGAACCATTTCCTCAATAGGAAAATACACTACAGGCTACCAAATTGTGGGTGTCTGTAAGTTTTTCTCTTGCTACCAAATGCGTTACTACTGTAACTTTTGTACTTCCTGAAGCTGATAATAAATCTCTCTTGGTTGGTTTCCCCAAACTAGGGTTTTCCCTGGCTAGTTGCCAAAATTCTGGGTGTGCACATGTGTTTTGTGACTGTTGTTCATTGTTATTTTCCACTGCTACTTGATTAGTAATGTGTGTTTCTACTTATGATATAGTTGTATGTGGGTTATTACATTCAGAGTTCATTTAAGACAGAAATCTGTGTTTACTAAGTGTTTGACAAAAGTCCTATGTGAGTTAGTGTACTTTTGTTATTGATTTTCTACATTTTACAGGCACGTAGGCCACATTTCTAGCATAAAACATAGCCAAACAATGGCTTCCTTCAAGCATACCATGGTTGGTGCTTTTCCCAACACTCAACTCCCCTCTTGTTGTCTAAAAACTGCATGTAAAAATTATCTCTCTTTTCCAAAGGAATTTCCCTTCTTCTCCCTTGCTTGTTTGACTCTCACTTTTCCCAAAGATGATTGTATTTCATCCCCATGCTCCCAATAACTATGGGATGTGTCTCCTCACACCCACCCTCTTACATGAGTTTAATGATTGGCTTTGGGAATACTCAACAACAAAATCGAAGGTTATACACAATGATAATAAATTCGGAAAAAGTGGGTTGGATTAATGCCCATGAATATTTTCCCCTTCGATCCCTCTCTCTTGTGGCCCTCTCTCTTGTGGAATCATAGACCCCATCGTTTTCATCCCTCTCGTATCGCAGCCAGCAATTACTACTTTTATTAATCATTTCGATGTACATAATACATAATTTGGCCCTCAGCCAATTTAATCAATACGAGCTCTTCACCCTAATATATCGGCTCACCAGCCTAATTCACATTTATATAATTACAATAGAATTTGTGGGGATTAAAACCGGGGATGTTACAATAATGTAAGACGATTTAAGCTCAAACCTATATAAGGGTTTGCTATCTCCATTTGTAAGGTGTGAGTGAAAGAGCTCCCAAGCTTTGGAATAAAACTATTTTATCTTTGTCTAAGCTTGCTGGAATTCTATCTACAACTTTGTTATATGTGTGGCAAATATTCTTGGTGCATATTGATGAGTTTATATTGCAAGTTTGGATTTTCAAAGTCAATTTGGGAGCCATAGAGGAGCAATCTTGCTATATTGAAAGAGGTATTCATAAACCCTCTTTGTCACTTTGTCTTAAAGAGAAGAAACCCATGCCCTAGACGTCCTTCTGTGAGTGAATGCATTGTTTTTATCTTTAGATAAGGCCATTGTTGGATCAATTTGGATGTGGAGCTCACCATAGAGTCCCTTCCCTTCCATCAACTTGTAATATCTTGTTTTCCAAACCTAGGGCTTCCAAAGGCTTGTATTTTACAACCAAAACCAGCCCCTAGATCTCTTAAAGAATTTCCCTCTGAAGTTGCATGCATGACCCCATATCCCAAACAAAATAAGGCACCAATCTTCCCTTTAATCTAGTGTTGAAAAAGTCTGCGAAAAATCGCCAACTTTTTAAAAACTCACGATTTTTTCCAATCGACGAAAATCGACCGAAAAAAATCGTTATTTTTTAAAACTTGAATAAGTCTCGACTTATTCATAAAAGTCGCAATTCTTTCCTAATAATAGTGATTTTTTAGAAAAAATCATGGGCCAATCAATGGAATTCATGGGGATAAAGCAAATTTTTTGAATTTCTTTTGTCATTTGTGTTTGTCGTTGTTGGAGAAGGAAGGAGAAGGGCTTGACTCGGTCGAGTAGGTACTAGACCCCACCAACATGAAAGATTTTTTTTTTTAAAAGGTTTGACCGAAAATGCTGGCAATTAATGGTAATGTTAAATTCTTAAAGTAAAAGTTGACATTTCCTTTATCTTTCCTTTTTATAAGTTGGCATTTCCTTTATCTTTCCTTTTTATCCTTTTACTTAAATTTAGAACATTACCATTAATTCTTTCAGGATGTTTGGGAGTGCTTCCAACCTCATAGGACTTGATATGGAGAAAGTAGAATTTCATATCCCATTCGAAATCCAACAGACTTAACAATTTTCACGGTTTCAAGATTGGTAGGATTGCAACATTTTCATTGGATTCTATAACGTATGAGGGTATAGGATTGGCATTAAATCAGAGCACCAGGCCCATTATGTACCTCGATGTTGGTGGTATCGATTGTTGAACTCCTCCGACATGGCCTTAGCAAAAATGTACCTTTCACACAAACCAAAATCATTGATTAGGCATGTTAAGCTTTTTCTACCATATTATAATGCTTCGATTAGGTAGTTTCATCAAAATTGGGAGGTGTTCATTGATGTCTCTCGAGGATCAAGGTAGAGGCAAAGGGTGATACTAATGATGAGGATTCGAATATAAGCGATGGTGGACCATTGCTTCTCATTTATGTTTGTCATTTAAATGTTCTTAATCATTTATTCATAATGCTTTCTTTCAAAGTTTCAATTATTTTTTGGAATCATGGTTTGGAATTTTTAAAATATAATTTTTTCATTAAAATTTAAATATTTTATGTATTTTTTAGTAAACAAAGTCATTGAAATCAGATCGGTCCAAGTCAATCCAAGTTCTTTCCGAGTCGGAGTTGACCATCGACCGATTCTAAGGCTGAGTCCGAGTTTTAAAACATTGCATTGTACATCTACCTCATGATGATGTGATACAATTATATATGTGATGTCATTTTGCATTGGTTCTCCACTTTAGAGTCCTTGATTGGACAACTATCAAGGTTCAGGATTCGACATCGACTTTGATATATCATTTTTTATTTAGCATCCACTACATCATATATATCAGTGTTTTCTCCATATTTATGTGCCAACGTGTTCATCTAATGTTGTTGTTGCTTTATATGATTAAAATTTTGAAAAAAACAAATATATTTTGTAATTTTTAATGTTTGTCGTAGTTTGCCAATTTTTTCCGAAACGATGTTTCTCAGAAACTCACCAAATTTTTGTTGATGCCCACTTTTTCAACACTACTTTAATCCACAACCCAAAAAATACAAAACACTTTCAAAAAACCATTTCTATTTTCTAAACTCTCTCTTGCTCCCACTTCACACTACAACACAGTGGGCTTAGTTAACCATAAGGAAGCCCCCTAAGATAGATTTCACCTAGTCTAAAGAGAGAAAGGCAAGGCTACTGAGGTAATAGTGGGTAGCTTGCCTAAGTTTCCCTTGGGGTCTCACAACTTGTGCTTAGGGACTTTTGCAGCAACTGAGAACCTATGAGGTAACAATTACCACTTGGAACCTTGATAAGTTGATTATTTTTGTGATCTTTTAAGTGCTTGTAAAGGTTTTTACTATGTAAGCTTTATCATTTATACAACGATCTTGACCAATATTTCTAAACTCTAAGTCGAACACTTACTCTTCAACTTGCAAAGTGGTTTCCCAGTCCGATTTTTGTGATAATATAGTTGATAGAATCTGAATCRWTTGTATATTCTCTGTTAGAGTTCCATGCAATTTGGTGCAATTTCAACTTTCTATAACAATTTCATACGAATCTGTATATATATTACAATGCCTATAAGTAAATCACAAAATCTATTCKTGAACACTATGTAGTGTAGACAAAGTGTTGAGTAAGCAGACCGATCTATAGAGAGTGTTGACATGAATTTCAATCAACAAAGTGAGTCATCCACTCTTCCTCTCAGCAAGTGACAAATCCTATCCCTTTGGAAGAAATTTTGTCAAATTAATGTGTTACCACAAAATTTAGCACCTTTGTGCAAATCCTTTCACAAGGGCTTATACAACTGTAACATGGAAGTGTTCCCACTATCACCTTAGCAACCACTTCCCTCGTTTTAGTGAAGCATGAAATCCAACACAAGGGAGGCTTCCCGAGTAACTTCAAGGAATCCTATGGAAAGATAAAATCAAGTCTACAACCTCCTATATTAACTACTCAAACATACCACCAATAGATCAAAATATCAAAAGTAGATACAAGGTGGTTTAATGAATCAATTTCCAGATTTATATATATGAAGTATCCAAGACAATTAATGATGTTTAGCAAGTCAAAATAGGTCAATGAGGTACCCTTGTTGATGATTGCAGCTATGTGAGACATTCTCCAGCTTACAAACCTGAGAGATGTTGATCATTGCAGCTATGAGAGATATTCTCCAACTTACAAACCTGAGAGGGGTGTGTGGTTCCTATCTGAGACAGAGTTGGAACGTAGAGATGACCTCCTCCTTACAGAGAGTTGAGAAGAACTCCAGATGATTCTCCTGTGTAATGCAGTGAGAAAAGTGATCTGCAGAGTTGGATGTGCCTGTGGCTGAGCACAAAGTGAACGTGTGAAATCCCAAAGTGTTGGGTGCATCGTCATGTGAATAGAAATGAAGATGATGTATTAGCCTCCTCTGAGCAGAAGAGTTGACGAAAAACTCTTGATGACTCTCCTGTATAATGCAGTGGGTTAGAAGATCTGTTGAGTGGACGTGCCTGTGGACGAGCACAGGTGAACGTGATCCTAGTGGTTGAGCACTAGTGAAGAAGTGGTTCTTCTCTGTAATGACGTGAGCTAGAGATATGGACATCCCTATGGATGTGCCCCTAGTGGATGAACACTAGTGGGTGTATCAGATCCCTTGTTATATTGTTCAAGAGTCAGACCTACTTGTAACCCTAATTGTAATGTAAAGGGTACAGGTCGGCCCCACCTTAATGTGACTAGTAATTAATGTAAAAGATAATTAATCTAGTTAATATTAATTATATTATAAGCTATTGAGGTCGGCCCTGTTGTGCCAATAGACACTTCTGTTGACAGGTTCAGTTTAGTATAAGTAAAGGTAAATTCCCCATTGAGGAATTATATCTTTCAAGCGAGTTTGGAAATTTCAGCAAGTACACCTTCTTGGGAAAAGTGTGCACCTCTCTTGGGCGCTAATCTTCTAGGGTTTGAGCACCCTCTTGTGTGCTAGGTTTTCTTGGTGGTGAAGGTCTTTCTCTTGAAGAATATAGCAAAGGATTGGGTTGTGTTTTCTTCCCTTGTTGAGAAGGGTTTCCCAGGATACTTCTTGTGTTCTTGTGCATGGTGCTTCTTCTTGTGATCTTGGTTGTTGCAACATTAATGGTTATGGTTAAATGCTAAAAATGGAATGAACTTCATGCTTAGCCTTGCTCATTGAAAAATCAACATGGTATCAGAGCATAGGTCTTGAAAGAACCCATTGCACAAGCATCTACCAAGTCTCCTCTCCTTTTTGCAGAATCGTACGGCCCTCCTAGGGTTTCTAGAAAAATTTGTACGTCCCTCCTTTCTGTGGTGTTCTAGCCCTTAATACGTGGGCGTTGGGGCTATCTTTGGCATAGAAGAGTATGGCCTCCTCCAACGCATCTCCAGAAGCTCTTAAAATCAAATTCCGAGAATTTAAAGTTTTTGGCCCTAGGGTTTCTAGGGTGCCGAAATTTCCTGCAGAATCTTAATCTTAGATTTCTAAAGAAACGTTTTTCTTAATTCAGCAAGCATCTCTATGACACTATCAAGTTGATTGTTGGCAGTCATAAGTCCAACATAATCCAAAGTTACTAATTCAACCTAATCATTAGGTTTTCAAAATCCAGTTGGCGAGAGTTTGAAGAAACCAATCAAATGAAGAACAAAGCCTTAGTAGAAGATAGGCTTGATGGAGCAAGCAACTTCAACTCCTGGAAATCAAGGCTTCAGGTCACCCTTGGAGAAGATGACCTCTTGGATGTGGTAACTAAAACCTTACCAGACACAACTATAGATGTAGAGAAGAAGATAAGAAAGGAGGAAGATGTCAAAGAAAGAAAATTAATCATCTATTCAGTAAGAGATCATCTCTTACCTCGTATTGCCAACCTGAAGACAGCTTATGATATGTATGAAGCATTAAAAGAAATGTTTGAAAGTGACAACACCCTCAGAGCTCTTACCTTGAAGAGCCAACTTCAAAGTACCAAGATGACGAAAGGTGACATAGTTGCCATCTTCTTTATGAAGATATCAAAGATTAAAGAACAGCTAGAGACCATTGGAGAAATCATGTCTGATAGAGAACTTGTCTTAACCACTCTCAACAACTTTCCAAAAACCTGGGAGCCTTTTCTTCAGAGTATTAGTGGAAGAGAAGCTCTACCAACCTTTGATCGTCTATGGACAGATTGTACTCAAGAAGAACTTAGACTTAGAAATAGAGGAGTGGACGATTCCTCAGAAGAAAATCATGTTCTTGCATTTCATATAAAGAAAGGAGGAAAATTCAAAAGAAATTTCAGGCAAACATTTAAAGATGAAAAGTCTTAATCAAATCCAGGTTATCAAAGAAAAGATGTTTCAAGAATTCAGTGCTTCAGATGTAACAAATATGGACACTATGCAAGAAACTATCCAACCAGGAAAAAGGGAAGACAATATGCTTCTACCGTCGACATTGATCCAGATCCACCTCAAAAGAATGAAGAGAAGAGAGAGGAGAAGTACTTCCTCTAAAAACTAAAGCATGACCACAAACCAGGTAAATCAATTGATTTCTAATTTTATAGTTGATTGCATTTTTTGAATAAATGAAGGATATTATCCCTAGTATGGGAGCCCTCAAAAACTTGGACCATTATCCCTGGTACAGGTGTCCAAACCATATTTAATTGATTATTATGCGAGACAAGCAGAGATGTTGTCCTTAAAGAAGAGATAACCATTCAACAAACCTAGAGAATCTCAAATGGAGATTAACAGTGAGACATGACCTTCTTCCCCTTTAGCAGTTCAGAGGGAGACAGACATTATTCCAACTAATCCAGTTGCTCCAGTTAATATAACCAAAGATATTACAGTGGGGCATAAAAGGCATGCCCAGGATCTACAAAACTCTGCTAGAAGACAAAGAGACACACAAGTCCCTCAAGGGACAACTTGAGAAAGCAAAAGAGTTTTGAAAACTATCCTTCAAGCATGAGCAATTTTCATTAAAGTCAAAGGAGAAATAAATATGGCAAGATGCCATAACAGAAGAATACCAGTATATCTTAAAGAATGATGTATAAGATATTATTCAAAAACCAGAAGGGAAGTCTGTGAAAACTTCCAAGTAGAGAAAACGTGCAGTTGACAGGAAGTGTCAAGAAATACAAAACTAGAGGAATCTCACAAACAGAGGGAGTTGTCTATGATGAGACACTTGATTCAATGAGACCATTACACTACCATCCATGAGCTAGAAACAATATCAGATGAATGGATTCTTGGTGAGTTTAAATCTCAACAAAGAGTATTATTGATCCAAAACCCATATTATTACAGTGTTGGTGACTAGAGACTAATTTTGATGACTTATTCAGAAAGCCTTGTTGTTGGATACAAGTAATCCCTGACTTTTGAATTTGAGATGAAGAATCTGAGTATGATGCACTACTTCTTGGGACAAGAAGTATGACAGAAGACCGATGAGATTATCCTAAGTCAAGGAAAATATACAGTGAACATATTAAAGAAGTTCAGTATGACAGAATGCAAAATCCACCGTGATAGATTTAAAGAAAAAGATTCATGATGATTCAGACGAGACTGATCCACAACTGATTGGATCACTGATGTATCTGGTTAACACCAGACTTGATTCATGCCATGCAGTGAATGTGCTTAGTCATTTCATGAGTCAACTAAGACAGACTCACTAGACAAACAGCAAAACATGTATTGAGATATATACAAGGCACAGTTGGATATGGCCTAAGATATGCCTCCAGTGTGAACTTGAGTTTGCAGAATGTGTCGATTCATATTGAGCAAAAACTACAGTAGACCAGAAGAGCACATCCGGTTGTCGTTCTACCATGAAGTTTGTTATGGTTTCCTGATGCAGCAGGAAACAAAACTCTGTGACCTTGAGTACCACAAAGGCAGAGCATATAGCATCAAGTGTGCGAAGCAACATGACTTCACAAGCTTCTAACAGATTTACTTGACCATGAGATGGATCCTATGATGATAATCAAGAGCCTTGTGTAAAGCTCCTTGAGAACCCAGTGTTTCCTGATGGATCGAAAAACGATGAGATGAAGTATCCTTATATCAGAGATATGATGCAGAAGAAAATTGTACACATGCAGTACCTTCCTACACATGGGCAGATTGCAAACATCTTCACCAAACTAACTTGGTGAAGAATGCCTCCCTAGTTGAGAGGGAGTGTGGATGACTCCAGCCAAGACAAAGTTCAAAGTACATCTGTGTGAGACTTGGCATGATGAAGAATGCCTCCCTAGCTGAGAGGGAGTGTTGATGATTGCAGCTATGTGAGACATTCTCCAGCTTACAAACCTAAGAGATGTTGACCATTGCAACTATG
>JASDQU010104613.1:17473-39357 GCA_032191745.1 Picea mariana | reverse complement strand
TATATATATATCATTGCTATATTATAGGGCCACCATAAGAGCCTCATGCCACAAGTTGAGACAGTAAAACACCACAATAGGAACAGCAAATCCTCCACAGATGAAACAGCACTGCCCTCCACAACAGGGACAGCAAAAACTTCCACAGAAAAGAAGACAGCACAGGTATAAACTTTCACAAGAGGGACAGCAAGTAGAAAACACCCACAGAAGCCTCAGCAAGAAGAAAAACCTCACAGGAAGCTTGAACACAGGTAACAGCAGCCAATAGGAGAGGCCGCAGCACCTTCCCTTAGGTCCATGGCTCTCTTAAACTGAAATGGCAGCCAAGAAGAGAGGCCGTGGCACCTTCCCTCAGGTCCGTGGCTCTCTTAAGCAGACCGGTAGCTAAGGGAGCAAGTCTGAGCAGTCTAGAGGAGGTCCGGCCCTCTTCACCAGTAAACAAAAATACCAAAGGTAGCTTCCAGCCAAATCGGTGTCCAAGTAAACCTCATATCTGAAAAAAATAGTCCAAAGAAGGGGCCACACCATCACCAAGAGAGAGCAACTGAGGTAGCCACAGCATAGGAGAGTGAGGAGTGAGTGAGTGTGAAGAAATGCTAGAGGGTAGGGTTCCTTTTATAGCTAGGGAGTGGGGTTAGGGCTAATATAAAAAAATAATTATATAATGACAATTTAAATTAATATAAATATTAATTAAATGTCAATTAAATTAAAGTAAATTACAAAAAACCCCACCACATAAAACAAGAGGGAAAGTAAGACAACAAGCAAAGGGGGAACTTTAAGACAAAGTCAAGGGGGGTCCACAATGACAAAACATGTCCACCTGAGTCTCATAATGACTAATAAACTTTTATCATGACTGCATAAGAGGGCACATCAACAATGTGGTCATGTCCATCTTCATAGCCACTCTTAGGTCTCATGGACCATCCCGGGAGAGAGGAAGAGGATCACACATCAACACATCTTGGTATTTCACCAAGATCTACCTGGTCCAAGACCAGGTTGCCCCAGAACACATCTAGGGGGCCTAGAACACATCTAGGGTCTTATCCACCAAGGTACAAGACCAAGGATCAACCCATGCATTAAGCAAGGGTTCCCTAGAACACATCCAGGGGCTCTACAACACATCTAGGGACTTATATCAACCACCAAGGAACACATCCAATGATCAATCCAAGCACCRGGCAAGGATTCCCTGGAATACATCCAGGGGCCCTARAACACATCTAGGGACTTATTGCTTGGTCCTAGACCAAGAACCCTAGTCATATACTGGGGGCCCTCACTAGGGTCTTTTGCCATGGCTCTTACTACTTGGTCTCATACCACGAAACCCCAGGAGTGTACTGGGGGCCCTAGTCCTCAGMTAGGRTCTTATGCCATCCTCCCGGAGAATGGCTCTTGCAGCTGCACTAATTTCAACAAGAAATTTAATCTTCATTGGCACAATAGATTCAACAATGACGGGGGAGTKTTTTCAGCCAAAATTGATTGGTAATGGCAGAGTGCAGTAAATTCAGCGACAAAGAATTGGGACAATGTTTTGTAGTGGGTTTATTAAATATGTTAATATTATTATAACCAGAACACATACATGAAATAAATATAGAACAATATTATAATAATTTGATGTCACAACCTAGCCAAATGTCAAATTAACGTATCAAACATTTGGCTTGTGGGACAAGGGACCCCCCTCCACACAAAGATTTCACTGCTTAGTCTACGAAGGTGTTCATACCCTACCCCCCCTCCAAATTTGAACTTGTGACCTTCAAGGAGGAAACATGTGTTCTTAACTATTAGGCCCACTAAGTATTGGAATCGGAATAGGGGATTAAGTTGGCCAAACTTAACAAACTTCCTCACACATTTTTTTATTTACTCAATTTTGAAACTAAACCGAGAAAAATGACGAACACGATGACTTGGTGGACAAGAAACCTGTCTAAGCCTTAACTCAAAGTAATGAAAACCTGAAATCATGTGCTAAGACTGAATGTAGCACTCACAAATTGTTGATGCTCAATATCTACTATTCTATCCAAGCACCATCAATGTCAAATTAATCAAGATGAACTTTGGAGAAGTTCATCTTGAGTGATAACCGGCGCATTATCAATCCATGACATATAAATAGTTGCCAACTAACAAATACTTTCTTGTCAACAATAATCCTCATGAGCGAGTTTTATTTTCCTAATCCTTAAAAGCAAGTGAAAGCTACAATATGATTTCTAGATGAAAAATGAAGTCCAGTTAAGGAAGGAACACCAAATTGAACATAAGCCTAGCCAAAACACCAAATTGATGTACAAGACACCCTTCTTTGTGGTACAAGGGACCCCCTCCATGCAGGGATTTCACTACTTAGTATACGGAAGTGTACATACCCCTACCCTCCTCCGTATTCAAACCTGTGACCTCTGAGGAAACACATGTTCTTAACCGTTAGGCCCACTATATTCAAAGATTCATCACAAGATTACCATTCTACCACTAGAACTTAAGTTTCCTTTCAGAACAACAAACCCAAGAATTAAATCATATAAACCAATAAGAAGGTACTCAAATCCTAACTGCAAAACAAAAAGTTTGAACAGACATACCAATAAGCAGGTTCACGCATCCGAGGATCATAGTAGCCAGATTTAGGCCAGGCATTACTTTTGCCTAGTTTATCAGACTGGTTATTTGTATTTGATCTGTATTGTGAAAAATTTGAGCTTTCCTTGATTGCCCTAGACTGTTCGCTAATTTTCCCGGCATTCCCAAAAATGTCCTCATCATCTTCAGTACTGTTATCTCCAGAATCAGAAGAATGACCAGGAATTTCGCTATCGTCCAATTCAGAATCACTTCTATCATCATTCTCTACCTTAGTGATACTGGAAATTGGCTCCGAGTTGATAAAGCTCTGAGCAGTGGCTTTGAGGTCATTTTCTGTCATTTGGTCACCTTCTTCCACAACATCCACAAAATGTTCAATATCATCATCATCGTCCTCAGGCTCAAGCACTGCATTCCTGCAACAATCCATGTTAAAACAGCATTTAATTGTTAATAAAAGAAAATAAGTAACCTATGATCATATCTTTCAGAACCACCTTTTTCAAAACAATGAAATATTACACATTCGACGATTTAAATGCAGAATACAATGATCAAGCATGATTCCTCACCAAAGAAGAGGTCTTGCTTTTAGCACTTCAGACAATAGCAAAAGACAAGCACATGCAAATTGTGGGGGCTGTTGAAGTGCGACCTGCACAATAAGATATAAAACTGTAAAAACTCTGACCCAGACTGCCAAATTGCTGCGAGCCAAAGACTAAGATCTTAGTGTTTCTATACTTATTGACAGTAGTGAACGTAGATTCAGTGAAAGTTATGCGCCCTCTTATCAAATTTAAATAAGGAATTCAATTGCTACTAAAAACTTCGATGAAAAATTTGTTTTTATTTCCAAATAAAAAATTGTAAGAGTCTGAGGTTTCTTTATAATATCTGTCCTGGCATAACCACAACCAAACAAAAGAAGTAAAAAAAGATAGAAGGATGCAACTACACACCTGCAGCAACCGTTTTGAAAATGCAGCAACACGCTTTGAGTTTATATCAGACTTCAACGCCTTGAACATAAGCCCTAGAAACATCTCCGTCTGAGCAAAGACAGATTAAAATGTTATCAGCGTATGATAAAAACTAAAAAATGTTGTTCACTCAGGTTGCGCTTTAGCAATAAGTAGCCAGTATAGGTTTGGCCAAGTATGTTCAAAACCATGATCCTTATTATCAGAATCTCAAGGCACATGATAGGTTTCTACTTTGCAATTTAAAAAGGCAAAACAAAAGGTAGATGCCATGACAAGAAAGTGAAAAGATAATAAATTGGATCAGACAAATCATCTCTGCCTGTATTTCTGTAGTGCATGGCGGTACAGTGGATAGTATCTCCGCATCGTGTGCAACCAATGGGTTAGTCATCATGTCAATTAGGATGACAACCTCATAGGTAAGAGTGCCATGCTAGCACTTTAACCAAATTCAAGCATCCACCCAAACTGAGCCATCCATATGTCCATGAGGCATTGCCAACAGACTAGTGTTGGGTGAAAACATTTTTGGTGTAACCCCAAAAGCTAACACAAGCCCCACTAGATTCTATTTCTAAGCTCATGATTTTAATTTCAATGATTAATTGTAACTAAATTGCCAAAAGTGTTGTATTGTGGACTTGAATAACCTCCTATCAGCATTTAGGATCATACCCTTTTTTTACATAGATTGACTCCAAACTGCAGGAGATACTCATATAGAAACAACAATATACCACCAAGAAGTATGTGTCTCTTCATTGGCTACTAATCCTTGGCCATTGATTCTTACACATAAGGCCAGTACTATATGCGCAAGTCAGAAGGCAAGAGTAAGTAGTAGACCACACCCCAGAAAGAAATCAATGAACCCATCAGCGCCGAACCAAAACTGAGAGAAACACTCCTCCACAATGATAGGCAAACAATGATAGGCAAGTGTGAACAGAACCCATAAACCGGTATTGTTTGATGAACAAAAACACTGAAGTTATATAGGGGTTCTCTACTTAAAATGGATGGATGGGATATCCATTTACCACTTAGCCTCCATTAGATTCTAGTTTGAAACTCCCAAACTTGATTTGTAAAAGCATGAGAACATAAGAAGAGATTTTCTCACTGTAATATCTTTAATCACATAGAAAACATCAACATAGATTAAGACTTGACCAGACTCTACTTGAGGAACTTAAGGAAACCAAGGGCTGAGCTAGTATAGGAAATGTATGAAAACAACTAGGCCTCATGTGTAGGGGTAAGGGATAGGTTCAGAACTGTCCACCTTACGTGTGGTTCAAACCATGGTACACTACTTCAATATGGCACTATAGAGTGAACCTCATTCCTCATGCTTATATATGAGTTGCAGTTTGGAACTCTGGTAGATCCATCTTCTTTTTTCCAGGCTCACAAAACGATGTTATTCACGCCAAGAACATCAACTTCTTTACAGATACACGTGAAATAGACAGCCTTGTTCAAGGAAGACTTGTCCCTGGAACATGATTTGAATTTTGAAGACTCGTGAAAGCATGCCATGATTTATTGATTTCAAAATATAGAGGCACACCTTTAGATGGCTATTTATAGTTAGTTTACTACATTGCACCAATCTATTCTGCAAAAGCTTTTGGCATCTGATGGAGATGCCCAGGTGTTCAAAGAGATATCTGTGTTCTCATCTTTAATACAATAGAGGTTGACGATACAGAGATTCTCCAATAATGGAGTACTGACTTCTCATCCAAACAATCAATTCCTTTAACAAAAGTGTTGTAACTGATACTCAGGTTTTGATTCATGCTGTTATACCAAAATTGATCTTCCTATTAGAGAATGAAACAACTTACCATTCGGTGTGAGTGTTTGTGTTTTGATATAGATGCACTACAAACATTCAACACAGAGATTGAGATTCCTAAACCATCTACAGTGGATGCTCAAAGGAACCATCTGCAGTGGCTACTCAAAGGAACAGTGAATTATTAGCATAAGATTTCCTGTTCCTTCTAATTCTTGTCTAACTGTTAAACCCTAAGATACATCTGCTTATCACTCTTTCTGAACCCCTAACTGAGAATTCAAATGTGTATTTGCTATTTATACAAGAAAGTATTTTATTGCTAATTGTCAATTCCCTGACTAAAAGTTGCCAACTTGACAGCGTGTCCAACAGACAGCCAATGATCTTCAATGCAGGGCACTAGCATCAATGCCAATATAGTTCATGACCATTGATCTCAAAGTAGTTTGGTGATTCCAGCAGAATATGTCAATCACCTCTTCTTGTTGGTCCCTCAAGTTGTCAGCAGTCTGGTTCACAAGTATAAGAACAGCATGGAATATCCTGGAGCTTAAAAGAAATTTGTTATAAAATTGAGGACAAAGATAGTAAAATTGATAGTGGTTGAATTGAAGGCATCAGTCATATGTCTTGATTCCCTTAACTTATCAGAATCCTTCCCAGCAACAATTTAGCATATCTTGATCATGGATGCTGAATACAATGATTTTTTCATCAGTGTCTTTGTCAGGAAGATGTTATATCGTGTCAAATTTTTCTAAATTCTGTGCTTTTCAAAAGCTTGCAGACAACTTATAATATTTCATATACTGTATTAGTGTTATCAACAAGGTTCATTCCATATTTAGGGACCAATGTGTGAACTATATTGTTTGTATATTTTATCTTGAAACTTTGTGGATTTCCTTGTTACCTTTGATGACTTCATGAGAGCAGGAGTCAAAAGTGTTGAATAAATAGCACGATAGAAACGATCACTGACAATTTGGTTTTTAGCTAGAAGTTGATATAGCAACATCAATGCTTGCACCCCAATGTTGAAACTCTTAGAATGCACCTGCCAAGAACATACTTGAGGTCACAAATAATGATCAAATAAGCAAATGATAGGATGTAAACATTTTCTTTTACAATCATTATTTACCAATTGAAAAAGCACGCGTGTTTCCTTCTCTATGATAACATCGGCTTCATCAGTTGAAACATAAGGAAAAGCTCTATTGACACCCTGCAAAAATGGATAATTCAAAACATCAATAGGTTAAAAATAGTTCAAACTTAGCACAACTACAATGTTTCCAAGCAACTACTAAAGAAATAGCAAGCTATTTGACAATTACTGTGGTCAATGGTGATTTCAACCAACATATTAAGTACATGAATAACTACAAAAACACAAAGAAACAGCACAATGTTATGGAACAAATATGGCAATTCTCCCACTTGTACAACTTGGAGCAATATTAAGAACATGGTGAAAGAATAGAAACACACACAATATCAACATAAGAATACACGTGGATAGGATAAATACAGTATCAAATAAAGAGTATGATTTATTAACATATAACTCTATATATGCCAGAAACCATTTCCAAAATAAACTACAAAAGACACTAACACCAACACCATGGCTCACAAAGAATGATCAACTCCTTCCTCTTCCACCAGCCTCTATTAGAAGCATCGTGATGGTTGAAAATGCATCCAAACAACATTCCTCGTTTCCATGGGGAGTGTTCCCAGGAGCCATCCAAAGAGTGCTCCTGCCCAAGTTGGGACTGTGCTCCTATCCAGAGCATGCTTCCAAAGGAGGAGTGGGAAGGGGAAGACTGCTTCCATGCAACACTGTCGCGCTCCTATCAGGAGCATTCTTCCTATTAGTAGGAGAAAGAGAAGGCAGAGCACTCCCATGCAACACTGTATTAGACACAACAATGTTCAGCATTTTGTAATTTCTGCACCATGGGAACCCCAAAAATATGGTCTATAACTCGATAGTGGGTACTGAACCAAAAGTATGCCATCTACACCTCTTAATTGTCAATTTGTAAGCAGAATTGTAGCAATAAGAATGTTGATACTTAGGTGAAGAGTGACAACGTCTTCAATCAATATGCTTAGGATGCTGATGTACCTCAGTTGTGGATGGTATGGTATCTGGTTCTGAATGATTTGAAGGTGCGGGCTCTCATTCCTGCAGATCCATAATATAAGGAGTAGGCAGTGCAGGTTCTGCTCCTTGGGAAGCACTAGAAGCAACAGGAGAACATTCATCTGGTAATGTAGTCTCAACATATCCATGGCCTGCTTTGGTCTTATTTCAGGCTCAATCGGAGTAATAATTCCTTGTCCATATTTGCCGAGTGCACCCCCAGTCTAGAACATCTTAGGAAATAACTTAGAAGTTAGAACCAATACCTTCAGTGTGTTTCTCAAAACAAAGAGAATACCACAGATGAGTAATCATTAAATGCATGATACATCAGAAAAGAGATGAATACTATTTTGCAAAGGGTCAAGTGTCAAGCACCTCCCCATTCTCTCCTAAACCAGCCATGCATTGTTGACAAGCAAGATTTAAAGTTTCTTCTATTTCTAGCACAAGATTTTGATCAAGATCACAAAGTTCCTGAATAGTTTCAATCAATTGTTGAAGCAATAGTCCCAGATCATTCTTCATGTCTTGATACTCATCAAAGAATCCACATCAGCCTGAAGTGAAAAAGCCTCCTCATGAAGCTGGGTAAAGAATTGCGGCAATGTATCAACCTCATCATGAAGTTGGATCTTAGCTTCATGAATTGAAACAAACTGCTCATTATGACTAGTATTAAATCCCTGTAACAAAAGATTGTACACCCAAAATTTTGTACGAACATTATGTCACTAAGCAATAGTTGCTGGGAATGGTATAAGCTTCGCTTTCAACCATGAACAACATTATATTTTAATCATTATTGTATGTATTTCTAGGATTGGTTACGGCCAACCTAGTCAAAATTTATTTGCTGTATTTCTGGGTTTGGTTAAGACCGACCTAGTCAATGTGGGACCATAACCCCTTTTTTGGAAAACACCCTACTCAGTTGTGTATAAACTGTTGATGATTGCAGCTATGTGAGACATTCTCCAGCTTACAAACCTGTGAGATGTGGATCATTGCAGCTATGTGAGACATTCTCCAGCTTACAAACCTGAGAGAAAGCCCCTGGGAAGAGTGTGTGGTTCATATCTGAGACAGAGCTGGAACGTAGAGATGACCTCCTCCATACAGAGAGTTGAGAAGAACTCCAGATGATTCTCCTGTGTAACACAATGAGAAAGGTGATCTGCAGAGTTGGACATGCATGTGGCTGAGCACAAGCTGAACATGTGAAATTCCAAAGTGTTGGGTGCATCAACATGAGAACAGAAATGAAGATGATGTATTAGCCTCCTCTGAGAAGAAGAGTTGACGAGAAACTCCAGATGAGTCTCCTGTGTAATGCAATGGGAAAGAAGATCTGTTAAGTGGACGTGCCTGTGGACGAGCACAGGTGAACATGATCCTAGTGGTCGAGCACTAGTGAAGAAGTGGTTGTTTTGTGTAAGCCAGAGATATGGACATCCCTATCGATGTGCCCCTAGTAGATGAACACTAGTGGGTGTATCAGATCCCTTGCTATATTGTTCAATAGTCAGACCTGCATGTAACCCTAATTGTAATGTAAAGGGTACAGGTCAGCCCCACCTTAATGTGACAAGTAATTAATGTAAACGATAATTATTCTGGTTAATATTAATTATATTATAAGCTAGTGAGGTCGGCCCTGTTGTGCCAATAGACAATTTTGTTGACAGGTTTAGGTTAGTATAAGTAAAGGTAAATTCCCCATTGAGGAATAATATCCTACACATTGGTTTGGAAATTTTAGCAAGTACACCTTCTTGGGAAAATTGCGCACCTCTCGTGGGCACTAGTCTTCTAGGGTTTGAGCACCCTCCTGTGTGCTAGGTCTTATTGGTGGTGAAGGTCTTTCTCTTTAAGAATATAGCAAAGGATTTGGCTGGGTTTTCTTCCCTTGTTGAGAAGGGTTTCCTAGGATACTTCTTGTGTTCTTGTGCATGGTGTTTCTTCTTGTGATCTTGGTTGCTACAACACTATTGGTTATGGTTAAATGCTAAAAATGAAATGAACTACATGCTTAACCTAGCTTATTGAAAAATCAACATGGTATCAGCGCATAGGTCTTGAAGAACCCATTGCACAAAACTTCAAAGCAAACCGTCCTCTTTTTTTTGCAAAACCGTACGACCCTCCTAGGGTTTCTAGAAATTTCGTACGACCCTCCTCCTTTCTTAGTTTCATCCCTTAATACTTGGACGTTGGGGCTATTTTTGGCATAGGAGAGTACGGCCTCCTCCAGCGCACCTCCAGAGACTCTCAGAATGAAATTTCGAGCATTTTCAATTTTTGACCCTAGGGTTTCTAGGGTTTCGCTAATTTCTATAGAAATTTCAGTACTAGGGTTTTTGCAACTCATTATAGGAGCTCTTCTCACTAGTGTTCTCTCATCTTTCAAAGGCTTATTGTTGGCAGTCATAAGTCCAACAAAACCTAAAAGTGCTAGCCTAGCCTACCCGTTAGGTTCTCTAGCCCAGTTGACAAAGGGTTGTGAAGAATCTAAAATTATGATGAACAAAACTATGATGGAAGTTAAGCCTGATGGATCAAGCAACTTCAAGTTTCTGGAAGACAAGACTTCAAAGGATGACTTATTGTGGGTAATACAAAAAGGTGTCATTGTGACATACCTCCTTCATGAAGATGTCAAGAGGACAAAGATCAGCCAGGAGTCATTGGAGAAATCATATCAGTACCCTCATGTATGCACTTGTATATATATTATTTGTATCATTGTCATGAGGGAAATTGCAGGAGGAAGGAACCTTTTTGTTGAAGTCATGGATCCAGAGGGATCTCGGTGCATTCAGAGGAACAACACACTCAAGGTGAAGACTCAAGGTTTGATTGTTGTAATTGTCATTCCTCTAACCCATATTTCTAAAGTTTGCTACATTACAAGTAGGTGTTGTAGTTGTGACAACAATCCTTAAATTGCTTTAATTCTAGAGATGCACTCATTATTCTCCTTTAGGAGATATTCTTGTTTTGGTTCCTCTTGTTTTCTTGTTCCAGACAGGTTATCAATAAACGAAGATGTTTATCCTTCAGAGAGAGCCACTTGACTCAGAGGGAGTCAAAACTAATTGAGAAAGAGGAAGAATAGAACCATCATTGGGGCAACCAATGCAATAATACATGATCAGAATCTTTCTATGATTCTATGGGCAGAAGCATGCATGACATAGTATNCACTCATTATTCTCCTTTAGGAGATATTCTTGTTTTGGTTCCTCTTGTTTTCTTGTTCCAGACAGGTTAACAATAAACGAAGATGTTTATCCTTCAGAGAGAGCCACTTGACTCAGAGGGAGTCAAAACTAATTGAGAAAGAGGAAGAATAGAACCATCATTGGGGCAACCAATGCAATAATACATGATCAGAATCTTTCTATGATTCTATGGGCAAAAGCATGCATGACATAGTATATGTTCAAAACAAGAGTCTTCACCAGACTTTGAAAAAAACATAACTCCCGAAGAAGTCTTCACCGGAATGAAGCCTGAGATTGAACACTTCAGGTTATTTGGGTGCCTAGTGTATTTTCATGTACCCAAAGAGAAGAAGTCAAGCTAGATCCTTTAGAAAGAAAGGATACAGTGAATCTTCAAAGACATTCCAGATCAACATCCCTGGTCAGAGACAGATTGAGACAAGCAAAGATGTTGTCTTTGAAGAAGAGATAGTCTTTCAAAGATCCAGAGAATCTCAGACGGAGCTTGACAATAAGACAATACCTTCTCCCCCTTCAGCAATTCAGAGGGAGACAAACATTATTCCAGTTGATCCCATTGCTCCAGTTGATATGTTTCGAGATATTGCAGTAGGGCATAAAAGGCCTACCTAGACTCACTCTGCAAGAGGCAAAGAAACATACAAGCCTCTCAAGGCACATCCCGAGAAAGCAAAAGAGATTTTCGAGCTATCCTTCAGTCATGAATCACTTCATTGATGCTGAGCCTCCTTGTCTTAGAGAAGCAACAGGAGAAAAGGTATGGCAAGATGCCATAACAAAAGAATACCAATATATCTTAAAGAATGATGTATAAGATATTATTCAGGGACCAGAAGAGAAGTTTGTGGTAACTTCCAAGTGGATCTATAAGATCAAGCATGCAGCTGATGGAAGTGTCAAGAAATACAAAACGATATCTATAGCCAGAGGTTTCTCACAAACAGAGGGAGTTGTCTATGATGAGACACTTGATCCAGTAAACCCGATACACTTCCATCCGTACTACCATCCATGAGTTGGAAACTATATCAGATAGATAGATTCTTGATGAGTTTGGATTTCAGCAAGAGTGTCGTTGATCCAAACCTATATTATTACAGTGTTGGTGACGAGAGCCTGATTTTGATAACTTATTCAAAAAGCCTTGTTGTTGGATAATGTAATCCTTGACTTCTGAATTCGAGATGAAGAATCTGAGAAGTATGACAGAGGACCAATGAGATTTTCCTGAGTCAAGGAAAATATATAGTGAAAATATTAAAGAAGTTCAGTATGACAGAATGCAAAATCCACCGTGATGGATTTAAAGAAAAAGATTGATGATGATTCAGACGAGACTGATCCACAGCTGATTGGATCAGTGATGTATCTAGTTAACACCAGACTTGATTCATGCCATGCAGTGAATGTGCTTAGTCATTTCATGAGTCAACCGAGACAGACTCACTAGACAACAACAAAACATGTATTGAGATATATACGAGGCACGGTTGAATATGGATTGAGATATGCATCCAGTGTGAACTTGAGTTTGCAGCGTATGCTGATTCAGATTGAGCAAAAAGTACAGTGGACCGGAAGAGCACAACCGGTTGATGTTCTACCATGAAATTTGCCATGGTTTCTTGATGCAACAGGAAACAAAACTCCGTGGCCTTGAATACCATAGAGGCAGAGTATATAGCATCGAGTGTGCGAAGCAATGTGTCTTCACAAGCTTCTCACAGATTTACTTGACCATGAGATGGATCCTATGATGATAACCAAGAGCCATGTGTAAATCTCCTTGAGAACCCAGTGTTTCATGATGAATCAAAACACGATGAGATGAAAATATTTTTATATCAGAGATATGATGCAGAGGAAAATCGTACACATACAGTACCTTCCTTTACATGAGCAGATTGCAGACATCTTCACCAAACTAACTTGGTGAAGAATGCCTCCCTAGTTGAGAGGAAGTGTTGATGACTCCAGCGAAGACAAAATTCAAAATACATCCGTGTGAGACTTGGCATGATGAAGAATGCCTCCCTAGCTGAGAGAGAGTGTTGATGATTGCAGCTATGTGAGACATTCTCCAGCTTACAAACCTATGAGATGTGGATCACTGCAGCTATGTGAGACACTCTCCAGCTTACAAACCTGAGAGAAAGCCCCTGAGAAGGGTGTGTGGTTCCTATATGAGACAGAGTTGGAACCTCCTCCATACAAAGAGTTGAGAAGAACTCCAGATGATTCTCCTGTGTAACACAATGAGAAAGGTGATATGCAGTGTTGGACGTGCCTATGGCTAAGCACAAGGTGAACGTGTGAAATCCCAAAGTGTTGGGTGCATCATCATGAGAACAGAAATGAAGATGATGTATTAGCCTCCTCTGAGAAGAAGAGTTGACGAGAAACTCCAGATGACTCTCTTGTGTAATGCAGTGGGAAAGAAGATCTGTTGAGTGGACGTGTCTGTGGACGAGCACATGTGAACGTGATCCTAGTGGCCGAGCACTAGTGAAGAAGTGGTTCTTCTGTGTAATGCAGTGAGCCAGAGATATGGACATCCCTATGGATGTGCCCCTAGTGGATGAGCACTAGTGGGTGTATCAGATCCCTTTCTATATTGTTCAATAGTCAGACCTGCCTGTAACCCTAATTGTAATGTAAAGGGTACAGGTCGACCCCACCTTAATGTGACTGGTAATTAAAGTAAAAGATAATTAATCTGGTTAATATTAATTATATTATAAGCTAGTGAGGTCGGCCCTGTTGTGCCAATAGACACTTTTGTTGACAGGTTCAGGTTAGTATAAGTAAAGGTAAATTCCCCATTGAGGAATCATATCCTACACATGAGTTTGGAAATTTCAGCAAGTACACCTTGAGAAAAGTGCACACCTCTCTTGGGTGCTAGTCTTCTAGGGTTTGAGCACCCTCTTGTGTGCTAGGTCTTATTTGTGGTGAAGGTCTTTCTCTTGAAGAATATAGCAAAGGATTTGGCTGGGCTTTCTTCCCTTGTTGAGAAGGGTTTCCCAGAATACTTCTTGTGTTCTTGTGCATGGTGTTTCTTCTTGTAATCTTGGTTGCTACAACACTATTGGTTATGGTTAAATGCTAAAAATGAAATGAACTACATGCTTAACCTAGCTTATTGAAAAATCAACATAAACATGACACTCATTTGTAATTTCCACATATCTTGTGATCATTCGTTCATTCTTTATAAAAGTGATTTAGCCTTCAAGCACCATAATGTGTTCTGCTCTATTGTCCATGGGTTATTTTCTTCATAACGCACTTGCTCTTGGTTATGTTTCTTAGCACACATGTGCTCTCTATCTAGTGCACATGTGCTCTCTCTCTAGTGCACTTGTGCTGGTTTATTTTACTTCCATGCAGAATTAGGGTTTGCCGGCTGGTTCCATACCATCCTGTACCTCTTGCGAATCTCAACAATAGTATCCTGCTGCCTGCAGTTAGGCAAGCAGTTAATTTTGATCCTCAGAGAATATCTTTGCAAGAGTTTTGATAATAGCTTCATGGAATGAAACAACTTGTTCATTAAGTTTGGTATTAGATTCGAGCAACAGAAGACTGTACTCCCAAAGTTTTGTATTAACATTGTCTCACTAGGCAATATTATCCTGTAATGAGGCAATCAGATGGTTTTGATCCTCATTAAAAAAATACCTTTGCAAGAGTTTCCCATGCACTTTTAGGAGATTCTTGTTCGTGAATAAGAATTTGTAATTCATCTGGCATATGATCACCTCCAAGTCTCCAAGCTCTGACTGATCTTTTAAKCCATTTCTCTTTTTTCTTATCCTATGCATTGGGTGCAGGGAGCATACGTCAATACAAGCATTCTTATTGGGCTTGATTATTTTTCGGTTTCCACGATCGTCTTCCAAGATATTGGGTTTAGCAGCAGCACTATGGAGATTTAGGGAACCAACAGGTTCATTCAACCACAAGATGCTTTCTCCGTGGTCGGGGAGTAGGGAAACTCAGAGTTTCTCATGGTTATGCAGATGTTCCCACAGAATCCGTTTCTGTCAAGAAAGTTGCTCTCAAATTCAACACAACCCTTCATATTAATTAATTATTATGTGCTTTGTATCTCGCAGGTAAGATCACAGTGTTAACTTCCACCCTTTTCTCATCAACTTCAATGCTTTGACAACATATCTGATGTGCAGAGTGAGCCAGTGATACCCTGGCAACTGATTCAATTCATACTTACAAAATTGTGCACATTGAAACCAGAAATCCTCGAATCCATGTACAGATTTCACATTGTGTATCATAGTTGGGGTGTTTTAAATCGACGGCTCTGATACCATATTAGAACTGTATTAAATTAGCGTCTGATGCCTATAACTTCACACAGCACATGATGGACACGCATATATGCTCTAAAAACACAAATATAACAAACAATATACTCAAATGTCCATGATCAATACAAAGGGCACAGGGCCCAATATTATTATTATATAACTAATATAATAATATATATTATATTATTATTGTATATTTGAATAATATGAATGATGTTAGTGATACTGACGCAAGTCAAGTTTATACACTAACAATAACAGTACCTAAATAAGGCCTAAATTGAACTTAATTAGGCATTTTTTGCCTCTAATAATGGAGTATTGAGAAATAAAATAATCTGGCCCCAAACACTTAGTCACAAATCAGATTTCAACCTCCAATAAAATCAACAGTAATGCATGAAATATACCAGCATTCTACTGTACTTTATGAGCAGAAATACATTGACTAAGCAATCTGAAACTTAGCAGCGGAAAATAAATGAACAGTGGACAGCATTCAAACACATTTGGCACAAGAAAATTTCTGGGCAATGCCCCTGGAAAAACCCACAAGGGGAAAACCAGTTAACGAGATTTTCTTCTAATTGAGCTCATAGGAAATAATTCTGAGTTACAGCAGCAAAAATTAGCAGCATTAAATACAGTCACTTATCTCACAAAATCAGCACAAAACTCCTCGATTTCCGTGCCCACACAAGCTGCCACGATTTCTGTGCAACTGTACGGCCATGTACAGCAGAAATACAAAAATACAGCAGTCATCTGTATGGTCCTCTATCTCCAAAACACCTTGAAAATCGTGCCTAGACTCTGCTGCCTCGATTTCTGTGCTTTGTGTGGTACAGACAGCAATAAATGATGTACGACTCAGACTCAGCTGCTGTATGGTACAGGACTGCAAWTAACACTGAATCTCCTTGGGATGCATGCCAATCTCTTCCTTGGGATGYGTTCCAATTCTCTCATTGCTGCTAACTCTTTTCCTCAGCTCAATCTCTTCCTTGGAACTCGTGCCTCTTCAGTTTCCCTCCAAGCTCTCCTCAAAAAGTGYGCCCTCCCTCTCTCAAATGATGTCTTTATGCATTTTTAATGTGTAACTGCCCTAATCATTGGTCTTCCAAAGAGATGRATGGTCAAGTTTAGATCTTGCCCTCTTGAGATCAAAGGCCGTGACTTAATCGTCCGTTGAGTTCACTTAAGTCACTTAAGTGACCCACATACCCATAAAGTCACTTTTACCCATTAAAATAAAAAGGCTCAACTTGACTTTATAAAATCACTTTATAAAAACACTTTATAAAGTCACTTAAGAGAGAAATTTGCTCCGTCTCTTCTACATGTTGGGCACCGCCAATGCAGAAGTATCTCCGAGCTACAAAATCTAACATGGAGCACCCGACTAATCATCTCTTTAATTCCTTTATAATACTCTCTTAAACAGCTATAGAGACCATAATTAGTAAGTGCCCAGTATTTAAGGCTAGATAGACCTAAATAGATGGAAAGGGGCATCTTTTTAAGTGTTATGTCTATAGACCTATTGCAACCACTTATAAGCCAATAAATAGAATATTCATTCCTCTTCAAAGGCATCTATTCAGTACTTAATGGCGATAACCTCTATTGATGAGGGTTCGTCATCTTCCTCCAGGTCTGCAGGTGTGCCATAACTCCAATCTCCACCTCCTCCATCATCTCCCCAACAAAATAAATATATAATATTTATGTAACGATTAGGTGGTCTGCAAAATTCTTCTTTCTTTGTAGCATACACTGATGCTTTCCTATATGTTATCACATTAAGCAAAACAGCTGCTGATGTTAGATCTCGATTTCAATTATGCATAGAATCCAGGTGAACTAAATAAAATACAATTTGACGTTTCCACCTTCATGATGTTTTATAATTGCACTTTTCTCTTTGATCCTCAATTCCTCCCTGATTAAATTTTAACATGTCTCAGTTTTTCCATAAATACCCCTTTATCTTCATTAATACATCTTTTACCCATTACAGCATTCTATCTAATTTAAAATATCAATATTTGTAACAATGTAAAGTTTACTTGCCGTTAGTAATGCAGAAAGAATCCGTGAATCAATTTCAGCAGGAGCTTCAGATAAGGAATCTTGCTTTTTGCTTTTTTCAGGCATATTCTTCGATTTATTCTTAGAGTCTTTCAAGCTCTTTGCCTCTTTTTCCGCTTCATCATCCGTGGATATCAGCACCTGGGAATTGAAAACAGAACACTTAGTGAATTCTTCAACAAATCTAGCTGAAGCTATTGAAAAGATTCAGTTTCTAAAATACTAAGAAATTGGAAAACAATGCTCAGACCATTTAAATTCCGAAGCAAATTGTATTGATCAAAAACATACACAGACAAACATATCACACTGTTCAAACTACTTAACCAAATTGCCATATTTCATTCTATGTGCAATACAAAGATGCAGCAAAAGAATATGGAGAGAGAAGAATGTAGGGATCCACCCACATCTGAAACATGAGCATAAGTGGACTTCAGAGATCCATCTTCCTTAACCAAAAAAAAACATGTACCCCAGCTCGCATCAGTGATGAGATGAAACAGGAGAAGATGGAATAACCAAATAAACTCACTTGAGAGGTCGGTATCATGATGACTAAAATAAATCTTGCTGGAATGCCCAGCCAAAAAAGGAAAAGGACACCAGGAGTAGTTTGAATGAAATTATGCACAGAAACAGGTTACAGAAACCGAACATATATGGACTCTACAACACTTTGCATGTGAGGCAGAGATGCAGGAGTTAGGCATCTGTGATAAAGACATCTTCAGCTCCAAGTGGGAGAGAGGATAGTCTCCACATACCTTCTAGTGATATCTGAAATCCTACAATTACAAATAGCACTCTAGCGGTTCAGAAAAATAAGTTGGCCACTTATCCTACTTTCTTTGGGTCTTAGTGTTGCAAATTGTAATGGAAGTTTTTAATACCTTCAGGTTATATAAGCCATAAAAAATGGCCGCAATGTACTTCAAAGCAAACCACCAGACATGACTTGGCAAGCAATTTGTCTTATCCAGAGAGTCAAACTCAACTTGGCAATCGCAATGACATGTCAGTCAACCCAGCAATGACCCAACACCATAAACTATAGATTTTCAACAACAAAAAAAAATTCTTTGCATTGAATTTATATTAGACTTGAGTATAATGCAAAAACACTGAATATAATGCGAAAATAATATATCCAAGTATATCATACAATTATGATCAATCACTGTATCATCATTCATCAAGATACAAAATGGCCATGGACATTAGCATGAAATTATAATTCGTGAACCAAAAAAAAGAGGTTCTCAAACTAATTCCCGAGAAACGTCACCCACCACCCATAGCAGGACTGGAAACATATGGAAACGCGCCTAAGGGTATGAAATGCATACAGTATGGGTCCAAAAAGTTTCCTGGTTATACCATCATATGAAAACGCATTTCACAATATGGAAACCCATTTCAATCGCGTTTCAAATTATACAGGCATGTTTCTGCGCTTTTGTTAACTATTCCAGAGCCTGTTAGCACAGAGAATGAACCTAGGGTTAAACCGTTTAGGAGTGAAGGCCCTATCACCTCCTAACCTCCTCTCACGTGAAGGCCTTTGTTATTAGGATCCATTGATTTCATCGGTAATTACGATAATTAATATCTTTTTATGAAGCTTATATACTCCTCATTTATTCCGAAGACATAAATAATCCCCTTATAACTCCTCTTAGAATATATATATGATTGATTTTTTTATAATCCCCTTTTTAAACCTTATAAAAATATACCTTATTTTCACTTAGTCACTTTTTTTCCCTTAAAAGGTATAAAAGGTATCTCAATATTAAAAGATATCTTAATATTAAACCTTCATACTTATTAATAACCTTTTCAAAAGTTATTTCATCAATTAAGATACAAAGCAACTCTCTTAATAAGCTTTTTATTATTTAATGAATCTGTAAGGTCGTTGCTGTACGGACAAGGCCCATACAACAATCATTTTTTTTAATCGATGTCTACATATGAGTGTATGGACCGATGGACAGCGGCGGAATTGGCAGCTGAACAAAACAGATTAGGCAGTACAGACAGCATTGATGAGGTGTACGGCGATTGGTACAGAACAGCAAAAGGTACTGCAGCAGCTGGTGTGTACGGCTGATACTGACCATAGATTGTACGGCTCACAATAAAAAATCGTACGGTACAATGTGGCTTCTGTGGATGTACGGACAGGAGTTTAATTAACTACTACTGTGTAATTTAATTAATTACATGTTGGTGTACAGACGCTAATCACAACTGTATGGATATCATATGGGCCAACCGTTTATGTGTTGTATGGCTGGCAACTTGTGCGGATCTGTACAGTGTACCGATTCACTCAATTATAACCAACGGCTGTACAGAAACAACAAATTTAATGAACTGCAATCTTCAATCAAACTGGTACGACTTGCAACTAATGAATTGTTGTACGGACAACTATTTGTGCATGTACACTTCTAAAATTTGGCAGTTGTATAACTGAAGTATTTTTTGATATGTTTTGGTAGCGGAACGTTATTTCTTGAAACTGATTTTTTTTCATTCTCTTTCTGTGTTAATTTCTTTTTGTTTCATCTACAACAATCTTGTAGCGGAATGATCTTTTCATGAATTAAAATGAAATTCTGAATTTTATTTTTATGGCCAATGGCCTGTTGTGGTCACAGACCTAGACAATTAGAGAAACTCTGGAGAATTTTTTTTTGGTGTGGCTGGAAGCTTGTATGGCCAAAGGCCTAATCTTGGTCAAAGACCAAGAATTCAAAAAAATTCTGAAAATACTTGAGTGTGGCCAAAGGCCGGATCAGAACTTAGCTCTGATACCACTGTGACAAACAATCTTGTTTGACAATTATAAGAATATCCAATTTAAGTAGGATAGAATAAGGTAATCCATTTAGGATGATAAAATATATATATTGAATAAGAATATGAATGAGATGGATACAACGAGAATGAGAGCCTGTATATATACCCACGCAGGGGTGCCCTTTCATAAGAGACATGACCTTTCATATGAGGTGTCTCTTCATTAGAAGTTAATAATTAGTTATTTGTTATTTATTTATATTTATATATTTTATTTATATTTATATATTTTATTTATATTTATATATTTTATATATATTTATGTTCATAACAATGTATAACCTCATCTATAAAGGCTTTTTGGATTTTGCATAATGTAATCAATGTTTTTATTTTCTTGCAAGATAATGTGTTACATATATGTGTGTGTATGTGTGTGTGAGCGCGCGCGCGCGCGTGTGTGTGTGTGTGTGTATATCATGTGTTTCCCCCCATGTACCCATTTGCAGCGTCACCTTTCCACTGTGTTTCTATTTCCAAAACCTGTACCTGTTTCCGAGTTTCATGCAACTTAGTTCCCAAACTGTCCAATGTCAAGAGTGAAGACTCAAAGAGTCAAATATGAAAATACTGCACAAATATAACATCTTAGGTCAGCCCAGACAATGCACTCATTAAGCTGAACCCCGTTTAAAAATGATGTGGTTAATCTCATCACCAGCACAAGTTCCCAAGGCATTTTCTTGATTCCTCTTTGCTAAAGCTTAACTCCTATGTTTTGATCTCACAATCCTACAATGATCAACTCAAGGGGCATAGGAGAGAAAAGATGCATTGTTCTGCTTCACAAACAGCTGGAATACCTAAATGCTGAAAAATTGTTAAGTCGGCTGAAAACTGGGAAAGATGTCAATTTCTACTTTCTTTGTGGTGAACCAACTCGGTTCACTTACAGAAATATCCACTGTAAAAAGGACAATAGGTTAAAATCTATATAGGACAAGTAATAAATAATTTAATAAGATATGATGAATGATTACAATGAGAATCAGTATAGTATACATACCCACATATGGGTGCCCTTTCGCTAAGAGAAGTAGCCTTTCATTAGTAAGGTGTCTCTTTGTTATAGATTAATCATTACTTATTGTTAATATTTACTTATTTATTTTATATATATTTATGTTTGTTACATTCTCCATGTGAGCTCCTATGGGTATGAATCCATTACCAAACATCCCTGTTAAATTTATAAGCAGCTGCAAGAGCCATTCTCCTGGAGGATGGCTAAGACCCTAAACGAGATCTAGGGCCCCCAGTGCAATTCTGGGGTACTTGGTCTGGGACCAAACAGTCAGTGCCATGGCAAAAGACCCTTGTTAGGGCCCCCAGTATACGACTGGGGTTCTTGGTCTAGAACCAAGCAGTAAAGACCCCTGAGAGGGCCCCCAGTATACGACTGTGGTTCTTGGTCTAGGACCAAGCAGCGAAAGCCCCTAGATAAGCCTAGGGCCCCTGGAAATATCCAGGGTACCCATGCCTATGGCATGGGTTGATCCTTGGTCTTGGACCTTGGTGGATAAGACCCCAGAAAAAGTTCTAGGGCTACTTGATCCTCGATCAAGTATTTTGTTGGTACATGACCTTCCTTGAAGAAAGACATAACCACATGAGGGATAAGTCCCATATGCAATGATGATAAAGTAATAAGTTCACCATGAAAAATGAAGGAATGAGTATTGCCACCTTGCTAACCCTCCTTTACCTTTACTTGTGTTGGTTTGGGGTTTTTATGTTATTTTTGTTTTAAGGGTTAATTAAGTTTAAATTAAA
>JASDQU010104613.1:0-17380 GCA_032191745.1 Picea mariana | reverse complement strand
AGAACCCCCCCCCCCCCTCTCACATAATACACTCTTTTGTATCACTTTGCCTCTAATGTAAGCGTTGATCTCTCCTTTGCTGCGGCCCTTGTCTACTGCTGTTGAAGTCCTGTCTGAGATTTGTTGCGGCCCCTTTTTGCTGGTGAAGACTCTCCTTGCTGCGGCCTCTTCTAAGTTCTGTTGGGGGTTTGTGTGATGCGGCCCGCCTTTCTGCTGGTGTAAGTCTGCTGTGTGAGGCACGGCCCTCTCTTCTCATCTGTTGTGTGGGGTGTGGCCCCTCTTCCCATATGTTGTGGTGAGTCTGCTGTGTAAGTTGCGGCCCCCTTTTCTTTTCTGTTGTGTGAAGCATATGAGGTGCAGCCTCTCTCTCTTGCTGATGTGATGAGACTGTAGGGTGTGGCATCTTCTCTACCACTGTGGGGTATTTCTTTAAGCCATGGCCACCCTTAATGTGTGAGGTTTTGTCCACAGTTTTCCTGTGTGAGGCTTTTGGATGTCTTAAGCAAACTTTGTTTGAGGGTTTGACTGTGTAAAGTCCTTCTGGTTCTATTCCTTTGGTGGCAAGAAAGATCCTTCATTTATTGGCAAGAGATCCAACCTATAAGGTGGATCTATGAACTGAACCTTGTCTGAGCATAATACAAATGGTTCTACATCTCTTGTGGTTGCTGTGACTTCTTCAGAGGTAAGGTTTCTGTACTAGGTAAGYTGTCTAACTCATCATCTTCAGATCTRGAYTTTGTTTTGATTYYTGTACTGYATGATTCATYTAGATCTATATATTAGCCTAGACAACTACTAGATCTGATCTATATATTGAGCTTGACATTTGTCTCTTAGTTTGATTTACTGTTTATGATCAGATTGCTTTAGATCTATAGATCTGTGAAATGTTTTTGAGTTCAGCATTATAGATCTGTTTCACCGTCTTGTTTTTATCCTTAACTGTTCACTGTCCAAGTAGTAGAGTTCTTGTTTAACTTCTGAACAGTAGATCTGAGTTTTATCTCTGATCATCAGACCTAGTTTTACTGAGTTTATTAAATCTAAACTACTGTCTCACTTCAGATCTCCTAGATCTGTATACTAGTTAAAGTGTTTGAGTTTTTGAACCTTAGACCTAGTTGTTTTATTTACTGAAATTGAAAAGATACTACTGTTTTGCTTCATTACCCTAATTCTAACAATCCCACTGGATGCCCTTTTGAGTCCCATTGGCCTACTTATTCTGGCCATTCATTGGATATTAATAAAATTACTTATCTTATCTTTTCATTAACATAAATATTTAAGATTAAAAATTGATACAATCCCAAAGGACTTGCAATTGAAAATGAGCAAAATACTTGATTTTATAGACAAGTTGATTTGTTGACTAGGGGTATTTCATTAACTCAGCGGCCCTCAGATTGATTAGGTCAGTTTTAGGTGAGTTTGGTAGTTTTGGGTGGGTAAACCTAGGTCAGAGTCAGACTGACCAATATGGGTGGCAGGGTGGGTGGATTCAGTTGTTCCCAACTTCCCGTGTTTCCCCCGATGTGCCCATTTGCAGGGTAACCTTTCCACTGTATTTCAATTTCCAGAACCTGTACCTGTTTCCGAGTTTCATGTAACTTAGTTCTCAAACTGTCCAATGTCAAGAGTGAAGACTCAAAGAATCAAATCGGAAAATACTGCACAAATATAACATCTTAGGTCAGCCCAGACAATGTGTTAAATTTGTAGCAGCTGCAAGAGCCATTCTCCGGAAGGATGGCAAAGGCCCTAGCCGAGATCTAGGGCCCCCAGTGCACTCCTGGGGTTCTTGGTCTAGGACCAAACAGTCAGTGCCATGGCAAAAGACCCTTGAGAGGGCCCCCAGTAGATGACTAGGGTTCTTGGTCCGGGACCAAGCAGTAAAGACCCCTGAGAGGGCCCCCAATATATGACTGGGGTTCTTGATCTGGGACCAAACAGTTAAAGCCCCTAGATATGTCTAGGGCCCCTGGACATGGTCCAGGGTACCCATGCCTGAGGCATGGGTTGATCCTTGGTCTTGTACCTTGGTGGATAAGACCCCAGAAATGTTCTAGGGCAACTTGATCTTTGATCAGGTATTTTGTTGGTATATGTCCCTCCTTGAAGGTGGATATGACCACATGAGGGATGTATCCCATATGCAATGATGATAAAATTAAAAAGGTCACTTTGAGAATGAATGGACAAGTATTGCCACCAAGTCACCCCTTTCTAAACCCCCCCCTTTACCCTTGCTTATGTTTTTGGGGTTTTGTTTTTGCCTTAGGGGTTAATGTGAAATTATAAATTAAATATTTTAATTATAACATGTTTAATTAATTAAACATGTTATTTTAATTGTTATTTTATTTAATAATTTTCATTACCCTACCCTAGCCTAAAAGTATATATAGAGGACTACCCCCCCCCCCTTTCCTCTCACACTTTTTATTTATGCTCTTGAGCTATCTTTCTAAGGTGAGCGGATCTCTCCTCTCTTTGTTGCGGCCCCCTTTTGCATTTGCTGTTGGAGTATCTTCTGTGGTAGCTCGGCCCCCTTTGAGGCTAATTGTTGTTGGAGTATCTTCTGTGGTAGCTTGGCCCCTTTTGAGGCTATGTTGTTGTGATGTGGTAGTGTGGCCCTACTTTTGCAACAGTGACTGAGTTTCAGTGGTAGTTTGGGCTGCTTTATGTGGCTGTTTCTTGAGGGTTGAGGATTGGAGCTGTCACAGTCCTCAGACCCTTCTCTAAAGGTTGTCGTCTCCTTTTTCTTGTGCTGTTCAGCTTGAGCCGTGATCCTCCAGCTTAGATCCGTCCCATTATCTTTGAGCCGCGGCCCCCTTTCAGCTGCTTGTGAACTCTGTTTTGTGTGAGGGTTTGTTTCAGCATGGGTGAGGGTTTGATCTCAAAATTTCCGTGGGGTATTTAAGTGTTGATCTCTTCATTGGTGGCAAGAAACTCTATTCATCTCTTGGCAAGAGATCTAGCCTACATGGTAGATCTATGATCCTAATTTTTTCTGAGCATAACTACAAGAGGTATTACATCCCTGATGTGTGGCTGTGACTCCTTCAGAGGTAAAACTACAAGGCAAGGTAAGTAATCTGCTCAGTTCATTAGTTCTCTGTTTTAAAGGTTTGCTTATATGATAGATCCATATCAGATCTGAACTTTAAATGTGTTTTTGAGTCCTTGATCTATATAAAACTATATCGTTTCTCCTAGTTAGATCTGTCAGTTCTTGTATGATCTATAACAGATCCAATGATTGAAATCTGTCTTCAATTTAACTAGATTTGCCTACTGTTTAGATCTGACTATATCACCTTCTAGATTTGTTTTATGGTTTATAATTGTTTGCCATTTATCTAGATCTGCCTGCCTACTGTTCAGATCTGTAATCTATTTGGAAAGGGCTTATCTATGAACTGTCTATGTTCAAAATGAAATCCTACACACTTTTTTTTTGTTTTAAAGACTAGTTTTTAGTTCAGATCTCTACTGTTCTCTCTAAATTTTTTACGACAGTAACTACTCTGCTTTATTTCTCTATTTCTAACACAATGCACTCATTAAGCTTAACCCCGTTTAAAAATGAGGTGGTTAATCTCATCACCAGCACAAGTTCCCTAGGCATTTTCTTGATTCTTCTTTGCTAAAGCCTAACTCCTATGTTTTGATCTCACAATCCTACAATGATCAACTCAAGGGGCATAGGAGAGAAAAGATGCCTTGTTCTGCTTCACAAACAGCTGAAATACCTAAATGCTGAAAAATTGTTAAGTCAGCTGAAAACTGAAAAATATGTCAATTTCTACTTTCTCTGGGGTGAACCAACTCGGTTCACTTACGGAAATATCCAAGTAAAAAGAACAATAGGTTAAAATCCATATACGACAAGTAATAAATAATTGAATAAGATATCATGAATAATTACAATGAGAATGAGGGCCGTATATATACCCGTGCAGGGGTGCCCTTTCGCTAAGAGACGTGAGCTTTCATTAGGAAGGTGTCTCTTTATTATATATTAATTATTAATTACTCTTAATATTTATTTATTTATATATTTTATATATATTTGTGTTTGCTACATTCTCCATGTAAGCTCCTATGGGTCTGAGTCCATTACCAAACACCCCACTGGATGTCCTTTTGAGTCTCATTGGTCTACTTATTCTGGCCATTCATTGGATATTAATAAAATTATCTTATCTTATCTTTTTATTAACATAAATATTTAACATTAAAAGTTGATATAATCTCAAAGGAATTGCAATTGAAAATGAGCAAAATACTTGATTTTATAGACAAGTTGATTTGTTGACTAGGGGTATTCCATTAACTCGGCAAGCCTCAGATTGATTAGGTGAGTTTTAGGTGAGATTGGTTGTTTTGGGTGGGTAAACCTAGGTCAGAGTCAGACTGACCAATCTGGGTGGCAGGGTGGGTAGACTCGGCAGTTCCCGAGTCTACCGAGAGCGTTGTTACCATGCTTCAAAGACCACACTGAGGAACCATTATTATAATCCACAGAGGAGATGGTTAGACAACACCACCTGCAATATCATGTTCCGACCTAATCCTTACATTTGTGCTGTTGAAGAGTATTTATATACACACCACGATGTTCAAGAATCAGATTATATTAATTGCATCAACAAGTGGGTGTTTGACGTTTCCAGCAAAAGAAACAGTTGGCTGCTATTTTTGGAACTTTAACTCAGTGGAAAGTACAAATTTGTCTTTGAAACTTCCATACCTAGATTGTAGCAGCAACAGACATCCATAAGGAAATAAGAACAGGACAATATTATTGGCCCAAGATTTCAGACAAACTGTATAGAGTGCACTCAGGAGAGCATGATCAGCGAAAACGTTTAGTGGGCAGGAAGGTTCTTCCATTGGCATGAACCTATACATGCAGTTTAAACTTTAAAGTTAATTTCCTTTTTCTAGTTAGCACCCTTATTTGGAGCTTGTCCTGCATCTGAAAGGAAAATAGTTTATTCTGTTCTTAAGAAAATGGATGGGATTTGAAGGATACTTGAAATTTTGATCCCCGCAATAGCTTATCAAGGGAGAGAACCTCATCCTAGACACTAGGTTGAGCTAAATATTTCTTAGGTAGAGCTTTGTGGCAATGTTGGCAGGTGCAAGTAGCCTGAGAAACATTATAAACTTTGGTATCAGACTACTGCTTGGGGTTCCATCTTATCCATTCGATACCATGTTAGAAATTAGAATACATCATAACTTCCACAAAGAGAGTAACGCCTTCTTGCATTCAAAACTTCTGTTCTTTATTACTCAAAATTTTAATTCTAGCCTCTGTACCAACCAGATTGTTCATATTGTAATATAAAAGATGATCAACACTAACAAAAGAGATCTGTCACTTCTATCATTCAAACCCCTTTTTCCTTCCTTTCTTACAGAAACTATCAGTTCTATCTGTCGTATCACTACAGCCACAACATCCTGTGGTTTGAAATGTATTACATCCTATATTGTAGTGCATAATTAGAATTTTGGCCCTTAAAAAGTCAACATAAGCCGTAGTAGAGAGCTAACAGTTACAAGTAATATGTTTAAAAGGAGGTAAAATATGAAGCCATATAAATACCTCCTTAAAAGAGGATAAGTACATGCTTTGACTCAGATGGATTCCTCTTATTGAAAGAAATCATGGAGGGTGTCCTTAAGGATAATTGCAAGGTGAAATCCTACATTAAGGGTAATTTCGCAAGGAAGTATATTACTATCACATCATTTCATCAATTTCTTGGATTTTATGTGCATGACTACTCTCTTATCTTGATCTTTCAGATTTGCTTCTAATATATTCTGCTACTAATTGAAACTTTCCTCAAGTATATTATACTGCAAGTGTCCATCTGGACTACAGGAACACTACACTCTGGTATTAAATTTGTTTCATTTTGTTCTCCATGAATGTATGCAGGCTATTGGGCCATCTTCATTGCGTCCACCTTGAAATTGTGTTGAATTTATTCTGTTGTTTTGACTTTCTGTTGCTCAAATTGGAAAAGTATATATAGCTTCACAGATTAATTTCATGCTGTTTACAAGTGGTGGCACAATTGCAATTGTTAGCATACTTACTTTCAAGCTGCAGTGTTCATACCTACTCATTATCACCCTATCAGTACAAAGCCAATCCTAGCGCTATATTGTGTGCAGCAATGTTGAAATCATCAGTCAAAAATGAAGAAGCAGAAAGCCAGCATCTCATTGACCCAACCATTGCTTTTTCTCCAGTTTCCCTTTCCCAGACACTATGTCATAATGCCAATAGAAGTGACACCGCTCAAGTGTGTAGATTTTTGAGGAACTAGAAGGCTGCCCAAAAGGTCTGTCTTTGACCTCTTGTTGGGCTCTAAGTTTGAGATAACAAAGCTGTCCTTGCTGCTGTTTTAGGACAGCAAACAGGTCTGAAAATTCTGCCCCAAATTCTGCCTTCGAACTGATGGTTAAGTGCTCTTTTAAGGTGCCTTTGCAAGTGTTTTCCTAACTGATGTTAGCGCATGCAAATACCTTAAAACAAATAACACTCCTCTAGGATCTTTACAAGCTCCTAATGCTGATATTAAACTAAGCATACATGAAAAATGAACAAGTGTATTTTTTGGTCAACATGACTCTGGACAAAACCCCCCCGGGGAAAACCAGTTTAGGATAGATGTATATATATGGAGTGTCTCAAGCAAGGAATACAACAAAGAAGTAAATACAAAAGAACCTGTACACATAGCAAGCTCCTCTCAAGCTTTGCTAGCAAGTTCCTTGAGAAATGCACCCAAGAAGTGCGCCCTTCCTCTTTGTTGTCCAAGCTAATGAACTAGTGCGCCCTTGACCTTCTCTTGGCTGTTTGAGAGACCCTTGCATGCAAATCTCCCTTTGTATGCTGCCTCAAACCTTCACCAATCAGATCTCCTCTAGCTTCACTCCAAGTAGTGCCTCCAAGCCTACACCCTCTCTCAACAAGTGCGCCCTCCACCAAGCATAAACACTAATACACAAACAATGAAGCCTCAAGCCACATTGCGCCCTCCATGAATGAATGCACCCAAGCTAGCTCCATCAATCCCTCCATTCTCCACTTCTTCCTCCTCACCAAACTCTCCAAGTGAGCAAGTGAACAATGAGCCTCCAAATGGCCCTATGCGCCCTCATAAGCTTTCCTTAGCCAAACCTAGAGATCAATGGCTAGGATCAACTCTAGCCATCTCTAATCCATGGGTGGGATCTCATCTCAAGTATCTCACTTAAAAACCCACTTTTGGTTAAGTTTCCTAAGTTTGCTTTATGTCGCCTAATTCACCGACAAAGTGAATTAATAGTCACTTTTTCTTTAAGTGACAAATTTCACCTGTTTGACTTAGGATAAAGTCAATGTGAAATTAGACATAAAGTACAAGGTACAAAGGGTCAAATATTTCTCTCTTGTGGTTAGAGACCCACAACCACAAGGGGACCACTTCCCAAGGTACACCAAAACTCAACAAAGTGACCACTAATTCCTGAAATCCAGCTAATTGGAATCAACTGCCACAAGAAAATCACAGCTGTCTACGTTGCCAATTAACAGCAGTTTTGACGCGTGCAAAAAAAATGCCAAAAAAGATTTCAGGCACTGGCCAAAAGATCACCTGTCCAGTTTTCAATCCATCACCTTCTTCTTAGGCACCATTATACTCTGGAGTCTGGATACATTCTATGAACTTTCATCAGGGATTTTCCAATTGAATTGCAACTGCTACACTCACTGTAGGGAGGCCACACCCTGCACATCACCTGTTGTTCTACAATGCACAGCACAAACAACACAACAAATCCTCAAATAGGCAACATAGAAACTCCTTGATAGGGTGGCACAACTGGCGACTCAACCTGTGCTAAAGATTATCTACTGAGGCAACGGACAACATAAAATGAAACATGGCGGTACTGGGGTTTCCCGTATGGACATACGCCCAAAATGCAGTTCAGTTGTATTATACGAGCTAGTATGGATACAATACAGGTAGGAGGAGATGATCACAACATAAAATTCATGCTCTTTTAATTTTTGCACTAATTTTTAAGGGTTTCAGTCTACCAGTATGGTTCAGCATATTTCGTCATGAACTGTATGGATACAGTATGGTACTACATGGTCAACGGTACATTGACCATACTGGACCGTATAATACAGTCCACCATATTTTTGGTGTATTTCTGTATGGGAAACGCAAGAACATGTTTTGCTAGTATGCTCTAGACAAAGACAACACTCTGTTTACAATGCCAGAAAAAAAAATTCCAATAGAACTTTTTACATTATTTTTTAAGGGTTTCAGTCTACCGGTATAGTTCAGTGTATTTCTTCATTAACTGTATGGGCATTGGATGCTGTATGGTACTACATGGTCAACGGTACATGGACCATACCATCCATACTGGACCTTATCATACAGTCAACCATATTTTTGGTGTATTTCTGTATGGGAAACCCCAGAACATGTTTTGCTACTATGCTTTAGACAAAGACAACACTCTGTTTACCACGCTCGGAATCAAAATTCCAATAGAACTTTTTTAAGACATACTTGGAATCATAATAAAAAAAGTTTCAATTGAGAACCTTATCAACAATTATTTCCAATAAAAGTTGACCTAGGATGAAATTGATGCTTCTACAATGCATCAATATTGCTTCGAGTTTCAGCATCTTTTCATCTTGTTTCCTCTTGAGCATCAAGGACGAAGTCTTTTGAGAAGGGACGGTATGTAATATACCTAATCACTATTATCTTTGTTGCCAGATCCGTCAGCCCCAAGGGATGGATCCGCGGACCCCTAGATCGGATATGGATTCGGATCCAGATCCATCCGAGACAAAGTAGACGTCCATGCAGGGAAATTAAATAACGTTAACCGCACAGGAAATTGAGTTGTAGGGTAAGTGATCCAAGGTTTGCAAGGCAACGTACGAGTTTACGAAGATCCACCACACAACGCAATAGGCGCCTATCCACACAAGGCAGGAAAGAAACCGTCTCGGAGTACGATGTTCAACTCTTAGAAGATTGAAAAAACCTAGCATAAAAGATCGATCTGGAGATAGATGTCTAAATAGCGGGAGAGACCTAGGGCATGTCCAATAGGCAGAGCCCGCAACCTGAGTTGTGGAGAAAGCTATACGGGACGTGATGGCAATGTAAGCAAAAGTTGCGACATCTAAGGTTCTTTCACTAGTCTGCACAGGTTCGACATCTAAGGTTTTTTTACTAGTTCATGCAGGTTGCGACATCTACAATGCTTTTACAAGTCTGCACAGGTTACATAAGAATATAAGTTAAGTTATGTAAGTTAGGTAAGTTATATAAATTAAATAAGTTATATAAGTTAGGTATTATATATTATAATTCTTATATATTATTAATAGAGTTATATAAGTTATGTATTGTGTGTATTGTTGAGATTTGGGTACCTTGGAAAGTCGTCCCCATGTGCTTATGAGTCTCTAAGCACAACGGGGGAAGACTATTACCCTTGTACTTTACTTTATGATTCTAATTTCACTTTGACTTAGGAGATTTAAGTCAAAAGTGAAAAATGTCACTTAAGCATTAAAGTGACAATTAATTCACAATGTGGGTGAATTAATAGACATAAAGCAACTAANNAAAGTGGGTTTCCTTAGTGAGATTTTTGGATGAGATCTCACCCATTGATTAGACTTGGCTAGATTGGATCTAGGCCATTGATCTATTAGGGCTTGGCCAAAGGAGGCTAAAGTGAGGGTTTAGTGCATTTTAAGATTCATTCTTCACTTGTGAGTTTTGGAGAAGAGGAGGGGCGCATTTCTCAAGGAGAAGAGGGCGCACTTGTTTGAGAGCTTGAGGAGGAAGCTCTTATTGGCATGGAGAGGTTATCCATGGAGGTTTAGCTTCCATCCTTGTGAGGGCTCATGCTACATGGACGAGGGGCGCATTTACTAGAGGAGGCGTGCATATTCCTTGTTATGCTCACTTGAAGAGGAAGAGAGGGAGCCTTGAGGTGAGGTCAGTTGCATTGGGTGAGGAAAGCATGGGCACACATGTTCATGGAGGGCTCATGGATGCTTAGGCCTCAGTTATTTGATGGTGATCACATCTGCTAGGAGGAGGGCGCACCATAGGACTGGATTACACACTACCTGGTAGCAATTTTGTTTGGAGGAACTCAGTTCTGACTGGTTCAATGGAGAGGCAGCACAGAGGCGCATCTTTCTGTGGAGGGGTTTCTTCATTGGGTCAAAGAGGAAGGAGAGCGTTTCATTTCAGTGGAGAGAGCAACAAAGGGAGAGGGYGCACCTRAGTTTGGGCACATCTCTCTCTGGATCTTGTGGCAAGGCTTGTGAGGAGCTTGATGTGTATACAGGTTCCTTTGTATTRTATTACTTGTTGTATCTCATGCTTTGATCATCATTATATAGACATATATCCCAAACTGATTTTCCTCGAGGGGGTTTTATCCAGGGTCATGTTGACCAAAAATACCTGTGTCAAATTTATGCATGCTTAGAAGTGTAGATCAGCATTTTAAAGTTAAAAGATCTAGAGGTAGTGTTATGTGTTTTAAGTTATATTGCATGTGCTAACATTGAGTAAAGAAAACACTTGCAAGGGCACCTTAAAAGAGCACTTAACCATCAAATATTAAGCAGAAAGTTGGGTGATTGTTTGTTGTCCTAAAACAGCAAGAAAAGACAGCCATACATTTGAAACTTAGAGCCATACTAAGGTCAAGGACAGACCTTAGGTGGCTGCCTCATAGGACCTCAGAGAATCTACACGGTGTCAGAGCCAAAGGTGGCTTAGACTTGCTGATTTTGGAGCACTTTTGTGGGTAGTTTTGTGAGTTTTTATATCAGATTTGTTGGTTGTTTTGGACAACAAGTTTTCAGTCCAAAACCGTGGGTAAACTTCAGATCTGAAGATACCTCACATTCAGTGCCAGTTGGACAGCTCAGGGCAAATTTTGGACAGCTAGTTGACAGTGTTTGTGGACAATTGTGGGCGGATTTGTTGGGCTGATTTTTGACACTTGTGGACAGCCTCTTTTCACACCTGCGTGGACAGGAGTGAGGCTGTAGTGTACAACCTCTTTTCACACCTACTGACTAGGAGTGATGTCATGGTTTCGCTTGCCTCTTTTCACACCTGTGTTGACAGGAGTGAGGCAGCGTTCCTTGCATTTGGAGCATTAGAGTGAGCGCAGTTGACAGACATGTCAGTATCTCAGATGCGTGTTGAGGACAGGCTAGCCAAGGCTAGCAATTGGTCTCATTGGAAGGCAAGGATGGTCTTTGTCTTAGAGGACCTCGAGCTATGGGACATAGTCGAGGCAGTTGTTCCCGTCATTCCTGTCACTGCTCCCGTCTTGGTGGCAGAGTTCAGGAAAAGGAACAACAAGGCAAAGAGGATCATTTGTGATGCTGTGAGAGATCACATTATTCCCTATTTGATGGGGAAGACTCATGCATACGAGATGTAGGCATCTCTGTGCAAGTTGTACGAGAGCTCTAATGAGAACCGGAAGTTGGTTCTTCATGATCGACTAAGGAGCATTTGCATGCTCGAGGATGAGTCGGTTACTTCATTCCTTGGTAGATACACCCTGATCATAGACAAGCTTGGAGTCGTCAGAGAGGTGGTGAACCCTAAATCTTTGGTGAGGACAGCTATGAATAGCTTCACCAAACCTTGGGGTCCATTCATACGCGGCATTGTTGCCAGGGAGGTTATGCCTACATGGAAAAGGATGTGGGATGACTTCGTCCAGGACGAGATTAGGCTTGCAGCCAAGGCTTCTGGACAGTAGCAGTAGCAGCAGTCAGTTCCAGGTGTTGCAGACCTTGCTCTTTGGACAAAGGGCAAGAAGAAGACCGGTCGTGGAGGTCAGCAGGGTCCCAAGTTTGGGGCCCCACCACAGGGAGGAGAGATCAGCAACAATAGTGGGCAGAAGAGAGACATGAGCACAGTGAGATGCTTTGCTTGTGGAGAGATGGGTCACTATGCAGGACAGTGTCCCAAGAAGAAGAAGAAGAAGCAACAGGATGTGTCAGCAGCGACAGCAGAGGAGATAGAGTTCAGTGATCAGTTTGCGAGAGAGTGTGCATTCGTGACTACCTTGTCTGCTATTACACCATCCAGCATTAGATGGGGGGGACAGAGTTGAGGAGGACCGACTGACTCACGACAGTGATTCAAAGGGAGATGAGACTCAATGTCCCTGGACATCTTCAAAGTGGGTGACTGGTCCACCTAGTATAGCTACAGTTTCAGAGCAGTCGAACAGACAGAGAGTTGGTGCTACAGCTTCAGTGCATCAAAGGTTGATGAGGAGGAGCAGCAAGGCACCACGGAGGCTTGAGCCTCATTTAGCTTCTGAGACGGGCAAATCAAGTTATGGATCCACTTCAGGTGGAAGTTACTTGGCGAGAGGCCAAGTTGATGACTCTTGGTGAGACACCGAGAGGGGGAAACTCTTGGTGAGATGCCAAGAGTAGGTGGAAATCCTTGGTGGGAGACCAAGGTGGAGATCTTCGGTGTGATGCCGAGATCTAGGTGACCTTGGATAGATAGAGAGTTAGTGCCATTTATAGATCATGTAGATTGAGTAGATATGTGACAGAGTCCACTTTCAGTGATCAGGGTACAGCAATACTCACCGAGTATATTCCAGGAGGCAACCATGTCCTCTACAGGGACGAGATTGGTGGTGACGAGCACTTTCCTCAGTAAGAGGGAGTGTTGAGATTTGGGTACCTTGGAAAGTAGTCCCCATGTGCTTATGACTCTCTAAGCACATAGGGGGAAGACTATTACCCTTGTACTTTACTTTATGATTATAATTTCACTTTGACTTAGGAGATTTAAGTCAAAAGTGAAATATGTCACTTAAGCATTAAAGTGACAATTAATTCACAATGTGGGTGAATTAATAAACATAAAGCAACTAAGGAAAGTGGGTTTCCTTAGTAAGATTTTTGGATGAGATCTCACCCATTGATTAGACTTGGCTAGATTTGATCTAGGCCATTGATCTATTAGGGCTTGGCCAAAAAAGGCTAAAGTGAGGGTTTAGTGCATTTTGAGATTCATTCTTCACTTGTGAGTTTTGGAGAAGAGGAGGGGCGCATTTCTCAAGGAGAAGAGGGCGCACTTGTTTGAGAGTTTGAGGAGGAAGCTCTTGTTGGCTTGAGCTTGCATGGAGAGGTTATCCATGGAGGTTTAGCTTCCATCCTTGTGAGGGCATATGCTACATGGAGGAGGGGCGCATTTACTAGAGGAGGCACGCATATTCCTTGTTATGCTCACTTGGAGAGGAAGAGAGGGAGCCTTGAGATGAGGTCAGTTGCATTGGGTGAGGAAAGCTTGGGCGCACATGTTCATGGAGGGCTCATGGATGCTTAGGCCTCAGTTATTTGATGGTGATCACATCTGCTAGGAGGAGGGCGCACCATATGAGTGGATTGCACACTACCTGGTAGCAGTTTCGCTTGGAGGAAGTCAGATCTAACTGGTTCAGTGGAGAGGCAGCACAGAGGCGCATCTTTCTGTGGAGGGGTTTCTTCATTGCATCAAAGAGGAAGGAGAGCGCTTCATTTCAGTGGAGAGAGCAACAAAGGGAGAGGGCGCACCTGAGTTTGGGCACATATCTCTCTGGATCTTGTGGCAAGGCTTGTGAGGAGCTTGCTATGTATATAGGTTCCTTTGTATTGTATTACTTGTTGTATCTCATGCTTTGATCATCATTATATAGACATATATCCCAAACTGGTTTTCCCCGGGGGGGGGTTATCCAAGGTCATGTTGACCAAAAATACCTGTGTCAAATTTATGCATGCTTAGAAGTGTAGATCAGCATTTTAAAATTAAAAGATCTAGAGGTAGTGTTATGTGTTTTAAGTTATATTGCATGTGCTAACATTGAGTAAAGAAAACACTTGCAAGGGCACCTTAAAGGAGCACTTAACCATCAAATATTGAGCAGAAAGTTGGGTGATTGTTTGCTGTCCTAAAACAGCAAGAAAAGACAGCCATACATTTGAAACTTAGAGCCATACTAAGTTCAAGGACAGACCTTAGGTGGCAGCCTCATAGGAACTCAGAAAATCTACATGTATGTGTATAAGTTATAAGTATTATAAGCTAGGATCCGGATACGGTAAGTACAAACAATATAAATATATTTTTATAATTTTAAAAAATAAAATTTACATATATATGTAAATTTTATTTTTTTAAATTATAAAAATATATTTATATTGTTTGTACTTACCGTATCCGGATCCTAGCTTTTCAAAAATCTGGCAATTCTGTATCTGCATCCATATCCGAATCCTGGTAACTTAAACTATTATTTACAATGGATGCTTATTATGTAGGATCATGTCCATTAGCAAAACCATGTCACATACGTGCTATAATATGGCAATCTTCTTCACTACATATCATCATATATTGTAATTTTTCCATTTATTATATGTTGATTTTCTGTCTTTTGGACCATATGGCTTTGTCCTTTTACCCATGATTCCCTATGGCATTCGGTGACTAGCGCACTTTACGTCACATCCTATTACTGCTACCATTCCCTATTATTCCCAAACATAGACAAACGGTCAATCAAAAATGTGTGCTTGCGAGATAAGAGGCCAATAACCAATAGATATATATGAGATAAATAACAAATATGTGATGAAAACATGACCAAGTAGAACAAAGTCATGACAACACATGTTCCCACGATAGGATTGTCAAAACAGCATTACACCTACTATGTCATCAGATAAATAGATTGTCAAGACATAGCCAATGCAATGCTTTCATTTATCTCCCACATTAACATTAAATCTGGACCTACTCATAATGTTTCATGCACCTACAACATAATGCATAAAAGATGTACCTCAGGGACTGCAACTGCCTAGACCACCAATTGTTATTCATGTTTATTAAATCACATAACTATAAATATGTAAAGAATAGAGAAAATTAAATCCCTTACTGGGATGTATAAGCTTAGCATAAAACTCAATTCGAAATCAGTTAAACAATTCACCTTGAATAGTGCAAAGTATATGTCAACTAGACGTCTTGCCAGCCTAGGTCCATCTCCTCGACTACTAAGCAGAATTTGATTTAAAAAGATGACCTGCAGCAATCATCATATAATGTTAATTGGGCATAATAGCAGCCAAATCAAGAGGATCAAAGAACTTGAAACCACAATTTTTTTTTTGACAAAAATAATTAATGCAATTTAGTATTTCATGCATGATAAAGCCCAAGCTCCTCTATGAGATTACTTGAGAAAATACTACAAATTGAAACAAAATAAAATGCATTAAGATAGTGTTGATGAAATGATCAAGATTTTCCAGCTAATCAATTTCAATAAAGGTAAAACAATGTGGCAGGCTGTTTAGCTAATAACAGGATAAAAAAAGAACCTAATAATTTTAGAATATTGAACAAGGGAAATTGATTTATTTCAAAAATCAGAAGGAATCGAGTTTTATTTCTCTTCCTTAGCCAAAAAAAATTACATAGACTTTGTCAGTGTAATACATGAATATAATAGTAATTTAGAATTTAGTATTGTACTCGGTTCGTTAAGTCACTTCATGTTTATAAAGTTATGTGAGGAAATAGGTCACATTATGACTTAATGATGTAATAAGTAAATAATAAGTTAGAGAAAAGATGTTGTGTAACTTGCACAACTTACGTATTCTCCATCATGTTTTGTGACACATCTTCATTGAATGATATCCAATCACATTTTATATTTCCCATATTATGGTTTGCATCAATGTCGACATATTTGTGTGGTTCTCTAACATGGTAACCAAGCCACGGAGACAAGAATCTGGGGAAGGAAAGTGAAGGAGCCAAGGGACTGCAGCAGACAGAGAAGGCACCGAGGCACTAAGCACACAAATCAAGCTGATATTGGCAAAATAAGCGCAAACCCATTGAAGTCAAAATAAATAAATTTTTCATGAATTAATATTTATATTGTTCATAAAGATCAACCTTAAGAAAAATTATCTATACAATGAACATCTGAATCTGAATTGCATCGAGGAGACAGAATTGTAAAGATGCAGCAGAGGTATATGTTTGTGGCAGTCTGATTCTGGACTATATGTTTATGATAGAGACGTGTGGGTCATGGGATACAGAAGTACAGCTTCTGACAGCCAGCAGCAGACAGAGATGGAACATGCATACCAACAATTGAACATCAACAGTAGGCACACTTAATGAGAGCGATCTACAGAATCCTTAAACAAAGCAGGAACAGAACTGCAGTTGAGGTTGCAGGCACTGTGTGGCATGCATTCCAATGCACATTTTCAGGCATAGATTCCGATAAAAGGACCCATAACAGCACAGATCCCAAGGACAATCAGACACAGTAAGTCTGTTCTTTTGAAGCAAATTTCTTTTCTCTAAGCAGAAATTTTGTATGATTGGTTTTGACTAGGCTAAAAATGAAGTAATTGCTGGTTTGATACAGTGTTGAAGGTAATTTATTTTCAGCTGAGTTCAGATTGTTTCCAAAACAGAACTTTCAAAAAGAACATTTGTCTTTAAGTTCAGCAAACAGAATTCTGCATACTTGACGTAATTACAGCAGTTGGGCTGTGTTAACCCCCAGTAGAACTTGTGCAACTGGATGATTAAGATCCAGTGAGATCCCATCCAGGGTTACCGGAAGCTTCCCCCCCTCCCCGCTTCGAAGCCCTGAAGCTTGATCTGGGCAGGTGCGTCCTGGAAGCGCCCTCTGAAGCGCGACTCAATTTTTTGAAGCGTGCTTCGGGGTTCTTAAGCACGATTCCTGCCATTTTCGAAGCGTCCCCCTCCGAAGTGCGCTTCAGAAATTTGGAAGCGCGCTTCCAAATTTCTGGAGCGCACTTCGGAGGTCGCTTCACAGGCGCTTCCAAGGAAGGCCCACATGCTTCCAAGGGGGAATGAGGTGTTTGGGTGTGCAGGTGAGGGTTATTTGTCCTTACTAGGGCTATTTAAAGAGGTCCCCACCCCCTCCATTTCATCCACCCTAGTAATTAATGGTAATGTTAAATTCTTAAAAGTGACATTCTCCTTTATCTTTCATTTTCATCCTTTTACTTAAATTTTTAACATAACCATTAATTGTTTCAGGATGTTTGAGAGTGGTTCCAACCTCATTGGACTTCATATGGAGAAAGTAGAATTTTAGGTCTCATTCAAAATTCAGCAGACTTAACAGTTTTCAGGATTTCAAGAATGGCAAGATTGCAATGTTTCCACTGGATTCTATCATGTATGAGGGTATGGAA
>JASDQU010104612.1:92282-117053 GCA_032191745.1 Picea mariana | reverse complement strand
TAACGTGGCAATTGCGACATACATCTTCACAAACGTGGCAAGAGAGACGTTAACGTGGCAATTGCGACGTTCCAGTGGAAAACGTGGCAAGAGCGACATTCCAGTGGAAAACGTGGCAATTGCGACGTTAACGTGGCAATTGCGACATACATCTTCACAAACGTGGCAAGAGAGACGTTAACGTGGAAATTGTGACGTTCTAGTGGAAAATGTGGCAAGAGTGACGTTCCAGTGGAAAACGTGGAAATTGCGACGTTAACGTGGCAATTGCGACATACCTCTTCACAAACGTGGCAAGAGCGACGTTAACGTGGCAATTGTGACGTTCCAGTGGAAAACGTGGCAAGAGCGACGTTCCAGTGGAAAACATGGCAATTGCGACGTTATCGAGCAACATCAATTTTTTTTTTTATAAATTTTCTCTATTTTGCGACAATATGGACAATTTTGTCCATAACGCTGCAAATAAAACGTTGTAATTTTTACAATATGTAGTAGTGGCACGAAGGATTGCCCACAATGCACCGAGGTCACTAAGTTCCTTCAAGGAGCCCCGAAACCACCTGCTCCGGCCGTTTTGTCCCAACCCTTCCCCCTCTCAACAACAGGCCCAATTGGTCATTCATGACCAACCTTCCCCTTCTACTACGTCCTATGTGTTGATGTGTACTGGTGATTCAAAGAAGAATGGCATTGCACTCACCACTCGAGCCAAATATTATTCTCCCTCTAAAGAGAAGGTTGATGACCCACCTCCGTCATTGGTACAACCCTCTCCCGTGACTCCACCTACCAATGGTCCTCTTCATCTTGAACGACCGAGACTTGACACAGTTCTTCAACCCCCTCCAAAGGGCGTCATTCGAAAATCATCTTTCAATCCTCATGCTCTTGTTGCCCAGAACTATAGAATTGTTGAAGATCTGGCCCAAGCACCTTCTGTGATGTCAGCCCTCGAAGACCTTCAAAGTTGTCCCACACAATGGAAGGCACTATTGAAAGCTATCAGTGGAATAGACTAGACAGACATGAATTTAATAATTTTTGACTTGGAAGATCACATCCCAAGGTTACCCCCTCAACTCGCTTTCCAAATCCAAGTGATTGTCTCTGACAAAAACATTTGTCGAACCGTTATCGACGAGGGTGCCTTGACGTGTGTCATGTCCATTACCTGTTGGAAAGCCATTGGCTCTCCCTCTTTGACTAAATCCCGAAACACTCTCAAAACCTTCAATGGCTCCGGTTTTAAGCCCTGCGGTGTTCTTTCTTTATTGCCCATCATGCTAGAAGGAAAAACGGTCCAAGTCAAAGTGGAAGTCTTTGACGCTCCTCTCGATTACAATCTTCTGCTTGGTCGTAGCTGGATCGATTCCATGCACGCAGTTGTGTCAACTCTTTTTTGTGTTGTACGTTTCCCACATCAAGGAGAAGTGGTCACCATCAACCAATTATCCTTCTTTAACTCGGATACCCGTACTGGAAACGTACCGTTCATCGCTAAAACTCCACCAGGTTATGAGAACGTCGGTGTAGGCCTTCTCAAAGACTCTTCGTTAATGAGTACTTTCCCCATTCCACTACTTGATGTTCCACTCTCATCCATTGCTTCAATCAACATGATCTCCACCTCCATTCATGGAACTCTTACGTCTCACGACCCATGGATGGTATCTAACCCTGGCGATCATCTTCATTACGGCGATGAAATGCCTTTAAGTCCAGTTGAATCTGCCTATCAAGCCATTCAATCGGTAACCCCTTCTACCCCCTCTCTTGGCGAGTTATCTCCAGATCCTTTCTGTGTAATTTTTTCCACAGACAAGATGATCATGTCTGCCATGGAAGACACCCCTTGGGATGATGGACATCACCATTCCATCCTCTTCCTGGAGCAACATACCATCGAGAACTACCAACGGTTCTCGACCTCGTCGACCGTTGTCGTCATTTCAACCATTCCCGAGTCCACACACGATGTGTTTTCCGAAGGGAACTTAAGCAATATCTCACCCACTATTCCCCTCGACATATCCATCAAACCTAGAATTGTCAAAAATGTGCATATTGGAGCTTCATGTTCCCCTGACGAAATCGTCACCTACACGTCACTTTTCAAAGAGTTTTGTGATGTCTTCACCTAGAGCTATGAAGAAATGCCAGGTATCGACCCTGACATTGTGATACATGAGATCAAGACATACCCCGATGCTAAACCCGTCCGACAATGCCTTCATCCAGTTCACCCACGTAAAGTGGCTGCTATCAATCTTGAAGTCAAGAAACTCCTCAAAGATGGCTTTATTTACCCGGTGGCCCTCACTGACTGGGTTTCCAATCTTGTCCCAATTGACAAGAAACAAGGCACAATCCGCGTATGCATTGATTATAGGGATATCAACAAAGCTTGTCCTAAGGACAACTTTCCTACCCCCTTTGTCGATCAGATTGTCGACGATTGTGCCTGAAGCGAAATATTCTCTCTGATGGATGGTTTCTCCGAATATAATCAAATCAATATTGTTCCTGAGGATCAACATAAGATGGATTTTATTTGTCCTTGGGGCACTTTCACCTATCGGAAACTCCCTTTCGGTCTCAAGAACGTTGGCGCAACTTTTCAACGCTCTATGTCTTATGCCTTCCATGATATCAAGCACATCATGCAACCGTATCTTGACAACTTACCCGCTCATTCTATGCGTCGAGTCGATCATCCAATCCACCTCTGAGCCATTTTCCTACGCTATCAGTTTTACCATATACGCTTGAATCCTCACAAGTGTGTTTTCTGCGTGGAATCTGGCCAACTTCTAGGCTTTATTGTTTCACGTCAAGGGATCAGGGTAGATCCTTTAAAGGTCAAGGCGATCCTTAATCTCCCTCCTCCTTCTACACTTTGCCAATTACAAGGTTTGCAGGGGAAAGAAAACTTTCTTCATCGTTTCATCCTGAACTACGCCAAGATAACTCATGGATTTACGTGACTCCTAAAAAAGGGATCTGAGTTCATATGGGATACCATCGCAAACAAAGCCTTCGAAGCTTTGAAACTATCCCTGACACGTGCTCCGCTTCTCTTCCCCCCCGATTATAGTCACGATTATTTCCTCTACCTCGTAACCTTGGATTACACCATTGGTATGGTTCTCGTACAAGAAGATGATTCTCATGATGAACATGTAATCTATTACTTGATTCGAAGTCTAACGCCTACCGAAACCAAGTATTTACATGTTGAAAAACTGGCCTTGGCAGCCGTCCAAGCAGTTCAACGCTTCCGGCACTATATCCTCTCTCGCAAGACTACAGTGATTTCTAACTGCAACCCTATGCAACACATTCTCACACGTCAATTGCTAGGGGGAAAATACTCCAAATGGATCGTGATACTCCAGGATTTCAACTTGGAATTCGAACGAGCCAAGTCCAAGAAGTCCTTAGTGTTTGTCGAGTTGATATGCGACTTTCCCTACTCTGAAACGAAAAATTTATCAGTCGATTCATTACCTGATGAATCCCTTTTCCTCATTAGTTTCGATGATCTTTGGTATGGCTATATCATCATATATCTCCAAACCCATACTTTTCGGCCAAATTTTTCTAGTACTGACTGACCTCGAATACGCTACCAAGCCCGTCAATATATTATCCTCGGGGAAACTCTTTATCATCGTGGGATTGACTCAGTTTTTCGACACTGCCTCACCTTCGACGAAGCCGAGAAATCCTTAAATGACTGCCATTCTGGAGCCTATGGTGGTCATATGTCTGGGTATGCTACTGCCCAAAATATCTTATGAGCAGGGTATTTTTGGCCTTCTTTATTTAACGACTTCATAATCTCCATCCAAAAATGCCTTGCTTTCCAGACCTATAATCATAAGATACGGTCACATCCTGCTCCTCTTCACCCTGTGGTCTCCATTGGTCCCTTTGCAAAATGAGGCATCGATTTCATGACATGTCACCCCCACTCAGCTGGGGGGCATGGATACATTATTGTAGCAGTAGATTATTTTACGAAATGGGCCGAGGCAATGCCGACATTTGACAGTACCGGAAAGACCGTAGCATTATCCATTTTTAATCACATCATAGCTCATTTTGGTGTTCCTCGGGCTATCGTCACTGACCATGGTAGCCACTTTAGAAACTTCATGATGTTCGAACTCACTGAAAAGTTGGGTCTTCACCATGAAAACTCAACACCCTATTACCCACAAGCCAACGGCCAAGTCGAAGCGATTAAAAAAGTTCTCATAATCATGATTCAATGAATGATAGGGATTCACAAAACAAGTTGGCACACAATGTTGTTTTCGGCATTGTGGGCTTACCAAACATCCGTCAAGTTCACTATTGGGTTTAAACCTTTCCGGTTAGTCTATGGTTTGGAAGCCATTCTCCCGATCGAATGCAAGATACCATCTTTAAAACTAGTTGTTGAACTCCTACCAAGCACTTATGCTAAGGAAGACTGTCTATTGTATCTTATGCGATTAGAAGAAACTCGACGCGATGCTACCCTAGTCATAGAATCTTAGAAGAAATTTGTCAAGGCCCAATACGACAAACATGTCAAGCCTCACATTTTCTCCGAAGGATATCTGGTTCTCCTCTACGAACAAAATCGAGATATGCTAGGAGCTGGAAAATTCGAAGCCATGTGGCGAAGTCCTTATATCGTTAGATGAGTTTTGGAAAAAGGGGCTTACGAGTTAGTAGATTACAATGGTATCCCTTTGAGTGAACCCAGAAATGGGTTGTACTTGAAGAAGTACTATGCATAAGATCACCTGTGCACGAGTACCTGTATTTTTATTGTATCATACTTCTTGTGTGTTACTGTAGTTTGCTTTTGTCGTTATCTGGTCTCTGCCCTTATGTGATGTTGTGTTTGATTTCCATATGTCGTAGTCTTCACTACCCTACTTTGGCTTCACTGATGGCACAAGCCGTAGTACTCAGAACCTTACTTCTGTTGCATGGGCAATTTACGCCCCTACAAACGAACTTGTCTCTTTACAAGGTGTGTGCCTCGGCTGTGCGACCAACAATATTGCAGAGTATAGCGCCGTTATTGAATTGTTGATTGATGTTATCTCACTTGATATCTGTCACTTGGTTGTGTGACTTTATTCGCAGCTCGTAGTACTACAGTTAAGTAATGTCTATGCTATTTGAAGTCCTACTTTGTTATGGGTGTATTTGCGAATTCGCCTCTTGGAACGTTATTTTGATTATATTGAATATCAACATATTTATAGATGTCTAAATACATTAACTAATGCATTAGCTAACTATGTATTAGACAGACATTTGGGTCATTTATAAATCAATCACATCAATTTTCACACAACATAAGATAAACTGGTAGAATCCATATGTATATATAACGATCAAAAATTTTTTTACAAAAAAGTTTTGTCCAAGGACCAAAATTTCAAAATCTGAAGCTCATAGCTTCTACAAAGTGATGTCATGAATGACGTTCATAGTAACACATGACTTTCTGGGCAACCCTACGAAGCAGTCAGCCAATGGACTCTGACACTCCTACTGTATGATGTTGATAACGTCGCGGAACCTCCCCAAGGGGCATGTCTGGAATCTCTGTTGTCAAACCCTTTAGGTTTTGTTCCACCGCTTCATAATATTCGACATCCCATCATGGCAATGGAGCCACCTCTCCTCGTCGCTGAATAGGAGAAGTACTTGGAGGTCGATAAGGCCCCATGTCTGTGTCATCAAAAAATAATTTTATAATTAGACCTTGGATGAACATAAAAACATTTGCATATGATAAAATTCACAAAAACATTGAAAAAGTAAAAATGTGTACTTCTTACCGAGATCTCCCCACTGAGGGCCCTCGAGTAGGGCCAAGTCCGGATCTCCTCGAAAGTCCAACCCGACATAGGCATAATCATCGACCATCAGCATCTGTTGTCACAACCAGTCGAAGAAGGCATCATTGTATTTGATAATTGGTCTAGCTACGTGTCGGGCCATGAGCTGACACCACCTCAGCATTCTTGGATCCTCTGGAGCCGGTAGACCGCACTCAACCTGCAACCTCAGCAAGGGAACCCTCTCAAGAAAGAAGGACACCAACAAAGACCCGTACCCAAATTGCTTCAAGTTGCCTCTCCTACATTTAGTCAACTACCTCTTCACACTATGAAGGAATGTGTCTGCCCAGTTAAAAACCCGAGGTCTCAGTACACTCTATGGCATACTGAAAGTAGCTCTAGAGAGCCATGTGAGGAGTAGTGCTCCCAGCCATACAAGCAATGGTGAACAAAATAGTGCGAAGGGTCAAATCCTGCACCCCCCAAATGGATACCTTTCCTTTGCTCCTTTCCACCTCTGGAACACAATGAAAATTGCAGTATTCGACCATAGGCAGCCCACCACCTCTGCTACCAGTCAGGCTCACATGGTACCCACGCCGTGACAGTCCTGTAAAGAAGTAAATGTATGTGTGGACCCCTACGTGGAATACTTGTTGGTCTGGGTCCCACATATGCACAAGGTACTCTAATAACCTGACTTGGGCCCTCATACCTGGGATGCGAAAGAATTTCAGGAAACCACAGTCTCGCAAAGCGACAACGGTGCCCGGGTTATTCCCGGAAATAGAATCATCTTCTTCATGCTCTCTTTCACGCCATTCCAGAACCATGGTGATAGCCAAATACCTGCATAAGAAACATAATAAGAAGGTCAGCAACTCTATTCAAGACTTGGTATCTTTTTCATTGAGAAAACTTCAAAGAAACTTTTCACTTTGCGGTTCTCGCAGGTGCCCTTTAGGCACAGTGCAAGGTTCTCGCAGGTCCCATGTGGTTGGCCTGCGAGAATGGCTGAGCGCAATTTTAACCCCTAAAACAAACTCAAAAACATGATTTTTACCAATGAAAATGAAAATTGAACTATGAAAAGATAGAGAACAAGAAGCTTACCTCACTGTCGGAGACCATTCGTCGAATGGATGCTCGTGCCTCCCGCAATCGAGCGTTGAACTTCAAGGGCAAAAGAGGGGTTTTGGACTAAAATATTGGTAAAGTTACAATGACTATGGTAAAAAGAACTTTTACCCCCTTATATTTACTTTTACCATTTGTTATTGGTTTTTATAATTGTTTCATTTATTAAAACCTAATGCCTAATACCCTTGTGAGTGTGACTTTTGCAGACATGGTGACTTCGATGTTCATACACAGGGATACGGATATTTTTTCTCTTTTTCATTGCGTGTTTTGATTGTTTTTTATGGTTTTTACACAAAACCTCGAGCTTGGTATTTGTCCGTTCTCATGCTCAAAAACACATGAAAATGCGATCGAGCACACTTTTATCACTTTTTCGGGCTCAACAAGGTTATACGAAAAAGGAACCCCCATGGAGTCCTCTTTAAGCTCTTTTCAGACTCTCTAAACATGAAAATATTGCCGAGTGACCTTTCTATTTTCATGCTCATTAAAGTATTTGAAGAAAGCATATGTTGGGTGATAATTTATCTCTTTTTCGGTCTCATCAGACTATTTTACGAAAAAGGAACTGAGAGATTTCTCTTTTAAGTGTTTTTCTAGACTCTATAATCATGAAAAACCTTCGAGTTTTCTATCTTTGGACTCGTTAAACAAACATCGATAGACCCATAATAGGACCGAACCACTCCTTCCTAGGGTTAGTTAAACATACTCCAAAGGACTCATCCGAAGGATGAGCTTATATCAACAAGCATATGTTATCCTCCTCAAGATTGCGTAAAAATAAAGAGGTACTCGCCAAAAATGGTGGGGGAAAATTTGAGAAATGGATGTGTTTCCGTATTCATATTAATTGGCAGTAAGTGTCGCTCTTGAACATGACACCCCCTAATTCATTATTTGAAGCCGGTTTAGGAAATCCATTTGTCTCTCATTCGATTTGCTACAAGGTCATATCCTGAGTTGTCTCTGAGTCAATGCTGCCAAATCATTGGTCGTGTCATTCATATGTTCAAGAGAAGTTCATCTGAAACCTCTATTGATTCAGCCATCTGCAGTTGTCCATTCTCCCCGTGTCGACCTTCCCTATGTCTAGTCCAATTTACATCATACTTTGTTTCACTTTCAAAATCTGTTACTCATTTCGTGTCATTGATGGGGGATACATCAAGGCGCTCCTATGACAAGTTTTGTTCCATCGACTCCAACTCATTATCTAGAAACAAGACTTAGAAATTCTTTGGTACCTTGGAACTTGCATGCTTCAATGGCAGGTTTCCTCGCGTTCGATAGTGGGTTTTCATCATTGACCCCTAATCGAAAGATTCCATCGGATGTTCGAACTCAACTCATTTATTCACATTCGGTGGATTGTACCAGTGTACCTTGGGAGTCATTAAAATTAATGGTGATTTCCCTCGCACTTGTTAACGGTTTCATCAATGACCAGTAATCAAGTGGTTTCTACCATGTTCGACTTCGACACATGTAATCACATGGTTAGATTCGTACTTTTGGGTGACGGGATTGAAGACCCTGGATCTTATCTCTTTGGTCCAGGTTGCGATGGAATATGTATAATTTGCCGACACATAGATCTTCTTTGTATGTCTCGTGGCTATGTCATCTCTATTTGAATTTTCTTGCATGGATCCAAAGTGTATTCTTGGTGGCTATGCGATATTTTGATGGCATGGATCCACGGTGTATGATTGGTGGCCATGACCTATGTTTATGATGTCATCAGTCCATTATCTAAGTATGGGAATGCCTACCTCATAACTAGTATGATATTCTGCAGATGCTTGATTGTTCGCAGGTTTTCGATTAGGTGCGCTCCTAGTTTCTGACACACACACGCAGTTTACAAAGTATTTCGGTTGTCACTGATTCCAGCCTCATACTTTGGGGGGCATTCTGTTACACATGATTTTGGTCATCTTGATGGTGTATTAACAATGGTGTAATCAATCTCCCAACAAGAACTTTCTCCTGAGAAAAATGGCATTTATCTCCTTCCAGAAAACACTTTTTTTTAAGAGAGTCCGCAGGCTGCATATAACCTAGGGTGCGAGAATGACCCATTATCGTAGGTAACCTTCAGCTAGGGTGAGAACTTCTTGCACTGTGCTCTATACCTAGGGTGCAAACTTGTTCTCAATCTTGGAAAAAGATGAAGTCTCGATGGTTCTAGAAGGGAATCTTCTAGAAAATGGGTTGGCATTCGAATGGTTATCATTTTACTGGCTTCCCTAATTTGGTGGGATCATTCTCATCCATGTAACCATCTCATCCTCTTCTATATATTGAAAGGATTCTCATGGAAAAGGTTAAGAAAGACTAATTGGAGAATTGGTGAAGGAATTGTGTGAAGAACCCAGTTTGAACAGAAGCTTGGAAGACTCTAGCAAGTCTATCAAGAGGAATTGGACCTTCTTCATGCAAGGATCGAGCAAGTGTGTGTGTTGAAACCAAGAGTCACTGAAAGGAATCTTGCGACATCAAGGCGATCAGGTTGTATCTTCTACTTTCGATTAATATGATACAGCACCATGTCCTTTTCCCATAAAGTCATTCTTACTTTATTGTGTAACTCCTTGATCATATATATAAGTTGACGATTGAATATATTTTTCTATCTTCACTTTGGTTGGTTTGTGTTGTCTTGGTCTTGACCTCACTAGAGCACCGGAGTGAAGAAGGAGCAACAGAGACCCTAGGAAGCGATACAAAGCTATGTCACTTGTTCCGACTTACTAGCTAATTCAATGGTCATAACTTAGGGAAAGAGTCATGTCCTGTCCTATTTTGTTCTAGATCCAGGTGGATCTAGGGAGATCTGTTAGTGTCCGCACCTACCAATTAGTATGATAACACAAAGGGAAATACCCTTACGTTGGATTCACTAACTCTAGAAAGGATTTCACTTTGTCGGCATCCCTAATGAAGGGAAATTATTTCTCTGAAAACCACTGTACAAAGTGAAAGGGTTATAAATTAAAGGCATGTTGGAAGATTGAAATCCTCCTCTCATAGGACCACTCCATCCCACAAGGGGATTAGGACCAAAATATGGGAAGGGCCTACTTCCTAATGATGAAAACAATGGAGGAATATGCCCCCCACCCCATGGAAAACCTTGTAGAGGAGTTGAATAACTCCCTACCCAAAAGTTAGGGTGTTGAGTGATCGAATGAGAATTATTCAAAATATTATGCATACCTATCGATGGAATTCCAAATGTAAAATCATTAGAAAATAACGACGATGATGGAGTCACACTTGAAGGTTGAGTGGACCTAACAATTAGTGGCATAGATCCAATGACTAAAACATTTATTGTGGCTTGATCCAAATTAGTCATCTAGGTGGAAGGGTGAGGAGTTGAGATCCCTCCCCCAACTATAACCAAAGTGGGGGTTGAAGGGCCCCTAGACCCTAGCACATCCATAGTGTCATCAATAAATTCCCACTGAAAAGGATGATTATCAGTGTTACTTGACTCAAAGGTCAAAATATGCACTAAAACTGATTCATTTGGTCCAGTTATCTAAGGGTTAAAAGGTCCACAGAATCCTTCAACTTCAATATCTGATTTACGTGTAAAATCGGGTGCAAAATCATTCAATTTGGTAGTCTCAATATCCAAAATCTAAACAAGACCAGTTGGTATAAAAGCATTGGATTGATCAAGTTGACACCTCAAAGGACATAGTGGATAATTAACTCCTATAGGAGGAATGCCTTGAACCCTTTGAGATCGATGAAGCGGTTGGTCAACCACTTTAAATTAACAATTTAAGGTAGCCACCAACAAACTTGCTAAGTCCATCTACACACAAAGAGAACACCACTACAAAAACTCCTAAGTAAAAAACACATGTAAAATACTTATTCAATACCCTAGCTCAAGTGGATTAGGTCACGAGACCATGGTATAAAATAAGTTAGGTAAAGGCCCTTCCAGAAAATGACACCGGTTGATTAATTCCCACAACCAAAGAACAAAGGAGTGAGAAGCAGTTACCTTGACCTCCACTTATCGACCCTATGTGGCACAAGTAACCCTCACTTCATGGGGCACCCTCTAGAGGTATTGATGGCGTGATATGACATATGACTCAAGTATTATGGGAAACCCTCTGTAGTCATCTCTGAGATACCTAGGAAAAGAAACTACGAATACCAACTCATAGTCAGCGTCGAGGGGAATAGACGAAAATTGGGACCGCATTTATGGGTAGGGTAACAAAGCCCAAATATCTGAAAGTTCCTCCTCTCAAGGATTTAAAGTAACTAGCTAAACTCTTGTATACAATCTCTCCACTACGCTTGGTCAAGTCTCGGAGGGGTTATCTCCTAAAACATCCTCATGCCTCATGTTTGTCTCCTATGTTAGAGTATTTTCTCAGCCACACTTATACAAAAATTAGATTTATCTCTCCCTAACTCATACTCCTATGTTTTCTCGATGGCCTTAGAAGGTTATATCTCCAATCCTAATCCATGGCCCTAAACCTGGACTAGTTTGTTAACCCTATAAACAAAATTCTAATTGCTTTTAAATTGTTTGTTAATTTAAAAGGTGTTGTTTAATCAAAGGTTTATGGACATGAAACTTAATGATATTTTGAGACTTAACAGGAAATGAAACAATTAAGAATGATTTTGTTAAGAAAATAAGTTTATTCTTCAATGGAAAAGGAATTCTAAGGAACACTTTTAAATGAAAACTCTTTAACTTTTTAATGCAATGCAATATTTTTCAATGCAATACAAGTAATGTGGTTTTTCACTTGAGATGCAATGCAAAAATCAATGCAATCTTCCTCAAATGCAAAGAAAATTTTCAAAAACAAGAAAAACTATTTTTTCCTTTTCAAACGAAGCTATGACCGAAAAATCACAAAAACTAAAAGTGTTTCAAGAATACAAGCAAGATTCTAAAATCAATACACGCAAGAGAAGAAAGTATTATAAGAAATAACGTTTTCTTTTCAGTGATGGAAAGGGTAAAGGCTGAAAGAAACAAGAGAAAAACACACTTCTTGTTTAATTTTCTTATTTTTTAAAGAAAAATGAAAAAATAGTCTAATTTTTATTTTTCAATTCAAAACAAGTAGAAGCAAAGTTGAGAGATAAAAATAACTAAACCAACCTTATTCAAACTTTGAATAGGGTTAAAAAATGAATCCATATATAATAATCCAAGAAAAGAACCTTCAGAATACCCAAACAAACTTGAAGAACAAAGTAAAGAAACTAATTATTTTTTGCTTTTCTTTGTAATAACATCTAACTTATAATATTCTTGTTCCTAACAATAAGCCAAAGAGAGTCACAAGACCCAAAAAAGATGCCAAAAAACCAAGCCAAACACCCCAGAAAGGTTGAGAAGTGTTAAAAACTCTTACTCAAGAGATGTATGCGACTGTATAGAAGGTAGAGCACATATAAAAATGACTACCTCAAATAAAAAGCACGTATGTATGAGAATGTATGCACAATAAAACATGTATACAACCTTAAAAATTCCAGAACATGATGGAAGACAAAGCCAAAAGGCTTGACTAGGTATAAACAAGACTCAAAAGCTTTAAACTACTTAGTCACAAATAGAAAAAGCTAGAAAACAAGAAAAATAGAGGCAAGAACTTGAAACTAACCCACAACGGAGATAATTCCCTAGTATGGTCACCAATTCTGTAATGGGGGAAATCCACTATGGCTATGGATTAAAGCCACAACAAATCATTGATTGTTTAAAGAATAAACCAAACCCCATAAATGCAATCAAATATTTGTAACTAAATAGATCAATTAATTAACTACTAGTAGCAAGGAAAAATAGACATATTGGGTGTCCTACATTTGATGAAGATCTTGTGGTTGAAAACCTATATTTCTCCTTCCAATATGCTCCTTTGACAACCTGCAAAACACTCAAGTAGAGAACTACAAAGGAAAACGGTTATATAATAACATTTTTTAATGAAAATTACTGAAAGTAAAGCGATTGCAACAATTAGTGTCCTAAGAGATAAGATGTTCAAACATAATCATCACATATTAAAACACAAATATTTCATAGGAGAAAGGTCTCTTTATTATTAGACAATGGAATATAGGTAGTTATCACCTACACCTTATGAGGCATTGCTCCGAGGTCGAACTCCAGTTCCCTCCACCTAGGCCACTAACTATAGGTAGCACCTTCGACTCCAATGCTTATGTAGACCCAAATAATTCAAAGAGAAACTTCTTGGTCAGAGATATTGTTGTTGGGAAAAACACCCTACGGACTAGCAAACTAGGGTTAGACTTGCATGCAGATTTTGACTGAATAGAAACTACTTTTTTACCTACAACCCAATATTTAAACCCCTTTTTCACAGTAAATGCATGGAAAAGGACCACCAACCTTATTACCGACATTCAATGTAGATCCTCCATTTCGCTTTGATCACTTGCTTGCACTGCTCCTTCCACATATGACCTGCACTCAAGACAAACAACAACTATGCATGCATGCTACTTCTATACTCAAGGGTTAGAAATCAAGCATAAATAAATCAAATCATAGACCATTCATGCATTGGGACGGGAAAATTATTCTTTTTATTACTGAAAGTGAATCAACTTACAAAAAAGCTGAGACCGGCCACCCCTCCTTGAACCTGATCCTGGGCTCCTCTTCTTCTGTCCTTCAACTGCTTTGCGTTAAATCTCCTTTGGCATGAGGAAAGGCTAAAGGGTTGGGACAATGGATTATGTAAATGGGCAGAGTTTCTTCGCTATATTTTTTCCTCCTCCAAATGGTACCCCTACCCCTTCTTTTATAGGCTAGAAGGAGCTAGGGTTTTGGCTGAACCCTCAGCCATGCATGGCCGGGAGTTTCAGTTAACTGACCCATAGCTTTTTGTTCCATCGGCAACTTTCCTTTTTTCGTGTTTTTTTAGGTACACGCGGGTTGTTGTGAGTCATCTAGTGTGCACACACGTGCAGTAATGGGTTAGGGCACGTGGGCCTTGACACAAGAGGATTTTCAAAGAGTTGTTCAACAGAGTTTTGGCAAAGAAGGGATATGAATTGGCCTGATGCCAAGTAAACATGTGTGGTGCAATTTAGGGTTATAACATATATGAAGCATTGAAAAGGATGGAAACAAGGGTTTCTGGGTCCAAGGAAATGCATCAGCGGTAGGGGAACAAGGGCTTCTAGATAAGGTAGGAAATTTTCAGCATAATTGATCCGGATTTTATTAGAAGAAAGAAATGACTACAAATTCTTAACATATGCTTAACACAGAATAATAGAGATACAGTAAAACTGGTTTTCTATTCAATAAGAAAATAAGCTGAAACTGTAAAATGCAACGGAAAACAAGCTTGTTGGAATGGTGGTGCTTATCTCTGAGAAGAGAAGTGAAGGCTACTCTCATTCGCAAGAATATGATTACAATAAGGCTCTGAAGGCCTTTTTACAATAAACAGGAGTGTCAAAAACCCTAGACATCCAAAAACCTAACCTTGGGAGATGAAGCACCAAAAGTCATGTGGGCCTCATTTGGTTAATTCAGTACATCAATTTCCTGAGGTCGTAACTTTTGCATACGATCTTCATTTTAGGTGTATGATATCCCTTTGGAAATATCTATCTGAGGACTACAATACCCAAAAAAACATCATTTAGGGCCTCAAAACGGTTCTGGAAGTTCACGACCCGAAAAACTGCTAAAAATAGTAAATTACCAAAATTGTCATAAAGTTGTTTTGAGCCAAATGGAAAAGGTGGGTGGCCATCGATATCCACCTATATCAATCCTCCATCCTTAGGAAGAAATGGTCTCCATTTCATTAATTTCCCCCATCAAATGAGGAAATTTCTGCTGAATTTGGCCCCGGGTGAGCCACTTGCCTTGGTACAGGAGCTGCCCTACTTTGACGACTTGATAAAGTTGGATTCTTTGTTGTTGAGTGCCCTTGATATGTGTGTCCACAATAAGATCACTGGATGTCTGTTGTATGTAGTTGGGATTGAGATCTGTTGGTGTCTGCTATTCTTCTATGTCTGAGGTGTCCAATAATGGTGGGAAATAAGGCTGAAGGAGGTCCAAGTTGAACACTTGGTGTAGGCCAAGGAAGGAGGAATGTTGAGCTCAAAATCATTATCCCCCACAGCCTTGGTGATGGTTTATGACCCATAATGGATTAGGCAAATATTTCGATAAGGTCCTGTAAGGCATTCTTTCTGCAAGTGCAACCAAAATTTTTCGCCCACCTAAAACTTATGTGGCACCTAATGTTGATCATGGCACTGTATGTGCTTTTCATTGGACTTCTGTAGGATATCCTGAACTTGTTGGTAGATGTGTTGGATCTGCTCAATGAACTGGGTGGCTTTGTCAACTTCAGTTGGAGTAGGAGATGAGTCAACCGAGGTGACAGAAAGGGGAAGTACAACATCTATAGGACCCAATGGTTGGCATCCCAACCCCACCTAAAAGGGGTTGTGGCCAGTTGAGATATACAGGGCTCGGTTGTAGCTATGTTGGACATAGGGAAGACTCTCATCCCATGTGAGAGGGTGATTTAAATTATACATGCGCATGATATGCACGATCATTCTATTTACAACCTTGGTTTGTCCATCTTTCTGGGGGTGGAAGGTCGTGGATTTGGTGAGCTTGGTGTCTAGTAGTGACCAGAGGCTCGACCAGAATGTGTTGAGAAATCGATTGTCCTTATATGAGACAATGGTTTGTGGGATTCCAAAATGTACCCAGAATCATTCAAAGAAGAGCTTGGCAGTGGCTTCTGTTGTGATGCTCTTCTTGCAAGAAACCAGAATCACCATCTTAGAAAAGCGATCAACAACCAAAAAAACATAGTCATTTCCCCACTTGGTTGATGGGAGGCCCAACATGTAGTCCATTGAGATGGATTCCCATGGCCTGTCAGGATTTGGAAGAGAGGTGTATAGGCCTTATTTCTTAGTGGTCAGTTTGGAAATAGAGTAGGTAGTGCAAGACCTGATATACTTGTTGACCTCATGTCGAAGTTTCGGCCAGTAGAAATGTTTCTATAGCATCACCATTGTCTTTTCGATGCCGAAGTATCCTACCACCCAACTATAGTGGGCTTCCTAGATCATCTTCGCTCGCTCTCTTGTTGGAACGCAAATATGGCCCAGATGACACAACAACCCATCCTGAAGATGGAAATTATCGACAACTGTGTTTTCACCCAACATTTGGTAGGTGGTGGTGAAGTCTGGGTCTGTCTCACAGAGTTGGGGCCATACAGAGGTCTCATGGCCACAAGAGTCTATCACCGTGGTGAGTGTCACGATTGGAGGTCTACTGAGGAAATCAGCGACGCGGTTGGTGCTTCCTGTTTTATACTTGATGTTGAGGTGGAATTGTTGTAAGTATGTGGACCACTTTTGATGGTGGTCATTCTATAATTTTCCTTGTGTCTTCATGAACTGTAGTGGCTTATGATCAATGTGGATGAATGTCTCCTTCCCAAGAATGTAATGTCTCCACTAGCGGCAAGATTACACAATGGAGTACATTTATTTTACTTAAGTAGGGTATTTACAGACAACGTATGATAGTGTATCACTATGATAGGCCATGGGGTGGTTGTGCTAAGTGAGAACAGTGCCCACAACATATTCTGAAGCATCTATCTTGATCTCAAAGGGTTGTTGCAGGTCTGGTAGTGAAAGTACTGACGCTGAGCATAAGTGCTACTTCAAATCATCATACACTTCTTTTTGGGATCGGCCCCACGTAAATTTTTCCTTACCACCACCCCTTCTTATTTGGATGAGGGCCCATGCAATATGGGAGAATCCCAACACGAACCTGTGGTAGAAATTGGCAAGGCCCAAGAATCTTTGAAGCTCAGTGAGTGTGGTTGTGGTTGGCCAATCATGGATGACTTGGATCTTGGCTGGATCCACATGTATGCCATGTTGATCAACAATGTAGCCCAGGTAATGGACCTTGTCCATGCCGAAGGAGAATTTTTCCAAGTTGGCATATATCTTGTGTTGTCGCAGGGTGTGCAGAACCTATTAAATATGTTGCAAGTGTTATGCCCAAGACTTGTTGTAAATGAGAATGTCATCCAGATACACCACTACAAAATTATTGGTGAATGGTTGCAGGATATCGTCCATCATCCTCATGNAAAGGGCATGACCAACCATTCAAAAAGTCCTTCCTTTGACTTGAAGGTGGTCTTCCATACATCTGTATGTTCTATCGAGACCTGGTGGTAGCCAGACTTTAGATCAATCTTACTTGAGTATTTGGCCCCCGTGAGTTGATCAAGGAGGTTGTCGATTCAAGGAATTGGGTACCAGTTTTTTACTGTGATTTTATTCAGGGCCCAGTAATCAATGCAGAGTCGACAAATTCCATCTTTCTTTTGTACCAGCATGATTTGGCTCCTGCAAGGTGATGATATGGGATGGATGTGCCCCTTGTGGAATAGTTCTTGGATCTTTTACCTAATCTCTTCATTCTCTAACATAGAGTGGCGATAGACTGGCCCATTGGGAAGTGATGCATCAGGGGTCATATCGATGGGGTGCTTGACCTGATAGTGCAGAGGTACCCCAGTAGGTGAGGAAAAGATATATGAGTATTCTTCGATGAACTTATCTACTTTATTCTTCTGTGTGGAGAGGTCGGATGCAGAGACCCTGGATGTGGCTATGATCTTTCACTCATTCCAAGAGAGAATCATGAAGAAGACAAACTTCCCTGTTTGAGAGATGGCCTTCATTCATTTCTTAGAAGAGATCAAGAAAATATCGCTAGGTGGGACTTCCTCGACTATCCTGTACAATTTCATGTTCAAAGTAATAATAACACTACAAGGCCTAGAATCATATATAGCATGACGTTTCCATAAATAAGGTTGGCCCAAAAGAACATCACAAACTTCGAGAGGAGAAAAATCACACAATACCTCATATTTGAAGGGCTTGATGGCATACGACAGTCGAAACTGTTGGCTGACACAGAGATCGCTTCCTTGGAGGAGCCATCCAATGGTGTAGGGTTGTGGGTGCAGTGTTTTTGGCAGGGCCAGCCGCTTGACAACCTCTGTTGTGATGAGGTTCTTTTAGCTACCACTATCAATGATAAAGTGAAGTGAGGTGCCTTTTACCCACATCTGTGAATGGAAGAGGCACTCTCCTTCTTCTAACTTGTCTGGTTCATCAGGCTAGAGCTTGGTGGTAGCAACGATGGAACTAGGTTCTGCATCAATGATCCTTCTTCCCCTTTCTGGTTCTGACTCAGATTCAGAACCCGCATCTGATTCAGAGGCTTTCACTTCAGACACCAACGACTACTTTGAGTGGCAGTCAATAGTGTTATGCCAAGGGCTCTTATGGAAGTCGCACCACTTCCTGGTATCTTTATTTATCTTTATGGTGTCCTTCTTTGCTTGCAGCTTCGACTAGTTGTCCTGATACTGTCCATATTTGCTCTGTAATTTTTTCTGTGGGTTGAGGCTGCCCTTTCCTGGATTTTAATGTGAGGGGTTTCCGGGCCCAAATTTCTATGTCTTTTGTTTGAGCTTTTGCTCGATTTTGATGGCATATAGGTAGGTTGTGCCCAAGGACGATATGTACAGAAATTCCATTTCGGTCTCGATGTATCTATGAAGAGCACCACGATACTTGAGAACCATATGTCACTTTGAATATTTGATACCCAGCTTGGTGCGCAAGGTATGGAAGATATTTGTGAACTCTGGCACTGATTGCTCTCTTTTTTCCCGCAATATAGTCCATTTGGTATACAAGTCGTCATAACTTCCAATAGGCTAGTATTGTTCCATAATTGCATCCCTGGAGCATTCCCAGGTGGTCGTGACTGTAAATAATGAGGGTTCCTCTATTTTATTTTGCTCACAGAAAGTTTCCCACCAATATTTGACATGGGGAACGGCTTTGAGGAGAACAAAAGTAGTATTTTCTCTATTCGAAAAGTTGTGGACAGAAAAGTACCCTTCTAGTATATTCAACCACTTTTCTACACCATATGTGTCTATCTGACCTTCAAATACAAAAATATTCAATTTTATTTGTAGCTTGAAAGGGGTGGTGCCTCCGCTCGAAGAAGATGTGTCGCATGTTGGTAGTCGTCGAAGGATTTGCACGAAACTATCCATCATATCGTTCCTCTGTTGCGTGAGGGCTTCTTCAAGCAAAATTTTTAAAGTATATCATGTCCCTTCATCTTTCTTTTCTCCTACCATGAGATTTCGCTTGGGCATGCGATATCTTTAGTCCTTAAGAGAAATAAGCTCGAGACCCAATTCTTTGTACTCTGACCTCGTTGGGGACATGCATTAAGATGACAAGGACTAGACTCCTCTGATACCACTGATATGGATTTTATGAGCAAAACAAAATGAATACAGATTATTAACAGGTGCTTAGCACAAAATAATAGAGATCCAGTAAAACTATTTTTCTATTCAATAAGGAAATAAGCTGAAATTGTAAAATGCAATGAAATACAAGCTTGTTGGAATTGTGGCGGCTTATCTCTAAGAAGAGATGTGACAGTTGCACTCATTTGCAAGAAGATGATTACAATGAGGCTCTGAAGGCATTTTTACAATAAATAGGAGTGTCAAAAACCCTACACATCCAAAAACCTAACCCTAGGAGATGAAGCGCCAAATGTCATGTGGGCCCCGTTTGGGTAAGTCAGTACATCAACTTCTTGGGGTCGTAACTTTTTCATACGATCTTTGTTCTAAGCGTACGATATCTCGTTGAAAAGATCTATCTGAGGACTACAAATATTGACAAAAATTTCATGGTGAACATATTTTTACTGCTACCTACCCAAAAAAATGTCGTTTAGGGCCTCAAAACGGCTCTGGAAATCTAGGACCCGAAAAACTGCTAAAAATAGTAAATTACCAAAATTGCCAGAAAGTTGTTTTGAGCCAGCTGGAAAAGGTGGGTGGCCACCAATATTCACCTAGATCAATAATTTTTCTTTAAATATGATTTTCCTTCTCCTCGTGCCTTAGGCTCAATTTATACCATCTCCAAGTGGTTGGAGTGGTTTCAATTAGTTATACATGGGAAATAGGGTGTCAGGAATCGGGAGAACTCAAGAATACCACCCAAAAATATGCACAGTTATATTTTTTTGATAAAAAATTGGGTGTACATGCTTTTTAATGGAGAAAAATGTGTATATGTGCCTTACATAGCTATTAGGGCACATACATGTAAAACAATATTTTTTTTTTAAGAGTCCAGAGGAGGGAAAGGGGATTAATGTTTGCAAGTAAGATAGGGAAAGGCTAAATAAGTCATCAATGCATATGTGGTGGAAATTGAAGTTATAACACAAATGAGATATTTTAACTTTACCTACCAAATTAGTGCCGATCAAACATGTCTAGAGGCTATTGATTAGATCAATTTCATTCCTCCAAGTAGGATCTAACACCACCTCATCATAAATATGTAGACATGATATTAAATTTCAATCGAGACTTCACTCCTTGAATAATGTTCCAATGTTATGTTAAACATGTTTATTTAATGAGATTTATAATATGAAGATACTTAACTTATTTTTAACCCACCATGGGTTTCAAATTTCAGTCGTTTAACTCATATTTAACTTGCTTGGGTTTTAAATTTCGGATAGTTAATTGAATTTTAGGAATCTTATGAAAAGGATGCAAGAAATGAAATTTTTTAGGGTTCAAATATATCCATGTCTCCTTTCACCTACTCAACATTGATATCAAGTCTATCAAGTGGTGGTTGAGGAAACCAAAAAATGTCCATTCATCCAAATAAAATTCAAAACACCAATGAATAAAATCCTTTAAAATATTGAAAATGGTTCTAGAAAAACATGCACATGCATTCATCGAGTCAAATGACATCCTGGGCCATATGCATAAGCCCCCAACTTTGTAGAAAAATTAATGATGGATAATATTTTTCTTTAATTTATAGCTCATCGTATCAACAATATCCATCTAATAATAAATATATCACTCTTCTGACTACTCCTTCCTATATTTTTTTATTGAATGGAACTAGAAATGGATCCCTAATGATGACTCTATTTAATTTTTTGAAGTCCATATAAATTCTTTGCTTACTATTCTTCTTATTTGTCACTATAACGGGAGAGACACATTCACTTTCATCAACTAGGTATATTACTCTTGAATCCAATAGATTTTTCAACTCATCTTCAACCTTACTTTTATATTTTGGGTTCATACCGTAGTGCCTTCACCACACAAGTCTCATGTCAGGGTTGTTGATGCATGGTAGCATCGGATAGGTATTTCTGCATAGGTCTATATGTCTAGATGTGTGGAAATCATCCAAAGCCTTCTATTATTGATACTTTACTTTAATTAAATTAATTATTAAAGTATAGTGATTTTATTATTGAGTTGATTTTTATTTAAGGAAATGCTTTAATCAGCATTAGTGAACTAAATAATACTCATTGAACTCAAGTGAGGTGAGAAGTAATCTCAACCGACAATCATTTTGGAGATTAGGGTTAGGTCATAAATCAATCTTATAAAAGCAAGGCTAGGGTGAAGGAGAAGATACTTTTCACACAAAGATAGAAAAGAAGGACTTTTACTAGTGTGGGGTCATTCGAGAGTGTAGAAGAAAAGAAGGACTTTTGCTTACACATGATATTGAATGAGTGAGTGAGTGAGATCTCATTGATTGGGTGAACAAGGAATTTCATTCAAGTTTTGACATAGAGAGAGTTGGATCAGAAAGGACTGTGATTCATGGAGATCTTGGATAGGTGGAGAAGGACTTCCATCTAGAGATCTAGGCCAAAGGAAGAGAGAGAGAGAGAGAAGTCATATAGCAGAAGGATTAGTCATTGTTGATAGTGCAGGTATTTTGGTACAGATTTCATAGAATAGCATGGGTTTCAGTGAAATAGTTGCGTAGATAGTATAGAGTAGTGCAGGTATCAAGGTAGCAGTCATGTTTTTTCCTTACAGGATCATACAACAAGTTTGGCAGCATATCAACTAGTCAGGTTTAGATGTACTTTGCCTTTTTTTATTTGGGTCATTTTTCCAGTAAGGAAGCCCTTGTAAGATTTGAAGTTATCTGAATGATAAGATTAGTTGATGGGTAGAATATCTTTGTGTATTGTGCATGAGATTTTTGGTTTCCTTATTTATGCTTCCGCTGTAATTTTTAGTTCATAACTCAGTTGTTCTTTAATTCAATAAGTGACTTATTTGGAATTAATTTATGGGTGCTAGGTAGAGGGAAATTTCAACATGTTATCATAGTATTCGATCTAAGAGGAATCCAATATTAGTTTGCACAAATGGAAGATCTATTGGATCAGGGGTGTCACGGTGGGTGTTTGAAGGACCAAACACATATCCACTATATTTTGTAGTAGATCTATCAGGTATGCAAGAAGATCTTATTATATCGATAACCAACAGTAATAAATCGAAGGATAGATTTCAGGGGAATGACCATACTATAGTTGGATCAGTCGTTGGGGATATCATGTGTATTCGGTTATAGGTCATGCGGAACAGTGCAAATATCAGTGTAATAGTCACATTGTTAGCACATATTAGTGCAGGTAGATATTGTACATGATAGTACAAGATCAATTTTCAGTAGAAGATTATTAGATCAGATCTTGGAGATAGAAACTGGATTGTGATCTAAGGATAGGTTGGATGGGGTTTCTAACTACGGTCCTTGGAAGGAGAGGATCATGTTGGTTTTGATGGAGAATGGGATCTAGGAATTTTCTAATACTCAAATCACTCCTACACGAAATGCGATAGAGTTGGTCATCCATAATCAAAAGGATGTGAAAATCAGGTGCATAATTCTAGATGGAGTGAAGGATCATTTGATCCCTCATTTATCAAGGAAGACAATTGCCAAGGACATGTGAAAGGCTCTGAAGATTTTATTTCAGAGTAAGAACGAGAATCACAAAATGGTGTTGAGAGAGAATCTCAAAGACACAAAGATGACAAGATCAGACAAAGTGACAGCCTATCTCACTCGGATCAGACAAGTTCAAGATGAGTTGGATGTAGTTTGGGAAAGAGTGACTAATTCAGAATTGGTGAGGACAATACTAAAAGGATTCATGAATAATTGGACACCATTCATCAAAGGGATCATGGCACATGAGAACCTCCCTAATGGACGAGGTTGTGGGACGACTTCATTCAGGAATAATTTCGAGATGAAGAACTGAATGGAGGTCGGCACAAGAATGATGATGAGAAACTTGCTCTTTCCAGGCAAGCAAAGAAGGGAAATTTCAAGAAAAATTATAGTGTAGATTCTACCTCTCAAGATGAAAAGAAGAAGGACATGAGCAAAGTCAAGTGATTTGCATGTCACAAGTTTGGGAATTATGCAAGGAAATGTTTGAACAAGAAGAAGGGTGGGAAATCTTATCCCCATTTTGTGGATAACTAAGGAGATGATGTCTCGAGGTCCTCAGGTTGCAAATATGGAATGTCGAGAGACTACATGACCAACAGTACCCTTTACACAGATGGAAAATCCACTCACCACCACAGATGATCACACATTTATAGATGGAATCCACCACACCAGTTGGCTTCTGGAAGGCAGTGGGCCTTGCTCCATGAGGTACAAGTCAGTATTATGGTGAGCATCATTTCAATATTTAATCCATTTGATTATGTTTTATGTTAGATTTCTCTAAATTTCATGATATGTGCTTGGACATTATTCCTTTTTCCCCGCTTCCTTGGTGGTTAACATTGTGCCCTAGTAAGTGGTTTTCTTTGGGAATGGGATTACTACTAGGAACTCCCTTAATGATCCATCATACCATTATCGACCATACTTACCACTTTCCATCATTATGCTCCAATTTCCTTATCTCTTTGGATTTTAGGGTGTATTGACCCAAGAAGGGGTTGTCCCTCATTCCATGGGAAGAAGGGGCTAAAGGCCTAGAGGGGTTGGTGTTGGGTAAAATATAAAATCCTTATATAAACCTTTCAGATGCTTCACCCATGGATCAACCAAGAAAGCAATGAAACGCTTATCTTTGAACAAAGGGGACCCACAATATAATAAAGAATGCTTGAAAGGTTAGTTGAAGGATACGAGGTCTCATCATGACCCGACCTATCACGTCCATGGATATATAGTGGTATGACATTGTCATCGTATGGTCACCAAACCAAGACAATGAATCTCAATTGCATAGCTGAGAGAAAGGGGGCCTCATCATGAGACAACCTTCTCATTTCCATTAGGTGTTTATGGGTGACATTTCCACCACCTGGTCACCACGCCAGGGAAGTGACCTTCAATCTCTTCTTATGCTATTATGAAAGAAAATATAAATAAATAAATATAAAAGGAAATTAATGGAATTGGAAAAAGTGCATTGTGGATGAAGGTACCACACACCCTCTACAAAGGCACCCATGAATGAGACACTACGACCCCTTGTATGTCATGAGCCTTGTGCACATTGAGTCTTGACCCCATCCACCTCATCAAATTTAAATGGTTTAGAGAGGAACCTCTTGGAAACTCTCCTTGACCTAGGGCAAGATCTACCCAATAGGACACCTCATCAACCCTCCCATATTCAAGCTTGACAAGTCGCATAGTGTCTTTGATCTGTTAATTGTTTGATATAGTGATCTTTGATGCACATGCTTGGATGGATTATTTATTGATT
>JASDQU010104612.1:69293-80662 GCA_032191745.1 Picea mariana | reverse complement strand
GAGTTGTTAATTGTTTGATATAGTGATCTTTGATGCACATGCTTAGATGGATTATTTATTGATTGGATTCATTTATCATGATGTTATGACTTGAGATCCTTGGAGGGCATGCTCATTTTTCTTTGCATGACTTAGCTGGTGGACAGTTTTGGGAGAACAAGCCTAGCTTGGGCTTCCATGGGGCTACAAGCCCACAAGTTGGATGCCAAGGGCCTACATGTCGGATGACAGAGATCAGAATTAGATGGCCTTGATGATGACTTGGAAAACCTATCCCACCCCCTACTTTCCAAACTATTTTCCCAAGAGGAGAAAAAACTACTACTTTTTGAGCTTGACATCATGCTTTGGGGGCTAGGGCATGGTTGTGAGGTGCCACTCTTTGAAACATGAACGTTTTGAGGAGAAGAGGGTCTTCACCATGATATGAGTTCCTAGATGGTTGACACATGGCCTTTGGGGTCCCATCCATGCTTCTCCAACACCAACGACTTCCTCAAAGTGGGAAAACATCCACTAAAGGGGTGACGTCCTCCTAAATTAGGGTTTAATTTGTGTAAAAAGTGAAATTTTAAGTGAATTGTTTAATATTACTTTGTTAAAGGGGGCCTCTTGTATATTTTATCTCTTATATCAGCCCTCTTGTCTCTTTTATCTCTTTTGCACTTGTGTATGGCCATATTTATGAATGTTTGATGGAGGAGGCATAGCACTAGCTTTGGTTGATGCTTTTCTAGCTCTAATGGTGGATTGTCTTAGTTTTTATCTTGATCTTGGTATGGTTTTTAATCTCTTGCTATAATTTTATTCAAGTCAAGTATTTTTCTGTTAGGAGCTAGGTGGGAATTATAAGGGCATACACCCCCACCATATTCTTCACCATTTTATTTGCTTCATCTCATTAATTACACTAGGGTTTTCTAAGATAAGTATAAGGGCATACACCCTCTTAGCTTAAACCCTAGCTAGAGAAACTTGTCTTGAGAAGTAAAAGGGATTACAACCCCAAGGAGGTAGCGTCTATAGATCTTTTTTATTTGACTCCATTAACCCAATAGTAAAGGAACTAGTCATACTTTTTTGCATTAGAGATATAAAATCATTACCTCGGGAAACGTAATTTTTCACATTTTGAAAGTTCTTTTGCTTGAAGTTGATTTGTCTCATTGAGAGGAGTCTTCCCCCACTAGGACATCCCCTCTATCCCAACACTCTAATTTTTTTTACTAACTTTAACCTACATCCATTAGGGTTGCATAACCCTAGCTAATAACACTCTCATAACTCCTAAACTAACCCTAGTCTAGCTCTCTAACTTTGCTCATTTACTCTAATAACTAGGGTGCATCTTTTGAGCTAGTTCTTGGAAAATTGTCATGGTTGATTTTGTTGTTATTTTCCACTGAATGATACAGACATAAGGATTCAATTTTATGCAGAAAACACATGTTACAAAAACCATATTATCTAGCTTCTTAAGTGCCTTTTTTCAGCCTATGTTCATTGTTAAATTTGATGTTGATTTACTTAACTAATCTAGATATTTACATGCTGATTTTAGATGTTTCATTTGCTAATATAAGCTGATATATACTACTAAAAAATAGGGACAACAAGATTAACTTGCTGATATGACTAACATATATCATTGCAAAGTTTTTTTTCTTGTGTCACGGGTAGGCACAATCACCCGGAGAAGTATTATACCTGTGGGACAGACATTACTTGACTTGCAAGGAATATATCTCTACATTTATTTTCATTTAGAATTGAAATATAGGGGTTTCATTTACACTTCCCTCCATCTTCACCTCAATCCCTCAAGGGTCACCAAGATTGCCTCCCTAGAGTGACCTAGTCACCCTTGAAGTGCGGGACCTACATCGAGGTGACATTGGGTGTAGGATTCCCAAGTTGTAGCACTTATTCCATGGTTGGGTTAGGATTTCCCCAACCTACAATTTGTGCTATAACATTTTGGCATCGTTGCCGAGGAATATTTTGAATATTATTTGTACCCTAATGACACTTTGGTAAGTTATTCCAAAGCCTTTCCATTAGCTTGTCTGGTGACTCCACCCAAGGGACGTTCCCTTTCCACCCTTCTTGATGAGCTCATCTTGAAGCTCATATAGAGACTCCACCTTATTGAACCCACCTTTCCCTTTTTCTCCCTTTCCATCCTTTAATGATCCTTGATCACATCTGGTGACTCCATTGAGGTTTCCTTTCAGTCAATGGAAATATGGCACCATGGATGAACCCCCATCCATAAATTGTTATGACTCAAAGAAGGAACTTTTACAGATGGAAAAGGAAAAGACTGCCAATAAAGATGTTGAGTAAATGATGAATCTCATAAGAGATTTGTTTCCTTCCCTTGACAATGATGAAGTATTCGAAGAACAAACATATGAAAAAAGTCATCAAAAAGAGAACACAATGAGTTGTGACCCTTTAGAAGACCTTGATCATGGTTTATTCCATGACCTTGAAATTGAAGAAGTATCAGAGGAAACCTTGGATATGAAAAATCCCCTTGAAAAAAAGCAAGCAAAGAACTATGCACTTAGAATCAAGCCTCTTGTGATGAAGAGGCGATGGAGGGGCTTGTCTATAAAAGAAAGAAGATTTATGATAAAACACAATATATTGAGGCACTTCTATCTTTGATCTCGTTTGATGAAGGTGAGGTTGTCCAACCTTGTTTACCTCCTAATGTTGAAGAATCCATCAGTATCAATGATCAATAATTTGAAGGTCCAGTTGAAGACGTCCATGCCTTTTCTCCTCATGCACACAAAGACGAAAATATGGTTATTTTCAGTCACACTGATGGTATTATGAAAGTACCCTTCAATATGGTTGATGAGCCTATAGACACTTTCATAAAGACCAACAAATGTGGATGTGATCTTAGTTATCTCAAATTTGATAGAGACCCCATTTATGACATTGAGGGTAGCTCTCAGGTATAGGGGGTTTCATCATCATAGGAGTGGTCCTCATACATATATGATTCATATATTTGGCTTCCTGGTGATGATATGGTTACATATTTGTTCCACCCCTTCAAGGATGGCTTGTCACAACATACTTAGAGTGATATTCAATCATCTTTTGCTACATACCCTTTTGAGGATGCATATTTTTTTTATGATGACTTCCAACCATTGTGATCGTATTTTGAGGAATACTAGGATGTGGCCATATCAGAGCAGTCATAGGTTCATTCTTCAAAGAGGAATTATTTTCATCTTGGATATTTCCATGGAGATTCACAGGGGAAGAGGCAATGTTTTTCTACACCTCAAACTGTTCCTTACCTCTTACCCTCTTCTCCAAGAGACAATCCAATATTCTTTTGATCTCTAATTTCCTCTCAGTCCTCGACAACTAGTGAGTATTTGTGCAGGGATGAACATGAGCCTTTGTCTACATATAATATCCCCCTTCAGAGATGGATTGATCAGTCTTGTGGCTACACTTTCAGGTAGGATGATCGGGCTGATGGTTTCTCTTTCCAACAGGATTTCCTCCCTCCCACCCATCTTCATGAGTTTTATTTCATGATCAATTATATATATGTTTATACTCATGATTATTATGTGGTTAACTTATCTTTAGCGTATTACATGATTAAACACAACGGGAGATACTTTGATGAGATGATCAAATGGTTGCACTGGTTGTATGACTTCATCTGACATCATACAACTCGTGATCTTCAGGACCCCAAGGCCCCAGGTAAGTAGGTAAGTCATCTTTCTTTCTTTCATTTGCATTTTGACTGCTCATTTATTTTAAATTCATTTCATTTTCATTTTTCTCTACTTGCGCTATTGATTTCATGCTTAGTTTAGAATTTTTTTGAAAAAATGACAAAATTTTATTTTTTCTAGTTTAGGGGGTTTTGATTATGATCATATGAGGACAAGGATCAATAGGCCATCTTGCACTTGACAGTTTTATGTTTCCTTGCAGAAACAGGTCTACCAGGAGATACTGTGGTTCTCATGCACTCTATGGAAAGCACATGTCCCCAAGTAGGAGCCAGATGTTATCCCCATTTTATGGATATGGAGTGTCACGAGACTACATGACCAACATTACCCTTTGAACAGATGGAAAACCCACTCACCACCATACATGGTCACAGGTTTGTAGATGGAATCCACCACACTAGTTGGCTTCCGGAAGGCAATGGGCCTTGATCCATGAGGTACAAATCATTATTATGGTGAGCATCATTTCAATATTTAATCCATTTGACTATCTTTTATCTTAGGTTTCTCTAGATTTCATGATATGTGCTTGGACATTATGCCTTTTGCCCCGCTTGACCTTGGTGGTTGACATTGTGCCCTAGTAAGTGGTCTTCTTTGGGAATGGGTTTGCTACTAGGAACTCCCTTAATGAGCCATCGTACCGTTCCCAACCATACTTACCACTTTCCATCATTATACCCCTCAATTTCCTTATCTCTTGGGATTTTAGGGTGTATTGACCCAAGAAGGGGTTATCCCTCATTCTATGGGAAGAAGGGTCTAAAGTCCCAAAGGAGTTGGTGTTGGGTAAAAGATAAAAGCCTTATATAAACCTTCCATATGCTTCTCCCAGGGATCACCCAAGAAAGTAATGAAATGCTTATCTTTGAACAAAGGGAACCCACAATATAATAAAGAATGCTTGAAAGGTTAGATGAAGGATAGGAGGTCTCATCACAAGCCGTCCTATCATGTCCATGGATATCTAGTGGTATGACATTGTCATCATTTGTTCACCAAACCAAAGTAATGACTCTCAATTGCATGTTTGAGAGAAAGGGGGTCTCATCACGAGCATGCCTTCTCATTTCCATTAGGTCTTTGTGGGTGACATTGCCACCACATTGTCACCTGATCCAGATTATTTTCGGCACAAAATGAGATCGGAGATATAATAAAGAAATGCACAAAGATATCATAGATGTTCAATAAGATAACATAAATGTATCAGAGATGCAACCATAAACACAGATATACAACAATACATGATTTCTATTAATGAAAGAAATGTACACATACTGTAAAAATATAGAGTGAAAGACTCACTAGAATGGTGGCAGCTTATCTCTGAGAAGAGATGTGATGGCTACTCGCATTCGTAAGAAGATGATTACAATGAGGCTTTGAAGGCCTTTTTACAATAAACAGGAAGGCCAAAAACCCTCAACATCCAAAAACCTAACCCTAGGAGATGAAGCGCCAAAAGTCATGTGGGCCCCGTTTGGGTAAGTTAGCACATCAACTTCCCGAGGTCATAACTTTTGCATACGATCTTTGTTTTAGGCGTATGATAGCTCGTTGGAAAGGTATCATTGAGGAGATTAATTTTGGGGGATAAATCATTCCTTTAGATATCATTGAGAACCTCTGTCTTGAAAAACCTTCATTTAGGCCCTCAAAATGGCCCCGAAAGTTAAAACCTGCTAAAAATAGTAAATTGCCAAAATTGCCAGAAAATTGTTTTGAGCCAGTCGGAAAAGGTGGGTGGCCACTGATATCCACCAGAACATGGTCACCATGCCAGGGAAGTGACCTTCAATCTCTCCTTATACTATTATGAAATAAAATATAAATAAAGAAATATAAAAGGCAATTGATGGGCTTGGAAAAAGTGCATTGTGGATGAAGGCACCACACACCCTCTACAAATGCACCCATGAATGAGACACTACGACCCCTTGTATTTCATGAGCCCTATTCCCATTGAGTCTTGACCCCATCCACCTCATCCAATTTACATTTTTTAAAGAGGAACCTCTTGGAAACTCTCCTTGACCTAGGGGCGCAAGATCTACCTAATAGGACACCTCATCAACCCTCCCATATTCAAGCTTGCCAAGTCACATAGTCTCTTTGAACTGTTAATTGTTTGATATAGTGATCTTTGATGCACATGCTTAGATGACTTATTTATTGATTGGATTCACTTATCATGATGTTATGACTTGAGATCCTTGAAGGGAGTGTTGATTTGTCTTTGCAAGACCTAGCTGGTGGACAGTTTTGGGAGAATAGGCCTAGCTTGGGCTTCCATGGGACTACAAGCCCACAGGTCGGATGTCAGGGGCCCACATGTAAGATGAGAGAGATCATACTTGGATGGCCTTAATGATGACTTGGAAAACCTATCTCACCCGCTACTTGCCAAACGATTTTCCTAGGAGTGGAAAAATGTCCTACTTTTTTAGCTTGATGCCATTCTTTGGGGGCTAGGACACGGTGGTGAGGTGCCACTCTTTGAAACATGGACGTTTTGAGGAGAAGAGGTTCTTCACCATGATATGAGTTCCTAGATGCTTGACACATGGCCTTTGGAGGCTCTTCCATGCTTCTCCAACACCAATGACTTCCTCAAACTGGAAAAACATCCCCTAGAGGGGTGACGTCCTCCTAAATTAGGGTTTAATTTGTGCAAAAAGTGAAATTTTAAGTGAATTGTTTGATATTACTTTGTTAAGGGGGAAATATTAGGGTTTTTGACCCATAATATTGTGTTTTAATCCTTAATTTATGGACAAACTATGTTAGCTACATTTAATATAACTAGAGATCATAAGATCTCATTTAAAACATAACTCTCCCTCTTGTGAGAGAACTTGGTCTGGAATTTTCAGTCCTCTTGGCTCTTTTATCTGTTTTGCACTTGTGCATGGCTATATTTATGAATGGTTGATGGAGGAGGTCTAGGGCTAGCTTTGGATGATATTTTTGTAGCTCTTATAGTGGATTGTCTTAGCTTTTCTCGTGATCTTGGTATGGTTTTTACTCTCTTGCTATCATTTTATTCAATTCAAGTATTGTTATGCTAGGAGCTAGGTGGGAAGTATAAGGGAATACACCCCCACCATACTCTTCACCATTTTATTTGCTTCATCTCATTAATTAGACTAGGGTTTGCTAAGAGAAGTATAAGGGCATACACCCTCTTAGCTTAAACACTAGCTAGAGGAACTTTCCTTGGGAAGTAAAAGGGCTTACACCCCCAAGGAGCTAGCTTCTCTAGATCTTGTTTATTTGACTCCATTAACCCAATAGTAAAGGCACTAGTCATAATTTTTTTCATTGGAGATATAAAATCATTACCTCGGGAAATGTAAATTTTTACCTTTTCAAAGTTCTCTTGCTTGAAGTTAATTTTTCTCATTGAGAGGAATCTTCCCCTACTAGGGCGTCCCCTCTGTAGATTTNNNTGGAGGAATCAGCAACTAGTTGGGCACGTGCTCACGTTACACGTGGCCGTGTTATCCAACCGCTACCACTATAACCTCCAGGTGTGCCCACGATGCCCCTCACATGACACACAAGGTAAGTCGGGGGGATTTGAACTCGAAATCTCATGGAACTTCATTTTCACGGCACTTGCCAATTGAGCTGCCCCCCGGGGGCAACCTTGTACAATATTTACTACACACAGATTTTCAGTAAAAGAAAAAAAAAGATGCAATGGCAAATACAAACATTACACAGATATTTTTCCCCTGGAAACCCAAACTGGGAAAACCAAAATATTCTATATTCATTCTTTGTGATACATTGTTTACAATACAATATACATATAGAAGCCAGCGGCATCCAAAACCCTAACCCAATGACCTGGATTAGTCAACAACCCTAATTCCTTAACCAAAAATAGAAAACCATCGGCAAAAAACCATACGTCAAAAAACCTCCCAACAATGGACACGAAAATTGAGGCAACATGAAAAACGAGACAAAATGTGACACGTTTCTCGAGGAAAAAAATATTACAAACACCCTCTCTCCCAACACTCTATTTTTTATTACAAACTTTAACCTACGTCCATTAGGGTTTCATAACCCTAGCTACTAACACTCTCATAAATCCTAAACTAACCCTAGACTAGCTCTCTAACTTTGTTCATTTACTCTACTAACTAGGGCACATCTTTTGAGATAGCTCTTGGAAAATTTTCATGGTTTATTTTGTTGTTGTTTGTCACTGAATGCTACAGACATAAGGCTACAATTTTCTGCAGAAAACACATGTTACAATGACCGTCTTATCTAGCTTCTTAAGTGTCTTTTTTCATCCTATGTTCATTGTTAAATTTGTTTTTGATTTACTTAACTAGTATAGATATTTACATGTTGATTTTAGATGTTTTATTTGTTGATATAACATGATATCTACTGCTGAAAAATATGGACAACAAGCTTAACTTGCACCCATTACATGTACTATCTGGAGAAGTACTATACATGTGGGGCACTCAATACTTGACTTGCAAGACATATCTCCCTACCTTTCTTTCCATTTATACTTGACCTCTAGGGGATTCATTTCCACTTCCCTCCATCTCCATATCAATCCCCCTAGGGTCACTAGGATTGCCTCCCTAGAGTGACCTAGTCACCCTTGAAGTGCAGGACCTACATCGAGGTGACATTAGGTGTAGGATTCCCAAGTTGTAACACTTGTTCTATGGTTGGGTCGGGATTTTCCCAACCTACAACTTGCGCAATAACAGGAACAAAACACAACCAGAGGTAGTTGTTTTGGAAAAGAATCAAATGGATGAGTTTTCCAAGAAGTTTGAACATGCAAAGTTATTACTTGTTTCCCAGACTTCCTTGGGCACCATATCACCTAGTGCATGGATAATATATAGTGGAGCCACGTGTCATATGATAGGAGCATGGGAGTTGTTTGAGAGCTTCATAGAGACAAACTCAAACGTGCATGTGGAACCTGGTATGGGCACCAAGAATGTGTTAGAGGGATATAGAATAGTGTCATTCCGGATGGAGTTAGGAGGCATGTTAAGAGTGATGGATGTGTTATGGGTGACAAAACTCAAGAAGAGAGTGCTCTCAGTATAAATAATTGAGAATAATGGATTTGATGTAGCATTCTAAGATGGACAAGAGTTTATCGAGCCTAGAGGATATATCTCAGACACGGTCATTGTTTTTGGATTTAGAGAGAGAAACTTATATAGGATAAAGGGACAGCTTATGTGAGTGATGGAAAGTACTAGAGTGACAAAGTACAAGGAGAATATAGCTCTGAAGTTTTAGAAGCTTAGAGGGATTCAGCCTTCAGGTTCAAGTGGGAAGGAGCATCCTTCCAAGTTTTTCAACAAGGATTCATGGTACGAGATGACCATGCAAGATGCTTAGGAACAAGAATATTTTAGGAGCATGATCAGAGGCAAGTCTTCGAAGACGGGTCTGAACGAGATGGGAGGGATATATTTATATTCAAAGGGAGAAACCAATCAAAGGGATTGGAGTGCAACCATGGTAGCAGATATGGTAGCGAAGACAGAGCCACATCCAAGTGGTAGAAAAAACTTCCTTGCTAAGAGGGAGTGTTGATGCATGGTAGAATCAGACAGGTATTTCCACACAATTCTATGTGTCTAGATGTGTGAAAATCATCCAAATCCTTATATTCTTGATACTTTACTTTAATTAAATTAATTATTAAAGTAAATTGATTTTATTAGTGAGTTGATTTTTATTTAATGAAATGCTTTAATTAGTATTAGTGAATTAAATAATAGTCATTGATCTCAAGTGAGGTGAGAAGTAATCTCAACTGCCAATCACTTTGGAGATTAGGGTTAGTTCATAACTCAATATTACAAAAGAAAGGCTAGGGTAAAGGAGAAGATATTTTTCACACAAAGATAGAAAAGAAGGACTTTTGCTAGTGTGGAGTCATTCAAGAGTGTAGAAGCAAAGAAGGACTTTTGCTTACACATGTTACTGAATAATTGGGTGAGATCTCATTGATTTGGTGAAGCATCCAAGTGTTGACACAGAGAGCATTGGATCACGAAGGGTTGTGATTCAAGGAGATCTTGGATAGGTGGAGAAGGACTTCCATATAGAGATATAGGCCAAAGTAAGAGAGAGAGAATTTGTACAATAGAAGGATTGGTTGTCATGGACAATGCACGTATTTTGGTACAGGTCATGTAGAACATCACAGGTTTCAATGTAACATTCATGCAAATAGTGCAAAGCAATGCAAGTATCAGGGTAACAGTCCCATTGTTGTCATACAAGTTCATACAAAACGTTTGGTAGAAGATAATCCAATTAGGTTTATATGTACTTTGTCTTTTTTTTCTATTTGGGTCATTTTCCCAGTAAGGGACCCCTTGTAATCTTTGAAGTTATTTGAATGATAATATTAGTTGATGGGAATAATGTATTTGTGTATTGTGCATGAGATTTTTTATTTCCTTATTTATGCTTCTGTTGTAATGGTTAGTTGATAACTTAATTGTACTTTAATTTGATAACTAATTTATTTGGATTTAATTGTTGGGTGTTGGGTAGAGGGAAATTTCAACAAGGGTGTAGTTCAATTTTAAACTCATCATACTCTTTAGGCATACCCTTAATTCATGGTAGCTATAAGAAACCAAGTCAACAATCATTTTAATATCAAAATTGCTTCAACAATAGTCCCATCATCCCTAAAGTCTCAAATTTCAATGTAAATATGGTCTTTTCCTTCCTTAACATTATTAATCTTCTTAGCTTTCTTCTCAGTGCCATAATTTTTCTAATAGTTTGATGGTTGTTGACTCAAATTTCTCTCTTTACAATTTTTTTTTTTGTAATTCTCTAGAACAACCTCCCTTTCTTTTGTTAAACTATAGAATAACATTTTTTTTTAATTTATTTACTATTTATGTTTTTTATTACTTGACTTTTGTTTACATGCATAAAATGGTTATATTCTTGGAATGGATTACCATATGGTCTATTGAGTATCGAATTGGTGAAATGTCCTAAAACTTGACATAATTATGATTTTTCCTTGATTTTTATTGACAAGTGTGATTTTCCCTTCAAAATGTGTGTAGTCATGCTCATGTAGGGCTTGAACCTACATGGTTCTCTTTGACATGGTCAAACTTAATTAAGGTATGCACCAAAGATGATTTAGTTAATTTTGATCACTTTTTATGTGCCTAAAGGAGGATGTTTCATGATTATTCTAAAATGTGGATCGATTATTCATGTGAAAACCCTATGAAGGACCAAAAGTTCAAAAAAAGATTTCTTCACATGAGGTTATGGATATATTTTTGGACATTCGTAAGGTTATGATGATATATTTTCTCTTCACTTAGGGTTACTTGTTGTGACATATATTATCCATTGCCCCATTAACATCCATTGAATATCAACATTACAAGACAACGATGACCACTAAAAGAGTATATGATTTGTAGAGAACCTTAAGAGGAATGAACCTGAGGTGAAGTTATTTGGATCCATCTGATCACAGCATGGTATGGATCCATCATTGTAATCTTTTCTACTTGTAATAGAATCTCC
>JASDQU010104612.1:52506-68377 GCA_032191745.1 Picea mariana | reverse complement strand
ATATTTGTCATTTTTATACCACTTCACTACCTTGGATGGAATGGGATTTTCCTCTTGGGTTACCATCCTAAATAAGTTCTTGACATAATCGAGGTAAATATTGCGGTTCTCTAGTTTTGACTCCTCGATCTCCTCATTTGAATATTCTCTCAATGATGCATGTGTTTCCTCCTAAGTGGACCTAATGGTTAATAACATGTGTTTCCTCCTAAGTGGACCTAATGGTTAATAACATGTGTTTCCTCCTAAGTAGTTACATATTCAAATCCAGAGGGGCTGGGGTATGTATACCTCTGTAGAATTTACCAATAAAATTGTTGAGCAGAGGGGGTCTCATACACCGATTTGGTGTTTGGCTTAGTCGTGACCTTAAAAATAGATTATTATTATTATTATTCACATGCAAAACCTCATATTTATCAAGACTAAGTCCTTATTCCTTCTTTAGAATGTATATGTTCTTCATGATGGAGTGAATTCATAATGTCTCATCCTTATCTATAGTATGTGTGTGTTCTTCATGTACATGGCATCTCTTCATGTCAAATGGAACTGCTACCTTCCTTCTCCCTTTCTCGAATATAATCCCTCTTTATCAAAGCATATACTTCTACATATGGAATAGATCTAGGGCCTTCCAATGAGAATCCAATATGTATCTTGTTGTAGCTTCAAGACTTCAAATGTAACCATGACAATATTGATATTGTAAAAGACATAAGGGTTTTGTAATGAACATCTCACTCTAAATTCATAATAAGATATATATAATAATAATTGATTGTAAAAATGATGATGATATTACAAGGATAGGGCCTGCCTATAGATATGCCCTTTACGGTTTTATGAAGAGTCATGACTTTTAGTCATGGCCTTTAATTACATTAATGTTAATTTTACTTTTATTTATTATTTTAATGTCTATATATTATATTATTTATTTATTGTGACATTGTCCTTCCCTTAAATTTTGTTTTGTCCTCAAATTAATGATAAAGAAGGATGTAATTGGAGAAAGTGTTATGATTCCCATGCAACATCTTCTTCCAGTAGATTTTTTCATTTAATCAGATATTCCTTGATTACTTGAGAACGTAATCTCTTTTCCCAGGTGGTGATAATGGCTTCAGGATCTAAAATTATTCGTCCTTCCTCATCCAACATAGGAAGTATAGTTTGTGTCTTCTGTTGTTTCCCCAAGACTCTCTTTAGACATGATACATGAAAGACATTGTGGATATGACTTTTATCTCGTAAATCCAACTGGTAAGCTACGTGACTGATTTTTCTATTTATTTGATATGGTCCATGAAATTTTGGAGCCAATTTATTCTTCCCATGTTGTTTAAGGGATAATTGTTTGTAATATTGAAGTCTCACAAATACCTAGTCTCCTACTTCTAACTCTCTTTCTGTTCAGTTTTGGTTCGCTTGTTGCTTCAATAAATTCCTTGCAATTGTTAAGTTTTCTTTGAGTAACTGAAGGATTTTCTGATTTTCATCTAAATGGTCTTTTACTGATGCAACTTTAATGTGGCTGGTGGAAAAATCCTTCCATGATGGAGGTTTGTAACCATAAAGAGCTTGGAAAGGTGTCATTTTAGCTAATGTGTGATAAGTGAAATTATACCACCACTCAACAAGGTGCAACCATTGAAACCATTTATTTTTTTTGTCGGAGATAAAACAACGAAGATAGGTTTCTAAAAATTTATTGACGACTTATGTTCGACCATCTATTTGAGGGTGGTAAACTGAGCTCATATTGAGAGAGGTTCCAATCTGTTTGCAAAATTATTTCCAAAAATTCCCTTTAAATTTGGCATCTCTATCACTGACAATAACCTTAGGGAACCCATGTAGTTTGTAAATATTTTTACAGAATATTTCAGCCGTTTTTTTTGTTGAATCTATTTTCCTTACTCCAATAAAGTGTGCATAGTTAGTTAGTATGTCTACTACCACTAATATTTTATCTTTTCCATCAGATATGGGTAGTCCTTCAATGAAATCCATTGAAATTTCTTCCCATTTTTGGTTGGGAATGTGTAACAGGTGGAGTAACCCAGGGGTCGACACATTTTCATTCTTGTTCCTTTGACAGAGATCACATTCTACTACATATTTTTGAATATCTGCACTCATCCCTTTCCAAAAAAATGATCTTTGTGCATTATAGTATGTTTTGAAAAATCCTACATGACCTGCAGATGGGAAATCATGAGATTCTTGAAGAACCTTGGCTTTAAATCTTGAGTTGGTATTTAAGTATATTCTCCCTTTATAACATAAGATGTCATTTTTCCATTTGAACTTAGGATATTGATTTAAATTGTTTATTATAGAGCAAGTCTTCGAGTTTTTTGCATACTCAGTTCGGATTTCATCCAACCATTCTGGCATGGCTATTGATATTGCAAAAACTTGTGTTTCTTCATATTTTCGTGATAGGGCATCAACTGGGTTGTTTTCATTTCCTCTTTTATGTAGAATTTCCATATCAAATGTGGAAATTTTCTCTATCCACTTTTATTGTTCGGTTGACAATGTTTTTTGTTGTAACAAGTACTAGAGACTTTTATGATCTGTGTGTATCAAGAACTTACTTCCCAATAGATATTGGCGCCATTTTGTTAATGCATGCATGATGGAAATCATTTCCCTATTGTAAGTGGATTGTAAGCATTCTGTTTGATTTAATTTCCTTCTCTCAAAAGATATTGGGTGCCCATCTTGCATCAATATTGCTCCAATTCCAAAACCTTACGCATCACACTCGATGATGAAAGGTTTGGAGAAGTCAGGTGTTTCTAATACCGGGGTTGTGGAAATAATTTTTTAAGTTTTCAAAAAAAAATTGTGCTTCCACATTCCATTGGAAGGAGTTTTTCTTAAGAAGATTTGTTAGAGGGACAGTTAAACGAGCATAATTCTTGACGAATCTTTGATAGTATCCTACCAATCCTAGAAATCCCCTTAACTTGAATATGTTTTTGGGTTTAGGCCATTCTTTGATTGCCCTGATTTTCTTGGGGTCTACCTTGACTCATTTTTTGGATATGATGTGACCAAGGTACTCTACTTCCTCCTTGCCAAATGTACATTTTGACATTTTGGCGTAGAATTGATTTTCCTCCAGAAGAGATAACACTTGTCCCAAATGTTTCATATGCTCCTCCCATGTTTTACTATACACTAAGATATCATCTAAGAAGACTAAAACATGTTTCTGTAAATATGGGTGAAATAATTCATTCATTGTCGCTTGAAAAGTGGCGAGGGAATTAGTTATCCCAAAAGGTATCACCTTGAACTCGTAGTTTCCTTCCTATGTCTAGAAGGTAGTGTTGGCTACATATTCTAGTCTGACTCTAATCTGATAGTAACCATATCTTAAATCAAGTTTTGAAAAATATCTTGCTCCGTGAAGTTCATCCAACATTTCATCAATAAACAAGTTGGGAAATTTATTTTTAATTGTTCTTTTGTTTAGCCCTCGGTAATCTATGCATACGCTGAAAGATCCATCTTTCTTTCGAACTAAAACTATTGGAGATGCATATGGACTTCTTCTTTTCGTGATGACACCACATTTTAATAGGTCTTGGACTAATCTTTCTATCTTTTTTTTTGTGGTGATGGGGGTATCTGTATGGTCTAACCTTGATTGGGCTTGATCCTGGTTTAACTTCAATTATATGTTCAATTCTTATTTGAGGTGGTAACTCCATGGGAAGGTCTTGAAATACCTTCTTATGTTTTTGAATTAGATATTGGATGTATGATGTTTTGGAATCATCATGTTCTGATTCTTGTATTTCTATGTTGTGGCATTGGATGAAGTATGCGGTTTCTCCTTTTCGAATCATTTTTTTCATTTATTGTGACGACACAACCTATGTTTGTGGAGGTTGAAAACCATCTAATTTATAACTTTTCCCTTTCCACTTGAATTGGATGAAATGTTCATGGTGATTGATTGAGTATGTGCCCAAGGTTTGTAACCATTGGACTCCTAAAACCACATATACTCCTCCCAGAGGGACGGTGTAGAGTTATGATTCCAAATTGAAATCTTGGATTTGGAGTTTCACCTTATGGCATTTTCCAACATTTCCATTTTTTTTTTCGTCTGCAACCATTACTTTCATATCTGGAACTGGATATAAAAATAATTTGAGTTTCCTTGCAATTCTGATATCGAGGAAATTGTGGGTACTTCCAGTGTCGATTAGTACTATGACATTATCATTTTTTATATGTCCTTTTAATTTGAGAGTTTGTGGTTGGGTAATGCATGTGATGGTTGCAAGTGATATTCTTGGTGTGTTGTCTTCTATGAGTTCTAACGTGTCATTTTGGAAAATTTCCATTTATTCATTTATTGATTCTATTGAGTCTGATTCATCGTCTTTTTCTACTTCACAAGTGTACAAGTTTTTTGAGTTATCTTCGATATGGAACCTATGTCTTGGGTCCCATTTCTCTCCACATCATTTACATTTTCCTTCTTTTATTCTTTGGGACTCTAAACTTCTTCTTCTATCTTCAAGTAGATTGGGTGGTATATATTTGTCATTTATTTTGGTTTGAGGTACACTCCTCCTTGACTAAACCTTGTTGAATGATTGGCCTTCTAGTTTTTATTCTGCGGCTTTTTCCTTGTGTATTGTTATTTCTATCGTAGTAACCTCATGTAATATTAATTCGTCTTGGATATGTGGATTGAGACCACCTATGTAAGACTGAAGTAATTGATCATCAGATATTCCAAATACTCGGGTGATGAGAACTTCCCATTGATGCATAATTTGATCTATGTTGCCTTTTTGTTGTAATCTAGTCAGTTTTGAAAAAACATCATTTTCTGAGATGCCCTGGAATCTTAAAAAAAAACATTTTTGAAAGAACACCAATTATATGACTGAATTCTTCCTTTCCACCATATATACCAATTGTATGCAGTTCCTTCGAGGTACATGGATGCGTATTTGACCTTTCCTTCATCTGTTGTAATATATATATATATATATATATATATATATATATATATATATATGTAAATATTCTTTACTTTTGTTAAACCAAGCCACGCATTGGTTGTCACCTCCATTGTATTTTGATAGTTCAATTTTGGATTTGGGAGGATAAATTATTAAGGGTTGATGTTTTGATATAGGTTGGGAATTTGAATTGTAGGGAGGTGGCGGCGGCGATGGTGGTGGGGGTGATGCTTTAGATGTGCTTGAGTCACTTGGTTGTGGTTGGGTGGCTTGTTGGTGCCCTTGTCCTTTTATTGCATTTAAAATCTCATTAATATTTTCTTCCTGATGTTGTGTCATCACAACTAGACTTTGTTGCAAATTGTCATTTATTTCTCGTTTAAAGTTTCCCAAACCTCATTGTAGGTTAACCCTGAGTTCTTTAAAAATATCGTCTTTAAGATCTTGTTTTAGATTGTCCAAGCCTTTTTGTAATTCTATTCTGACTTTCGTTGAATTTTTTTCTTTAAGATTATGGGTCAACTCTTGTTTGAGTGCTTCATTGTTAAGCCTCATTTCTTCTAGTAACTTATTGTGAGTTTTTTGTATTGAGTTTTTGAATGATTTTATAATGTTTTTACACTCCTAGTCTATTTTTTCCACTTGAGTGTTTAATTCAAACATCCTTCTGGTGTTTGGGGGTGAGTATTTTTCTGTAATTTTGATCTCTCTTAGGATATCCCCTTTTTAATTATTTGAAAATAATTGCATGTAATTTACGATGGAGGGATGTGAGTAAATATGTGGAGAGTGGATGTGTATGGTGGGTGGATGATGAAAGGAATGGTGAATGGGAGGGGGGTGGTGTGGGAGTGAGGTGGAGGTGGAATTTGGAAGAGTGGGGGCGACATGGGTTGTGGGATACGCGGTTGTGGAATGGTATGCGGGTTGTGGGATGGTGCGTGAGAGTGGGATGGAGAGTGGGAAGGAGTGGGAAGGGGAGTGACTATGATACGGTGGGGAGGGTTACAGGAGGGTTACAGGAGGGTTTGGAGAGAGGGGGGTGTGTGGGAAGGGGAGTGGGAAGGAATGTGTGGGAAGGGGAGAGACTATGATACGGTGGGGAAGGTTACAGGAGGGTTTGGAGAGAGGGGGGTAAGTGGGAAGGAGTGTGTGGGAGGGGGAACGGTTACGGGATGGTTTGGAGAGAGGGGAGTGTGTGGGAAGGGGAGTCGAGAGAGTTCGGTGTGTGGGAGTGGAGAGACTGTGATTTTAGACTGCGGGTGAGGGGGGAAATGTGGGGGTGTGGGGAATGATTGTGATACAAAAGGGTGAGCAGCTCTAATACCAATGTAAAAGACACAAGGGTTTTGTAATGAACATCTCACTCTGAATTCATAATAAGATATATATAATAATAATTGATTGTAAAAATGATGATGATATTACAAGGATAGGGCCTGCATATATATATATGCCCTTTATGGTTTTATGAAGACTCATGACATTTTATTACATTAATATTAATTTTAATTTTATTTATTATTTTAATGTCTATATATTATATTATTTATTTTTGTGATAGATACCATAGTAGTTAGTCCAAACTATGGTTAACCTTCCTTCCATCCTATGGAGATAATGAACGGTGACCCATATGCATGTGTTCCTCAAATAATCTAAAGGAGGTTCACCCAACACCTCATCCTAGTATATGGTAGAGATAATACTCATCTCGACACCTATGTCAATAATATAAAAAATTATCATTTTTACTAAAATAAGAACAAGAACTTGTAAAAATTTATTAAAAAACTATTACTTGCCTTATTAGTATAAATGTTCCCCTCTACTTCACCATCCTCCATGGCAAGTTATCATACTAATAATTCATGAATCTTCTTCAATCACTTCTTTATTGCATCAAAATTTTCAAATGAATTTTTAATCTTTTCTACTCAGACTCATTTAAATCGGAAAGATTTTACGCACACTCTAGAACCTTTTTTTTAATCCTACCCTACTTTTCATGTAATTCCTTGCATGCTTATGCAAATATCTCTTTTTACACCTTCAATTCCATATCACTACCACTCCTTGGTCCTTCTTGATTGGATCTATCCCTTATTCCATATTTTTTGGGGTTGGCTTATGTGGTGATGAAGGCATATTTACATTCTAGTTATGTATATATCATGCACCTTTATTAGATTATGCTATTTCATAAGTATTTCCTTCATTTTTAGATACTTTTCCATTTCATAGTCACTAGGTCCACAAAGTACACATATTGGATGTTCCAAAATGCTATAGATACAAATTTTCATTGTATATCCTTATATTCTATGAATAAAACACTTACATGCTTACTTCCCACCTAAAACACTTACGTGCTTAATTCCCACCTGACAGTGCAATTATACTCTAACTATTTTTCCCTACACTCAATACACACGTTTGATCCTTTATGGATTGAAACTCCAGGTATGTTGGTAGGCTACTTTATAGTACGCTTGTATTTACATTCTTTTCTCATTCTTGTGTGGTATGTGTGGCCCCTCATCTCTAGACACCTTGCCTCTATTCCATGGTTTATCTAGATAGTTTAACCATGCATGGTCTAATGTGTTATGGATTCGACAATAAATATACTCATTGAGTTTCCAAGGTGGGAAATATTTCTCGTTATCCTCTTCATCCTCCTTATCTTGTTGGATCCAAATTCTTGCAAGGTCGATTCTCATTTTGGTTGATGTAGCCTCCATGAACCTCTTGAATTGTCTCTTGAATGTGATTTCCATTTTTTGAAGCTTTTGTCCCATTCCTTGGAGGTTGATGTCCATTGCAAAGATAAATATTTCACCTTCTTTTTTATTGGTATATTTACAACTTGTCAATATAAATTTTTGGTCTCATGGATCTAACATTCACCCTAATTTGTAGTTTCATGCCCAAGAGAAATCATGCAAATTTGTATCCTCTAATTCCTATTATCATAGTGATTGGATTTTATTGGTGTCCCCTTCCAAGAATTTGATTGATCGATATGTAGTGGGCTCTTTTCTTACTCGCACTCCTTTTCTCCTTGCATTGAGAAAAGTCAAGTTCTTTGCATGTCACAATTTTGAGAATTATGCAAGGAAATGTTTGAACAAGAAGAAGGGCGGGAACAAAATGCAACCAGAGGTAGTTGTGTTGGCAAAGAATCAAATGGATGAGTTTTCCAAGAAGTTTGAACATATAAAGTTATTACTTGTTTCTCATACTTCCTTGGGCACCATATCAGCTAGTGCATGGCTAATATATAATGGAGCCACATGTCATATGATGCAGGAGCATCACCAGCAAGCGTGAGTGGAGGACAGATGGATATACACCAACGTGCATTTTGAAGACATTTTGAAATTTAAAATATGAAACATTAATGTAATAGATGGAAGGATGTAATTGTTCTTAAATGTTTTGGGGATTGTAATACATATCTTGAGCGTTCGCTCTCATATGTCGGTTGTAGGCATTTATTGTAATAAATGTAAAGTAGGTAGTAATATTTAATTCGATAAGATAGCTTAGAGTTGTAGGAGATAAAACTCAAGAAAACTCCCTTGTATGTATTGTATTATCATTCTCATTGTAAGAGAAAGAGAGAATAGGAGAGCAGAGAAGAACAGAGATTGTAGAAGTTGTCTGAGCAGATAGTTGTTGCTATAGAAACCATGTATAGAAGCACTTGAATTAATATAAGAATGCTTTGATCCAATTTCATGGTGTTGTTATGGTTATTGTTTGCATCTATTGAATGGTATGTTTACAGTTTGCCTATATGATCTATTATGCATTTGTTTCAATGCTTTATGTGTATGATTTCATGTTGAATGTATGAAGTCTGTGAGAGGGAGAGTATAAGTCTCAATTTCTCCTCATCCTGATAATTCCTACAAGGACTGCAGTGAAGGTCCGCAAGGAGTGCGTTGACAAGATTATGAGTTTTACCTCAGAAAATTTCAGGAGAGATAGAGTTTCTCTTATACCAACAGAAGTGCAAGTATAGCATAGAGCCATGCCAGGTGTGTGCAGGCCAGGTTGAAGTCTTAGAATTTTCCAACCAAGTGAGTGGTTGAAGAACTTTTGTCACAAGGAGTGCATAGAGTTGGAGTGTTTGGATAACCAGAGGTTATCGTGAAGGCTGCAAGAAGTGCATGCAATATTCCCTTATAATCCTTGAGTTTGTAGCAAGAATAAAGCTCATGATGGATACAAACTTGGAAAGTCCAGAGGACAGACGAGGATCGAAGTCACCTCACATAAATCAAGCTCAGGAGGAAAGACGCTGAGTTATTTGGCGAGGAACTATTAAGAGCCTGAATAGACAATGGAAATTCCCGAAGAGTGAAACACCGATTTCTGTGGACTATTGGATCCAGTATATCCACAGAGAGGATAAGACTGAGTGTCTTTCAACACTCATAATATCAAGAGATATAGCATCCATTAGATCCAGAGAAGCATGAGCCATTGATTGGGCGCTCTGAAATTTCGACATTTCAGGATTCAGGAGAGTGGAGGAAACTTCTACCCGGAAGTTGCAAGTCATGAAATCCTGATAAGAGAAGGAATAATATGGAGTGTTGAATCATGGGAAATTAAGACCGTCAATCTGGCATAAGCGGTCATCGTAGTTTCTCATTTCAAGAGAAGGGGAGAGGGCCACTTCACAAATCCTCAACACGCAAAATCCCAACGTGATGAAAAGTTAGGCCACAGGTTGCAATCGAGGGTCACATCAGTGAAGAAATAAAGGAAGGATCTCAGGACTATTATCCCATTTTTGGGTTTTGAGAATCATAGGAGCTGGGGTGACTCGCAACGAAAGTCCTGAAATCGCGAAACGCGATGCACCTTTTTGGGTTAAGTCTGTGGTCACGCCGGTTGTCACGTGGAGTGGAGGCTCACGTCTAGTGCATGTTTTCATAGGCGGAGCATATAAAAGGACATGTGGTATTTAACTATCGAAGGTTCCAGCAGAAACCAAGAAGCCATTTTAGCTTGGGAATTGGAAGATCCAAAGACTGGGAGGTCAGCAAACCCTGTTGAGGTGGGGCTCTGTGTTAGGTGGTATCAAAGAAAACAACGTTTTTTTTCTGTAGAGGGAAGACAGAGCACAGTTGTGATTGAATTCTGCATGGACAGATTGAAACAATGTCATCGAGGAGACTTCAAGAGAGACCCATGCCCAATCCATCCATGGAAAGGGAGATGAGACAACTTTGTGCTCGATTGGATGCTATGGAGACAATACAGAGGTGAACACCTGATATTGGAGATATTAGTGAGGCTAAAAGTGAGAACGAAGATGGAGCAAGAAGAAGTTGTAGCTGAAGATGTTGCAGAGGAACGTCTATTCAAAGTTGTTGCAAGAGTATGTGCCAGAGAAAAAATGGGCATCCCGATGTATGAAGGCAACTTGGACATTGAGGAGCTACTAGATTGGGTTAGAGCTCTGGATAAATAATTGAACTATGAGGATATCAAAGAAGATAAGAAAGTAAAGCACATTGTCACTAGACTGAAAGGGCATGCAACACTGTGGTGGGATGAACTTCAGGCTGGCAGGCATTGCAAAGGAAAACAAAGAATTAAAATCTGGGACAAGATGGTCACCAATATGAAAGCCAAATTCATACCCAAATATTACCAAATCAATATGTTTTGAAGAATGCAGAATTTGAGACAGAAAGGGATGACAGTGAAGGAATATATAGAGGAATTTTACAGGTTAAATATTAGAGCTAGTCATCGCGAGAGTGATGATGAGAAAGTCACCAGATACATGAATGGCCTGAGATATGAGATTAAGGATGATATGAGCATGGTGGCAATTAGGAATGTAGAAGATGCTCATCAAATTGCTTCAAAGGCAGAAGTGAAATTGGCCCGAAAGCAAGGTCAAAGGGGCAGAGGTAGAAGTTAGAGTAGAGGCAAAGCAGTTGCCCAGGACATAGTACAGAAGCCCAAGGATGAAGAGAAGAAACCACATAACCACCCAAAAAGGGGAGGAAGATCACAAGGAGGACAGTATGTCGATAGGAATACTTTTCCTCGAGCAAGAGGAAGAGGAAGACGCAGAGGAGGCGAAATAAAGTGTTTTGTCTGTGGAAAGATAGGACACAAATCTTAGGAATATCCCGATAGAAAAAGAGATGGAGGAGGAGAAGCTCACATTTTAGAAGCGCAAAGGAGAAATGTTGAGGTAGAAGATGAAGAAGGTGGAAGATCCTTTCTAATGAGGAAGATTATCTTGAAGCCGGAGAAAGAGATGGAAAATCTAGTCCAGAGGAACAGTTTGTTTAAGACTTCTTGCAAGACCAAGGATAGGGTATGCAAGGTGATAGTTTGCAGTGGAAGCACGGATAATTTAGTATCCAGAGAGATGGTGGAAAAGATGGAGTTGGAGATAGTTGCACATCCAAGCCCATACAAGGTTTTGTGATTGAAAAAAGGACATCAAGTAACAGTCACTAAACAATGTTTAGTTGAATTTAAGATAGGGGGTTATAGAGATGAGATTTTATGTGATGTAATTCCCATGCATGTCTGCCATATTTTATTGGGGAGGCTGTGGCAATATGACAAAAACATTATTCATGATGGAAGAAAGAACACATACACCTTGGATAAGAATGGTAGGACGCATATGTTGTTGCCAATTGAAGACAAGAAGGAAAAATAAGAAGCAAGAAATACTATACTTCTCATGAGTGGGAAGGAACTCCTTCAAGAAGTCAAGAAATATGAAGAAATGCATTTTGTTTTGGTGAGAAAACCTAGAGTCATTTTGACCAGTACTTTAGTAGATGATCTACCTGAGGGAATTCAGGAACTACTGGATAATTTCGTTGATATAGTGGTGGACAATTCACCTTTTTTGTTGTCACCCATCAGAAGTATAAGCCATCACATCGACCTTATGCCAGGAGCATGTTTACCAAACAAATAAGCATATAGACTGATGCCGCAGGAGAATGAATAAGTTAAGAAGCAAGTCCAGGATTTGATGGACAAAGGGTTGATTAGAGAAATATTGAGTCCATGCGTTGTGCCAACAGTGTTAAGTCCGAAGAAAGATGGTGGATGGAGGATGTGTAGAGACTCAAGGGATATAAAAAAAATCACCATCAGGTATAGATTTCCTTTACCCAAGATGGATGACTTGATGGATTGCTTGAGTAGAGCAAAGTTTTTTTCAAAAATTGATTTAAAAAGAAGATATCATCATATTAGAATGAGGGAAGGTGATGAATGGAAGACAACATTCAAGACGAATGAAGGATTGTATGAATGGCTTGTTGTTGGCACAGGAGCAGACCCAGGGTTCAACGCTTCAATAGCACACCAACAAAACCTTAACTACCGGCCCTTTCGGCAACACCTGCGAAGCAAATGAAGTCTCACCTGAGGTAGAGGCAAGGGGGGTGCGGGACTCAAGTGTATGCAACCTAGCTAGGACACAGATCTGTGATCACAATGCTTTAACAGAGCACTTAGCAGTTAACATTAATTATTCCTTGACCCTTTATTTACATCCCAGGTAAAACCCTAATTACAGAACAACGAAGTGTTCGATAATATCTAAGCATATCTGACCATTTAGAACATAGCATCAACAGATCTTGCATTCATCCAAGTTATTAATCACTAAGCCACTATATCATATGCATCTAACATATATAAATATTCATCAATAAGCATAAATCACATTATTGACACAAATAAATCACAACACAAGATATACGTGATTCACCCCCAGCGTGGGGCTACGTCCACCAACTCTTCTTCTCTTTATTATCTTCTTTCAATGCAGAGAGCCACAATACCAACTCCACATAGGACAGGAGATCTGTGCGCACCTCTCCAGATCCTCCCTCCCTGAGTTAGGTCACATCACAAAGCCTTCTTACACAGTCTGCACACAAGCTTCTTACAATCACTTGCACTTAGCTCTGCAAGTCTTAACACATAGTATGCACAAAGCCTCTAGCTCCGCACTAAGTCGATTCTACTAGGTCTCTTCATTGTTCTAATGATTTCTTACATCGCCTAGATATCTATTTATACATTACAAATGGGACCTAAACATGGGAAAACCTATGGGCCAACATCCCATACCCATTACATAAACCCTAAACCCAAAAAGCTCACAAAAGGGGGCAAAATCCCATGATCTCCGCTTCGCTTGGCGCTTCATCTTTGACCAGCCTGTCGAAGTCCCAAAAATGGTCAAACATGACCAAGGTTCTCCAAAACTTGGTCGAGGGCCAACACTTGTCATGCCATTTGGCTTGACGAATGCACCAAGTACTTTTATGAGATTGATGAATGAAGTCTTGAAAGATTTCATTAGGAAGTTTGTAATTGTATAACTTAATGATATATTGATCTTTAGTAAGACTGAGTAAGAACATTTGAGACATTTAGCTTTAGTAATGAGGAGGTTGCAGCAAGAGAAGTTGTTGATAAATATGAAGAATTCATCTTTCATGAAGACACAACTCATTTATTTGGGTTTCGTGATCTCTTCGAATGAGTTGAAGATGGATCCTAAAAAGGTAAAAGCAATCAAAGAATGGTCGTCGCCAAGGAATATCTTTGAAGTCAGAAGCTTCCATGGACTAGCCATTTTTTAAAGGAAGTTCATCAGAAATTTTAGTTGAATTTGTGCACCAATGATGGACACAGTCAAGAAGAGACATGAATCTTTTCATTGGATAGAGGAAGTGAAGAAAAGTTCCAAGTTGTTAAAGGAGAAGATAATTGGACAATCAGTTCTGGTTCTGCGAGACTTTGGTAAAACATTTCAAGTGAGATGTGATGCAAGTGGATTTGCGATTGGAGTAGTCTTAAGTCAAGACAATAGACCAGTTGCATACTTCAGTGAGAAGCTGAACGAGACCAAGAAGAATTACTCAACTTATGATAAAGAATTTTATGCAGTCATACAAGCGCTGAAGAAATGGAGGCACTACCTAGTTCCAAAAGAGTTTGTTTTGTATAGAGACAACCAGGCCTTACAGTTTATAACCAGAAAGGAGAAATTGAACCATAAACATGCAAAATGGGTTGAGTTCATGTAGAACTTTACTTTTGTTACAAAGCACATTTCTGGAAATGCTAACAAGTTTGTTGATGCATTGAGTAGGAAATGTTTGATTCTGCAAGAGTTTCGAGTGAAGACCTTAGGTTTTGATATCCTTAAGGAAACGTATAGAGATGATTCATATTTCAAGGACACTTATGAAGCATGTGATAATCTTTTTCTGAGAGATAGAAGCCAGTGGATTGAATATTTAATTTAGGATGGACGGTTATTTAAAGGAAATCAGTTGTGTATCCCAAAGAGTTCTATGAGAGAAAATGTTAAGCCCTAATATTGGCTCATTACCCCTTATATGGGGCATATTACATTAGTAATTTTAGTTTATTTATGTCGACTTTATTCCATTAGTTGTAATTATACCTCCTAGTCTCCTATATATACCAAGGAGACATTTTCAATTGGAATCATCTTGTACTTGAACATTTAAGTGGGGTAAAAGGAGGTTGCCCCGTCAAAGAGGCTTATTATCTGAAATTATCTCTTTTTCAAGGCGTTGAGTAATTTCTCTGAGGTTTTTCTATGCTATATTGATATTTGGTTCTAACATATGGTATCAAAGCTCAAGGTCTTGGGGTTTCGCTGCTACATCTAAGACACCTTGGAATTATCGCTATAACTTGTTTTCTACAACGTTTCATAACGAATGGCTTGGAGGATATTTAGTAGACGGATCAAGGTATATTGGGTTAAAATTTCAGCTCTTGAGGCCTTACACTTTCATACATACATATTGTACAAGATAGGGTTCTGGAATCATCTTGAACTGAGTCATTGCAGAATTTGCGCTATAAAAAAAAAAATTGTAACGTTTCAGACCTTGAAATCTGGAGACTATTCATAGAAATTAGTAAGGTATCTATGGTAAAACGTTTAGCTTCTGGGTCATCTTACATTTTTAGATACACCCTGTGGAAAATAGGGTATCTGACTAGTATTATTGACTAGTCTCAAGAAGGTCTTCCAGGTAAAACAATCCTAACTTCTTCCTAGAGTATCCAAATTGAGTGGGACTAGTTTCATTGGGTAGTGGACAGTCTGTAGTATTTCTGGTACAAGTTTCAGAATTTTATATCAATTATTTTGTGCGAGGAATGCTATACAATTGAGATCTCTTGGAAAGGAAAAAAATCAGCAAGTTGTGGGGAAGTTACCGTAAATTCCACTTGGCACATCCAATTTTGATCAAACCTGTGGAATTGCAGAGAATAAATATCAAAGAACTAGATAAAAGAAATTTTCATACCCAGAAGGGCCGAAACTTGGGAGATACAACAGAAGAAAGATTGTCTAGCAAAACCACCTCAAAATCAAGGTTCATAAGTGATACTTGGCCAAATGCCACCCAAAAAGGGAACTTCTACACCAAATAAGCCTCCAGACAATCCTACTTGGAATCTTGATGAAGGTGAAGAAATGCGTAGGGACATAAATGATTTACAAAAGAAGATAGTAACAAAATATGAACTACAAGAGATGGAAGCTAAGTTTGAGGCAAAGATGGATGGTTTAAAAGAGGAGATCATGGAAGTATTGAAAAAATTCGTAACAGAGAAGACACCAGAAAGTGAAAATGCATCCCATGAAATTCATGATGAGGACACAAGGAAGGTGAATCAAGAATGGAGAAACTCCAACTTTGGGTTGAAGACCAACCACGTTCCTAAGATCGATATGAGGAAGTTTGATGGCAAGGACCCAATCACATGGATACTTCAGATGGAACAATTCTTTGATC
>JASDQU010104611.1:474904-487090 GCA_032191745.1 Picea mariana | reverse complement strand
GCTCTGTTCTCCAATTCGCTCTGGTTTGCTCTGTTCGCTCTCATTTGGATGAAACAATGAATTAAACTTAACGATCTTCTCATGTTTATGTGTTTTCTTTCCAACTGTACCTATCTTATCCCACCTTAACTAACTTGTCCAATCCACCACCGTGGTTGATGAGTTGGTCCATCATTGCATCTTGATGACCAAATCTGTCATGTGATTTTCCCCTCGTACTATTGATCTGTCATGATTTCTAATGACTTTTTCCATTTAAGACTTATACGATGCTTTTATGACTTATTACTCCCACTTAATAACTATCATTTCCATGCTTTGATGCTTTGAACGGTCTTGTCATTGCCCAACTGTGCACTGGTTCTTTATTGTTTTCTTTATGTCCTTCGCAGTCTGTCTGTAATATGCCTTTCCAAATAGGAGCTCCAGAGAGGAGGCTTAATGATCTAAACAACCTCGTTAGACAATATCCAAGGCCATATAGGGGTAAACAAGGTTACTAGAGGTCACTTCTGTTGAGGGTGTTATAATTCGAAAATGACATTAAGCTAAAAGTGACTAAAAGTGATTTTAAGTCAAAGTGAGCTAAAAATAGGTCAACAAAGAATTAGAGTTTTGGAAAGTTATAAAGAAAGGGTAAAGCGACCTAATTCATCATTATGCAAAATTTGACTTATCAGTTGAGGAGAGAGGTACATCTCAGGAGAGAGCTTGTGGATTTCAGGAGGAAGACACCCAGAGATTGATTTCGGTGTTGAGAGACACACCCTAGTCACTAGGAAGATCATCCAAATATTCCATCGTACTTCAGGAACAGTTATCCAGTTGCAGCAGTGAGGGCGCACTTGTCTAGAGAGAGGGCACATATTTTGATCATCAATGAGTCGACTTGTCCCAATTAGGGATTCTCCTCCGATCCAGTTGAGRGGAGGGTAGGACGCTTCTATTTCCTATTTTCTCGTCAAATTCCAATGGAGAAATCATCTTGGGACCATTTCTCGRCATTGAGGGTGCGATAGTTGGGGAGGACACATTTGGGATTCTCGAGAGATCACCAGATCATATACAGGTAAATCCTTCCAACCCATTTCATAGCAGCCTAGGGTGCTCAGTTTGAGACCCTTATCAATCRATTCCAATGGGGGAATCACTAGGCCRCAGTTTTCAGCAGCAAAGGGGGTGCATTTCCTTAAGGGGATCCATCTGGGGTCCAGACATATCAGCAGGGGGTCGATTGTTAGTCTATCAGTCACTAGGAATGAGTGAGAGAGAAAGGCGCATTGTTTGAGACAGTTTCCAGGCAGATCTGAGGAGTTTATCCCCCAAGGAGAACTTTCCAGTCTTGTAGCAGTTGTCGTAGCTTGCAGCAGATCCTACATCTCATCCATTGATCCAGCAGCACTTAGCAGGTATTATTGTTTTAGTTTACTTATTGTATTTCGACTAAGATCCCTTTGTCATTGATCTAGCTGAGAGATTTATTTTATTTAGCCACGTAGAAATATCATAATACATGGTTTGCAGTCTTTTGTCTCATTTACAATATGTATGCTCATTTATATGTTGTATACGCATAATTATCTACACACACATGCGAAAAACACCAAGCATGTAGAAACTCACAGCTTAAACACATCCAGAAATCCCCAGCGTATCAGGTCAGACAACAAACATATCAGGCTAGCAACATTTCCTAGACTATCCAGATCTGGGATATTATAGTCGTATCAGAGCTTTATTCCTGCCAGCCTATTATTAAAGACGATGAGTTCAACAGGTGACCCAGAGGTCCATGAGCACGTAGGTGATGAATGCGTCACTTACAACAGACGCAGGGAGAGGAGACCTAGACCATATTTTCCCCCTTTTCCTCCCAGTTCAGAGGAAGAGGAAGAGGCACACAGAGAAGCAAAGAGAAGGGTAGATAATGAGGCAAAGAATGAAGCAGAGAGGATGTTGGGAGACAGATATGAGAGACCATAGGGCAATGGCAAGGTCCCCATGGAACGAGAGGCAACCTTCATGYAGGTACTTAGTAATCTGGTAGTCAGTCAGCAGGGCATGACTTAGTCTTTGGCACAGATGGTTGATAKATTGGATATAGTGGGCACCCAAGGCACACAAGCCCCACATGCAGCACAAGGGAAATCAAGGGAAGGCAATAGACCCTAGTCACCTACTCGCACATACACCTCTTCTTTGAGTAGGATTCCCATGTCATTGTTCCCTAGTTTCTAGAGGGTACCCCCAACARCAGCACAACAATTGATAGCACAGAGGTCACCCACTCAAGTAGAGGACATTGCAGAGTACAAGAGGGGGTATGCAGCATTGGGATGTGACTTCCATCAAGACATGACTCTAGTCAAGTAYTGTGGATTCAGACTCATGAMCYGTCCCAGRGAGCCTCAGAGAGGAGGACAGCAACAGTAACAACAGYAGGGGCATAACCTGGATTTCATCTGGAAAGTTGGTAAACTCACCATACCTTCTTTTGAYGAATCATCCAAATGCACTGCYAGAGCTTGGGTACAAAAGCTAGACACGCACTACAATCTCAACCAGATGACTKAGGCATAGGCCATCAGTTTCKCTACCCTACACTTGGAGGATGAGGCACATGAGTGGTGGCATCATGGACTGGTGACATTGGGTCACAGTCACATCACTTCCTGCGAGAAGTTCACAGAGAGACTCATGGATAGGTTTGACTGGAGGAATCCAAAGATACTCTTCGAGGATCTATCCCAATTGAGACAAACTCCCACAACAGAGGCATTCATCGAGGAGTTTCATCGGGTAGCAGTGGCACTGACAGATATCTCAGAGTCCAAGTTGATTATGTTATTTACAAAGGGGCTCACAGAATCCTTGAGAGGATGGGTGAAGTCATAAGGGCCTCACACTTTGAAGGATGCCATCTTACGCACTCGATATTTGGAAAACTCAACACCGAAGACTAAACCCTTTTCCAAACCCTTCATACCACAGAGGGACTGAGACAAAAAACAATTCCAAAGAGAGTGGAAGGGCAAGGGAGAGATCCATTATATTGAGGTGGAGGAGCAGGACAGTGGAGAAGTTGGATGATGAAATGAGATGAGAGTTTATGAGGAAGAAGTTTTGGTTCACCTCCAATGACCCTTGGGTCCCAGACCACAAGTGCATGGGCAACGGAGAGATCCATTATATTGAGGTGGCAGCAAACAATGTGGGTAGTGAGGAGGAGGATCAGGATAGTGGATCCACTAGCTCAAAGGTGAAGCCATCACAGGCAAAGGAGCAGCCTCCCCATTGACCTCCAACACTGGCAAGGACCCACCCACCGGTAGACCAATAGTCTCCTGAGCATGCTAACAGATGGAAACCAGCAAAGGGAGGAGTCACAGCAACCCTTTCTAGTGTTCCTAGGTATGACACTCTCCGGATTAGAGGGACTATTCAAGGACAGTGGGAAATCGTCCTGATAGATGGTGGGACCACCCACAACTTCATTGATGTTTCATTAGTATCGAGGTGGACAATTCAAACAAAGGAGTTTGACGGGTTTGATGTTGAAGTAGCAGATGGACATACAATAGAGTGTTTGGACAGAGTTCTATACTTGGATATAAAGTTAGGTAACTACACCGTGAGAGACACATTTTATGTAGTTCACCCATCTGACACAGATGTGGTGTTGGGATTCCAGTGGTTAATCATATTGGGTAAAATCACCACCAACTACCAAACCTTAGAGATGGGCTTTAGAGACAATGTCAGGAAGAGGACTGCTCTAAGGGGCATGTCGACAAGAGCACTCAGAATAGTTTCGGCCAAGAGGATGGAGAGGATATTTAGGCATGGCGAGGTAGCATATGTCGTAGAGTTGATCACTAGCAAAAGGGATTCATACGGTCGATATCAATATCAGACAAAGATCAGGAACTTGTTGGGATGGCATCAATGGGTTTTTGGTTTGATTCCACTAGAGAGACCACCTGACAGGGGGTTTGAGCACACCATTTAGTTGGAGGAGGGGTAAAAACCTATGATCACATGGCCCTATCATCCTAGGAGGTTCAAGGATGAGATAGAGAAAGCAATTAAGGAATTGCTAGCGATGGGACACATCAAACCTAGTAGCATTCCATTCGCTTCTTCATATGTCTTAGTTTTAAATAAGGATAGTAACGTGAGTATGTGCATTGATTACCAGGCCTTGAACAAGAAAACCATCAAGAACTGATATCCTATCCCTCGCATCAATGAGTTTATGGATGAACTGCATGGGGCATTTTTCTTCTTGAATATTGATCTACTCTCTAGATATCATCAGATCAACATCCGAGAGCAGGACATAGAGAAGATGGCATTCAGGTGCCACTTTGATCATTTTGAGTTCATGATTATGCCATTTGGGCTAGCTAATGCACCAGCTAGATTTCAGTCTTGCATGAACCACATATTCAAGGATCAATTGAGAAAATTAGTCTTGGTTTTCTTCGACGACATCTTGGTCTACAGCAAGATATGGCAAGAGCATGAGGCACTTGGATGAGGTACTAAGCATCATGGAGACATAGTCATTATATGTCAAAGAGTCCAAGTGTGAGTTCGCTATGACATAACTACTTTACTTGGGCCACATTATCAGTGCACAAGGGGTATAGGTGCACCATGAGAAGATCAAGGCCATTATGGATTGGCCTACGCCCAGGAATGTGACATAGTTGAGGAACTTCTTTGGGATATGCAGGTATTATAGGCGGTTTGTCAGGGGATTTTCTCAACTTAGAGTACCACTTACAAATCTCACCAGACATGGGGCTTTCATTTGGACCGATGCATCACATAAATCCTTTGATCACATGAAGGAATTCACGAGCACATTTCCAGTGCTAGCATTACCAAACTTCACCTTACCATTTGTATTAGAGTGTGATGCACCCGTCGAGGGTATCAGGAAAGTTTTTATGTACGGAGGAAACCCCATTGTTTTTTAGAGAAGGAAGCTTAGTCACCCTGAGAGGCTGTACTCTATTTATGACAAGGAAATGTTGGAAATCATGCATGCCTTGACCAAATTCAGACTATATTTGGTGGGCAGCAAATTCATGGTTAAAACAGAGCACAACAGCTTAAAGTATTTCCTTGAGCAGAACGATCACAGTGAGCACCAACAAAAATGGGTGACGAAGGTGTCCTTCGATTTTCACATTGAGTATGTCAAGGGGAAGAAGAAAATTATGGCCGATGTACTATCTAGGAGACCTGCGACATGTTCATTGATGGAGGTTTCAGCGGATTGGAAATCTCACTTGTTAGTGGAATATTCCAAGAACAAGATCGCTTGCGAGGTTTTGGATGGACAGGTACAGGATCATTGACGATGTCATATTATAGAAGGACAAACTCTACTTAGTGCCAAGTTTAGGGCTCAAGAAGAAGATCCTAACAACAGTTCATGATTCACCATTGGCAATCCATCAGGGGTTTTTTAAAACCTACAGGAAGATCATAGAGAAGTTCTCATGGAAGGGACTCAAGCATAATGTTATGAGGTACATCAGCAAGTGTGTGACTTATTAGCAGAACAAGTCAGAGCATACACTTCCAGCGGGACTACTTCAGCCACTTTCCATTCTGGAGATGAAATGGGAGAGCATCTCATTGGAATTCATCACAGACCTACCCAAGGTTCAGCATAAGGATTGCATGTATGTGGTGGTCGATAGATTGACCAAGTTTTATCATTTCTATGCCATACCCATTGATTACAACATAGTTCAGGTGGTGTTGGCACCAGGACGAAGTGGAAAGAAGGACAATCATGGGAAAGAAAGCATGCAGAAACAGAAGTAATTGCTGGAAAAAGAACAGCATGCATGCATGCAAGAAAGCGTGCACAAGGAAAGCAACAGATGGAGGAAGAACATCACGCGTGCATGGGAGGAAGACCTAACATCAGTAAGGTTAGGGGTTTTGTAATGCTTTTTAAATGCTCGAAGAGCCCGAAATGTATAAATATAGATACGTAGGTATCATGTAGAGGTTCAACTGTTTTGTGTTGAAAACTTGTGTATTAGCTTGGGGTGTTAGTATTGTTATCCCATCTTTTACTGTAGTTACGCATGAGCGGATGCAGTATTGACTATTATGTACCATTTTTGTAAGTTGTTGAGCTAGAAAGGAGGAGAGAAGGTAGATATGAGGATTAGTTCGCAGGCTGTAGAGCCTAGTGCGATCTAGTTCGCCTCATATAGATCTTACCCATAAGAAGGGAATTGTAAGTGCGCGACGCCAGAAATGCACAACTGCCATAATAAAAGAGACAAGAGCCAAATCTTTGTGGATGTAGCTCAGGAGGGGGTGAACCACAGTAATAAGTGTGTAATGTGATCAATGTATGCATCTCTTTACTTTCTTTCAGCAGGTTATTGTTATGCTTAATAAATGAGTTCATATATTGTTATGGAACACGAATATGTTGCTTGGGAAGTAAAATGTGTAGTGGGAATGTGTACCTGGGAGGAATAGGTAGATTACCCTCATAGTTCGTAGTGCATGGCTCTGGTTAATAAACCCCTATCTCATACGCAATCCTAGGCTGTAAACACCTGAGTCTTACAGCCACCAATTTAAAGCTATCTCAGGTGAGACTGTGCAGTGCATGTTGTGTACTGTGTTTCCTTCTGGTTTACCAAAAGGGTTGATAGTTTTAGAGGCTTTGTTGGAAACCTGAATGACATGAACCTTGGGTCAATAACTCAGAGAGAAGAAGAGAACAGTTGAGACCAACAAATGGTTCCTTTGTCGTGTTAAGAGGAACAAGAGAGGACTGAGTAGGTGAGATCTTAGTGAACAAGAAATGAATGAGTGAAACAAAAGAACAATGAGCCATTAGAAGGGAATGTTGAGACCTTGGAACCCCAGAAAAGTAGAAATCGACGGCTGGTTGAGAACCAAAGAGCTAGAGTTTGCCCAAAAAGACAATAGAAACCCTAGCATCACACCTTGCAAATATTTGGATAAATATGTGTTTATGGATTTACATGAAGTCTTTTTCTATGATTTTCCCCACCTACTGCAGGAGTGGATACTAAGTTTGAAAGATAACCACGCGACAAACCAGCTCCAATAATTAGATTGGACCCCAATACAGGTTGAGCAGTTACAGCAGGTGAACAACAAATTCACCCGCGCAGTTGAMTTTTGGCTTGATAGTATTGTGGCAGGCTTCATCACAGAGTTTGTAGCAAAGTCATACAACGCACCATAGCAAGAATTTCTACGTGGACCTCAAGGAAGGTACATTCGATCACTATATACTTCTATTAAAATATTGCTATATAACAAAGGTGTAATGACAWTGGAATCATAAAGTTAGACTTCCCTGCATGCATGGGGGAAGGGGRGGGAAGCACTAAAAGAGAGAGGATAAATGGAAGAAGGCCAGGATAAAGGCAAGGAGGAACTCTTGGACCCGATCTTGATGGATGATGACCATCTTCAGTGGATCCTAGTGTCATCAGGAACGACGTGTAGTGGAGTACCCTACCAATATAAGGTGAATACCAAGAAGAGAGTTGTAGCCGCAAGGGATGGCTTGGCAAGCGATGCGGAAGAGGTAGAGGATCTCCCGGCTATGGAGCAGATTGAGGAAATCGTGCACGCAACTTATGAGAGGAAAACAAGAGGCCCAAGAACGAGAGGAGAAGGCAACCATCCTATCCATATTAATGTCAGTGTGGAACCCATAAACTCATGTGCGACTAATACACCAAAGAGAACACCATCGTTTAGACAACCGAAGTTCGGAGGAAGTCTGACTGCAAGAAGTACATCTACCGTAGGAGCAACAACTGGAGGAGCCAGTTCATGTAGTATTAGTCAAGTATCTACACTGCGCAGTAGCAGTTCAGTATTTAGAATGACGGGACACGATCCCACTATCATATTACCAGAATTTCGAGGAGAAGCAGTAGAAGATTCTGAGAAGCACTTGTTCATTTGCACAAAGATTGTTAGGCTCCAATCTACTGATGTAAATTAGAGTGCAAATGATTGTCAATCCGATGTTTGTAAGACTTAGAGGCATGTCCAAAATGTATGGATTTAGAGATAACTTTTATTCTTTTATGGGAATAAACCAAAACCTATTCTAAGAGATGAATATGGAAGAGATGCTAAGCTTCTGCTCAAAAGTCCTATTCATAGATCTCATGACAGTAATCAACAATTGTTTTCCTAAAGAGTATCAACAGTAAGCATTCAAGAGATATTCAAACTAGTTCTAAGGCTTATCAATGCTAGAAAGACAAAACTCTTATTCAAGAGATGCATTCATTGTCTTCTTTCATTCATTAGCAATTATCATTAATTCTTATTAAATCAAAAGTACTGAAAGCGTAAATAACTCAAAAATCATTCATGATTATCCCAATGCTTGAAAGCAAACCACACATTGAATTCTTATTCAAGAAATCATTCACAACATGAGTAAGGCTTAGAAACATTAAGCATTTTACTTAACTATGGAATTCAAATAACCACAACAAAGGATAAACTCATCTACAGCAAGATCTGATCTAAAACATGTATCAAAGATTACTTGAAAAAGACATAAAGGAAGAGTGTACTAGTTTGGCAAAGGGGGCCCTCCAATGCGTCACTTGTACACTTCAGTTGTCTCAGCTAAGAAGGAGCTTCCAGCAGCATTCACATCATCATATCATAGGCATTATCAAGAACAAAACGCAGAACTGATCTCAAGATTGCAAATTCCAAAGTTTCTTCATTCACATCAAAAAAAGGTGTCATACTAGTTTATGCCTTAAAGTATTTATACAAGAGTTTTGAAACTAATAATGCTAATAAATCTCCTAAAGATCATGATCAGATCCATAATATATGCTAGAAAGGTCGAATGCCCCCTTCAGATCCATAAAATATGAACAAATCCCAAGAAAATCTAAAACTGTCCATGATTAAAAGCCAAAACAAGGTATTTTCTGTTGAAGTGGCCTTGTTTGACCAGCGTTGACCAGACACCTAGAAGGCTCAGATCTCGAAGCTGATAGCTCATCATCCATCCTTGTACATCAAGGATCACGACCCAAGTCTCAAATTTTGCCCAGCTGTCCTGTAAGTACACGAACCTAGGAGCAATTACGGGATTTAGTCAAATCCTGTAATTTCTGATAAATTTTCAATTTTAATGCCAAAAATTAGAAAACTCAATTCTTAAGCTAAAGAATGATATATATACCTTGCATAAGTTGTTTTATGGAAAATATGGAATGAAATGGAGGCAAAATGGATGGTTATAGAGGCAAAAGTGTAGTTTATAGAGTAAAAAGGAAGCATACAAATGTACTCAACAAAGATCTGGGAGGCAAAACAAATCACTAATGAAGACACCAAACTCGAGCAGTTAGCGATCACGCTAAGGGACCGCGCACTAGATTGGTACATGATTCTAGACACAAATAGTGCCCCTGGAATGATGAGGACACTGGCAGACATTAAGAAGCTATTGATTAATGAGTTCCAAAAGCCGAGCTCAGAGGATCAGTACATGAATGAGATGATTGAGATAAGACATAAACCAGGAGAGTTTGTATGGGAGATTGATCAGAGATTCAAGCGACTGAAGGGAAAACTAAAATAGCTTATGACCGAGATGCAGCACCAACACCTATTTGTCAACTCACTACTCCCACATCTAAAATATCCCTTACGACAGCAGAAGTTTCAGATGCAGGCAGAGGCTCTGTAGGAAGCCTTGTAACTGGAAGAGAACCAGTACCAATAGACGGACCCAACTATTAAGGAATTGAAGGAGAATTTGAAGAATCTAGCATTTCAGTTGAACCAAAATAAGAACAAGGACAAATGAGAAGTCGTTTGGTGCACCACATGTAGAATGGAAGGACACCACAAGAACGAATGCTCAACATTTGCACAGTATATGGCAACAGGTATGCCAAACCCACTACCACAGGGAGGATTATGGTGCGAAATATGCAAGAAACCAGGTCACGACCCTTACCACTACACGATGATGCAGAAATACCAGACAATTCCAAAGAATTCATATTGCACCTTTTGTAAGTAAGTGGGCCACGACGACAAAGATTGCAGAACTATGGAGTTGATGCGGGAATGAACATCTGATGCATATAGAGTACATGCTGAAATGATGACTGGGCAAGCAGCGCCCCAGTTCAACCAAGCCCCAACCCCATACAACACTGCCCAGCAACCCTACAACAACATGCATCCATAGTACAACCCGGCACAGCCCCAGTACAATACCATGCAGTATAATCATACACCACAGTATCACGCGCCGACAGGTGATCGCGTAGGCTACAGAGGAGGAGGACGACCCATAGGAGGTTTCAAACATGGCAGAGGACCAATCACATGTATCAATTGTCAGCAACTAAAACATTATGCATGAGAATGTCCACTGTCGCCAGCGACTTGTATGTATTGTCGCACATTGGATCACGAGACAGAAGAATGTCCGACACTATTAATAAAGATCCAGGAAAAGAGGAATGAGAACAATTAGAATGTTTAATGGATCCGAAGTAAGGGACGACGGGCGAAACATTAACATAGTCACTCGTGGAGGAACGAAAATAGGAAATGATGCAGTTCGACAGGAACCAACACAGAACCAATGGATAAAGAAGAACATTGAACCAAGGAAGTAGTTTGACACACCCAAAGAAAAGGAGACTTTTAAGGAAGCCAGACAATAATTTCAAAAGGTGGACGCAGCGTCGACTTCAACTGTGTAACCAATCAAAGAAGCCCCAGAATACGAAATGCCACCATCGTTGGATCATACCAACGGAATGCAACCCAAGGGACAAGTAAGTACTATCAAAGACTTTTTGCAATCATGCGTAAAAGTATTATGTGACCCTTCATCTATGAAAATATTACAAAACATACTAGAGAAATGTAGCAGTGAGACAGAAGAAAAGCTCCAACCAAAAACCGTCAATCACCTACACACCCGAAGAAGAACAAGTAGGGAATTTAGACTAAACGCTAACATTGGGGATTTCAATATGGGAGACATTATCCTAGACCCAGGATCTGAAGTGAATGTGCTACCCAAGAAGACCTGGCAATGCATGGGAAAGCCAACATTGGGATACTCAAATGTCCAATTAAAACTAGCCAACCAGCATAGAGTCCTGCCAATAGGTGGAATGAAAGGAGTAATAGTAGATCTTGATGGGGTGTGCACTAAAGCAGACTTTGAAGTCATCGAAATAGTAGATGGCACAACACCGTACCTAGCACTACTCGGTCTAGATTGGGCATTTGATAATCAGACCATAATTAACTTAAAAACAAGAAAAATGACATTTGAATCTAGATATTACAGGGTCATAGCACCACTCGACCCATCAGAAGGGGAGAGATTCATAGAACCCACTTGCCTGGACTTAGAGGAGATCGACCAGTTGTACAGAACAACTGTGCGCGATGAGGATTATGTAAACCCAACTACAAACGGGGTACTTGGTTGGCGAAACATTACTTCATGCGCAACAGACTCAAACACCGGGTTAGAAAACTGGCAGCAGAGACTACATAAGGTATCCACGAGAAGATGTGCAAGAATAGACCGCGCAGTACGATGGATAGGCATAGAAATCAGAGAACCACCCAGTTTCCACAGACTCAATGATTTGGAAACATTCTTGACATGATATGAAGACAAAGTATTAGAGAACCAAAGGCTACGAGCACCAGATTTATCACTCAAAGCCACACCCACAAGATGGTGGGGCGCACACAAGGAGACTATCACAGACTCAGTGTAAGTAGTTACTGGGCATAAGGTTTGGCATAGAACAGAAAAATAGCAAATAGTAGAACTACGATGGACACGGAGCACCATCGGAGCACTTGAAGGTGTGTAGAACGTTATGGAAAATGACACCACCTGAGGAATGACCTCATCACTTCATACATACTTTAGAGGGCATACCAGCGAACTGGTACACAGACCAGGAACTACAACATGGCGAATATTGCAGCAAAACTTCATAGTCACTTTCTCACTTGAGATGAGAACCCCAACATAGATGCATCCCTTAGACGGATAAGAGGAGTAATATTCATCAAAGAACCAGAAATAGAAACCATCATAGAAGAACAACAGCGAAATAAGCA
>JASDQU010104611.1:445806-460506 GCA_032191745.1 Picea mariana | reverse complement strand
TGCAATTGCTTTTGACAAATCTTCAATTGTCATTCCTGATTGTGGTGACGCACATGGGGTCATGGATTCGACACGGGATCTTGTCTAAGTAGGACTTACTGGTTCTTCTATTATTGGAATAGACTTAATCTCCTCTTCTTCTCCTCCTGTATATGGTATCTCCACTATTCAGATTAGTGTGCAAGGGTCTCTCCCCTCTGGCTCACTATGTGGCTCTCCTTTTCAGCCTCAGTCTTTTTCCTCTTGTACCTCCTTCCTCTACATAGCTCTCTAAACTCATATCGTTCCTTGGGTATGTCATCTTCTTGCATCCTCAGTCCCTCCCTTCCTTTTTCACCGCTTTCTTCATTCTCTTAGACGATCCTTTTGTCATCCTCTATTTCCCCTATGTGTACGAACCCCTTCAGCCATCAGATTCCATGATCATCACTTGTTTCTCACACAATAACATCTTTATCCAGTACCTAATGATTTCAAGAACCTCTCGCGTGGACCTTTGAAAAATTCCCTTTCTGCGACATTGTATGATTGAATACAATCTACTGCAAATTCTATAACGTAACCTCCTAGTATGTTGTCCAACCAAAAATCAATTGCTCGAGTAGTTGGGTTACTTACAGAATTCAATTGTCTAACCAATTCATGAGTCCAATTCCTCGGCATTGTTGCCCTAAAGCTTCTAGTTTTCTATACTAACATTTCTAGCCACTTAGTCAGAATATTTAGGAATTCTCCAAAGAAAATTTTGTGCAGTTATGTGTACACATACCCATGTAACCATTGCTTGTCACTCATCCAAGGATTCTTGTTCTCTTGTCGTGAAAACTCTCATTCCTTTCTTTCCAACCATTATGTTATCTACTTCTTAGTYAGCCTCCAAAACATTCCCTTAATCACAAATTCTTCGTCCTAGCAATGGAACCATTTGTTGGCTCTCTTCTATGCAYGAGTTGTAAGACCCTAGGTTCATTTTATCTATGACCAACAAACCCACCAGACACCGGCCCTTTCGGCATCACCTACTTGYGCAAATGACATCTCACCCGAGGTATCTATTGGAACTGCAAGAACTAGGCTTTTGCAGTAGTAAGGGAAAGGGAGGCAAATGTTTGGTTCATTCTTCCTTATTGTATCTAGGCRTGTGATTCGGTTCTATTTAGYATTACTTACTTATGACTCAGATTCCTATACTCAATATGTCTCTAATTATTACATAGATTCGTTAYAGTTACAGTCATGAACATTACCCCATAACTAATCCATAATATAAGTCTATTCTATGAGGCATACAAATCGAATTCATAAGCACACATAAAAARYCAGACAACACAATATTCARTATCATCTCTCTAACCTCCCTTTATTCATTCTTCTCAACAACAGACTGTTACATTCAAGACTCTGGAATTCAACACCTAATAGAACATAACATTGCACAACTTACATGGAACTAAAACACAAACATAGGAGAGAGAGAACCCCTAATATTCCCACCTGTTACATATTTATATAGAAATCTAGAGCTCAAAACCCTAGTTTGTTCATCCTAAAAATACCCTATTACAATGCATGGCCAGCTCAGTTAACTAGTTGTTTGACGACTTTTTTCTTCTTTTCAACCTGCATGTTGCTTTTTTGTTGTTCCTCCATCTTTTGAATGTCCTGTTGTCATCCTTCTATGATGCTTTATTCTCTCACTGTCTTGGTTTATCCATTTTCAACTTTATTCTTTTGTCTGTGCGATGTCTTTCTTCTGCGCACTTTCCTCCTTCTGTGCATTGTCCTCCTAGATGCACCTTAGTTGCGCCCTCACTTTCCTCTCTCTACGTAGTTTCCCTATACTTAGGATTTTTTCCTAAAACTGTATCCAAACTGTGTGTCCAACAGTAATTCACCCTTGAGTTGGGGCCAAGAATCCACAAGAAAAGGGTGTCTCTCATTGTCCACTCACAACTCAAATATCCCACAACCTACTGGTATTCTCCTATAGCTATATTGAATTTCCTCTAGCTCTCTTCCTCTTGACCTACCCAACCCAAGGAATGTGCCCCTTCACTGCTCTTAGTCCATTAGGCTACACCATTAGTTTATCAAGGTCTCTCTAGCACAGATAACAAGGATTCCCACTACTGGGAATTCAAGGGAACTCACTACTAGGAAAAACTGCCATGAAAACAACAACCACTTGTTGTTACAGTGAAACTCACACAGTAGTTCACTCTTCATACCTAACAACCTGGTTCTTCTACAAGTCTAACAACTTTCTTCTTCAGTCTTTAGCTAAAAAAAAACACTCCAAAATTTGCCCAGCCTTCTTACTCCAACTCTAGTGCTCTCTTTTCTTGTTCTCTGCTTGTTGTTCATGCAAAAACATGCCTGTAAAAACTGCCCTCTTTGGCCATGCGAATTTTCTTATCCCCAAGCCAGTTGACTACTCACTCTGCCCAATGTTGATTGTATTTCAGCCCCATACTTCCTAATAATTATGGGATGTGACTTTCTACACCCACCCTCTTACAGGTATTCAATGATTGGGCTCTTCTACACTCAAGGGAAAATCAAAAGGTTGTCCCCAATGATAATAAGATTCAAAAATCTAGGTTATGAATTAATACCCATAAATAATTTCCCCCTTGGACCCCTATTAGACACTCCTCTCTCTTGTGGAAAACTAAACCCCCATCCCTGTCCATGACCCCCAGTAATTGGTATCACGTTTTATTTATTTAAAAATAGAAATACAATTTGCAAATTACATTGCTTGGCCATACCCACATTCATATCTACATTATGCATTAATTAAACCGGGGATTATAGAGGGGATGTTACAGTCTAGCTTTTTGTATATCATAAAATGGTGAAGGTGGAACCAAACCCAAAAAGCATCTCTAAAAACTAAATCCTATTGGAATGGTGAAGGTCGAACTAGGTTCGAAGAGAATACAAGCCATAGCTCCAAACACAAACACCAAGTAAAACAAGCTACACTTGTTGTCAAAAAACTACATCGTGAGTGGAAAACAACAGTGAGGAGTTTAGGTTCAGGTTGGAAATGGTAAGGGATGATCATGAACAATATATAGGTTGAAGTATAAGTGGGTTTGACACCGAGTAGGTCACATGAGGAATCGATGGTAAGAGGCCAGTCAATGAATGAAGAATGGTGCATAGGCTGAAAAAATATATTTTCACAAGCTATAACACCCACAACTCAAATGATCATGGCGTAAACATAGCTGCATCACGACACACTACAAGATCGAGCCAAAAATTCCCACAATCAAAAGTAATACTATATGAGAGTAGGACTATATTGCATGCATAATTATGAGGCCAAGCAATTTTTTTTAAACCAAGTAATGACTACACGAATATGAGTTTAAGTCAAGGGGTAGCCTATGTAGCAGATTAAGGAAATGAACTAAGAGGCTTGGGTCAAGCTTGTTTCCCCATGGTTTTTATTTTGAAACTCATCATCAGACGAGACAAGACCAAAGCACAATAATTGACAATCACAATCTTATAAACAATATACAAGGATGAGCGAGATTGTGGGTAGGTGTCATAGGGGGTGATGGTATTCAATTCCTAGAGTGCATGCATGATAGTGACTCATAAACAAGTAAGGTTGAACCCTAAGCACATAATCCACTTAGATATCCTACAAAAACCATGATGATAGGGCCAAAACAATATACACAACCTTGATATTGTCCCATGAATGGAAGAGATAAAATGTTGAGGCTAGGGGTTGATACCAGTCAATGTTCCACCAAAGAAGATGCCAAATCGACACCAAAATTAAACAACCAAGAAATATCTCAACAAAAATCAACTGCAATGTTACCTCTTAATGTTACATGGAGGAGCTTGCATACCAACAATTCTTGCACGATCATTGAAAACTTCTTATGCTCGGAGCCCACATTGACAATGATGCTAAAATGATAGCTAATGTAGGGTTATATACCAGGGGAGAAAGGTTATAAATTGATGGAAAGGATGGGCTTTAACCAATAAACTAGAAAAGACCACATAGTTAAAACTAGTGAAGTTGAGGAGGACAAATGACCAAGTTTTGTCCAACGCACAAGGTATGGTATGTTCACGAGAAATGAGCGTGTGCATCAACCATTGGATGCCAATCAACGATGTAGATTAGAGGAGCATCATATTCCAATGGGATATGTTAAATTACAGTGTAAAGTGCCATTGTAGGAGGGCCATGTGGCAGGGAAATAATAAGCCAAGATGGATGCCAAATCCCATGCAAGGTACAAATCACGATGGTAGATCTTCCCAATGAAATACCAAATCCATGGTCGTTAAATGTGCAAGCTTGGATGCCAAATAAAATACCACATGCCCCATATATACCAAATCCAAAACATATAACAAAGTGCCAACCCACACCATCAACCAATGAGTAACACAAAGGTGTTAAGCCTTGAAACTGTATGCATGATGTCGACTTGTTGTATGTAATACCATCTATTCAGCCCTAGACGAAGCCCCATATTAGTTATAAAACCCTTTATTAATACCTAGATATTGAATTATTACATTTCTATTGTTATATGTATAGGCTAACTAGAACCCTTCATTGCACCCTTTCATCATAATTGTATCCCTTTGTCTCCTATATATATCAAGGAGACCTAGTATTAGGGTCATTTTATCTCATCTCATATTGTATTATGAAATGTATAGATTGTAAAAAGAGGTTTCCTCCTTGAAGTGGACTATAATTCATTGACTTTTTTATCATTTTTTAAGGCATTGAATCTTAACATTTTGTATCAGAGCATAGATCCTAGGGATTTTCTTCTCCAAGCAAGTCATTATAGAATGYTTACTATAAAAAATTTATGGGATGATTCAGAAAGCAAAACTTGGAGGTTATTTAGAGAAAAAAGAAAGGCATCTGCGATAAAAATTTCAACTTTTGRGTCATTATAATTTCGGATATACACCCTATGGAAGATAGGGTTTCTGACTAGTCCTATTAAGTAGTCTCAAACATGTGTTCTGGGTAAAATCATCATATCTTCGTCAACAAGCATCCAAATTCAGTGAGACGAGTTTCATTGGAAAGAGGAAAAAATTTAGTATTTTCAGTACAATTTTCAGAATAAGATATAAAATATTGTGTGTGTGGCATTCTGTACAAGTTCTCTCTCCTGGAAGGGCAAAAAATCAGCAAGGTTTGGGAAAGTTACCCTAAATTTCAATTGGAACACCCAAATTTGGTCAGACCTGTGGCATTGTAGAGAGGACATACTAGAGTACTACATGACAAAATTTCAGACTTAGAAGGGATGAAATTGCAGAAATACATCAAAAGGAAGGTCTGTCAAGAGGAAAAACTCCAAATTAAGGGTTTGAAAGGTACATAACTTACAATTGGCATAACATTTTATTGGAATATCTATTTTTGGTGATTCAAAATTTGTGATAAAGAGGTAAAAAAAGGAATATTATTATTATTATTCTACATGGGTCCAAAAAATATGTCAAAGCCAATTAAACCTCCAGAAGTCTCTTCTATAACTCATGAAGAAAATGATGAGATACATAATAGGTTGTCCAAATTGGAGGAACAACTTAATGAGTTGAGTAAAAATTCAATAAAAAATAATGATTTGGTAAACAAAGAGAGAAAATTCAAGAAATGGAAAGGAAGATGGGTGAAATGGAAAATGAGATGGATGAAAATAAGAATGACATTAAAGAAGAAATACAAAAAACCATGAAGGAATTGCAAAATTTCATGTTATCCATGAACTTTCATGCTCTAGATGAGAGACTCTCTAAAGGAAATATCAAAATGCAAGGAAATCATGAAAATAAGGGCAGTATTTTGGTTGAACAACCTACTAACAATAAGCAATTTTCCAGTAGATTTAACTCTAATAGTGGAGTTAATTACGGTGGGGGTCCTAAATTCAACTTTCCTAATATTGAATTAAATAAGTTTGATGGAACAAAAGTCTTTACCTGGGTGAACCAAATAGAGTAATACTTTGAATTGCATAATATTATGGATGATAAGAAAATTATTCACATAACAATCTTGAACTTTGAGACAAAGCTATATCAATGGTATCAATTAGTTAAAAGACATCCCCCTCTTTATCATTATAGTTGGGGTTTATTTACAAGAGACTTAGTAGCACAATATGGGAAAGTTTGGGAACAAGACTACTTCAGCCAATTGACAAGATTCAAGCACTTAGGTGATATTAGTGATGAACAATTGTTGCAAGCTTACATGGGTGGATTAAAAGAGGACATTAAACATGAGCTTTTATTTAGACATCCTACAAATATTATGGAAGCTATGCAATTTGCTCGTCATGTTCAAGATAAGAATAAGGATACACACAAGTCTACCATTGGAGCATACACAACAAGCATAGATCATTTCGGGGGTCATAAGACAAGTGTACCTCAACCAACAAGGTTGACACCCCAACAAATGGATGAAAGAATAACAAAAGGACTATGTTTCAATTGTGATAGCAAGTACAGTAAGGGGCATAAATGCACTGAGAAGAAATTATTCCACATAGAATGTGAAGAGGAAGAAGATATCATACCTCAACAAACAAGGTTGACACCTAAACAAATGGATTAAAGAGGAGCAAAAGGAAAATGTTTCAATTGTGAGAACAAGTACAGTAAGGGGCATAAATATGGTGAGAAGAAATTATTTTACATAGATTGTGAAGAGGAAGAAGATTGGGACTTGGAACTGCCACCAAATCCAGATCTAGAAGAGACTACTCCAACAATATATGATCATGCATTGGTCGACATCAGTACTCCACAAACCCTCAATATACAAGGATACATTAAAAATAAAAAGGTAACAATATTGATTGATTACGGTAGTACCCATAATTTCATCAATTACAAATTAGCAACAGATCTCAATTGCTTTGTATATCATGCACCAGAGTTTCAAGTAATGATTGCAGATGGAGGTACCATAAATTGTTCAGGGAAATGCCATAGTATTAAGCTCAACACGAGGGAGTATTTTCTATATATCCCCATGATTTTCATCCAAATGGGGGGTGTTGATGTTGTGTTAGGGGTCCAATAGTTGCAATCACTGGAAACAATGATTGTTAATTTTCAAGATCTTTTCATGAGATTTTCTTCAAATGGAAAGGAAATTGAGATTAGAGGTATCAAAGGGAAACCCTCTAAAGTGATAAGCTCTAATAGCATGACAAAATTACTCAAAAAGGGACACCAAGGTGTAGTTGCATAATTGTGCTCACTTGATGTTCAAACATCTATAGCCTTTGCTCCATCAGATCTCCAAATAGTTATCAACAATCATTCCAAGGTATTTGGTGAAATTCCCAAGGGTCTTCTACCTGCTTGAGATCATGATCATGATATTCACATTAGGCCTTACATGTATCCGTATGCACAGAAGAGTGAGATTGAGTGCATGATCCAATAAATGCTAGAGGATGGCATCATTCAACCTAGACAAAGTTCTTTCTCTTCACCAGTGGTGTTGGTTACAAAAAAGGATGGTTCATGGCATATGTGTCCAAATTATAGACAACTCAAGAAAATGACCATCAAAGATAAGTTCCCTATCCCTATCATCGATGAATTATTAGATGAATTGCATGGAGAAAAATTATTTACCAAGTTGGATCTTCATTCAACATATCATCAAATCATAATGAGACAAGAAAACATTCCTAAAACAACTTTTAGAACACATGAAGGTCATTATGAATTTTTGGTTATGTCATTTGGACTTACTATTGCACCTTCAACATTTCAAAGCTCGATGAATTCTATTTTCAATCCCTTTCTTAGAAAATTTGTGTTAGTATTTTTTGATGACATGTCAATCCACAACAAATATTGGAAGAGCATGTACAACATGTTAACAAAGTATTACAACTATTGGAAGATAAAAAACTTTATGCAAAGCCTTCCAAGTGTGCCTTTGGGGTCCAAGAAGTGGAATATTTGGGTTATATTGTATCTCATGAAGGTGTAAAAGTGGACCCTAACAAAATTAAATCTAAGAGGGAATGGTCAATTCCCAAAACCTTGGAGAAACTTAAAGGATTCTTAGGATTGACAGGCTAATACCACAAGTTTGTTAATAACTATGGTCAAATAGAAACACCTCCATTATTAAAGAAGGAAGTATTTCCTTGGACCAAAGAAGCAACCAAATCTTTTGAAAAACTCAAGGAAGCTATGTGTATAACTCTCGTCATGGCCACACTAGAACTTACAAAAACATTTATTGTGGAGCGTGATGCATGGGGCCATGGAATTGGTGCAGTTTTAATGCAAGAAGGAAGGCCTCTTTCCTTTGAAAGCAACCAACTTAAAGGAAAAAAAACTTATTCAAACCCATTTATGAAAAACAAATGTTGGCCATACTACATGCAGTTCAGAAATGGCGCCCTTACCTAATAGGAAGACACATCAAAGTAAAAATGGATCACGATAGTTTGAAGTACTTCTTGGAGCAACGATTACATTCAGAAAAGAAACAAAAATGGGTTACAAATATGTTGGGTTATGACTTTGAAATTATCTTCAAAAAAGGAAAACATAATGTTGTGGTAGATGCCCTTTCAAGGAAAGAAGAAGAAACATAAGGTTCACTATGTGTTATTTCTATTCTGCAATATAATTGGGTGGAAGAAGCAAGGACAGAATGGAATCAAGATCAAGATGTATGCAAGATCATTCAAGAACTACATGAGGACCCTGATTCAATCGATAATTTTGTATGGAAGAATGATTTGCTATGGTATCATGATCACTTATAGTTATGTAAGAATTCCCAACTCAAATAGAAGGTCCTTCTGGAATGGCACACTTCTCCTATAGGAGAACATTCAGGATTCTTGAAAACATACAACGAGATCAAGAAGGATTTTTTCTGGGAAGGTCTTAAAACTGATGTTCAAAAGTTTGTATTTGAATGTTTGGTTTGCCAACTAAATAAAGGAGAGACAATCAAGACTCTAGGTCTCCTACAACCATTAGCTATACCATGTCAACATTGGGAAGAAGTTTCAATGGATTTTATTATAGGTTTATCCAAATCCGAAGGAAATAATTTCATCATGGTAGTAGTAGATTGACTAACAAAGTATGCCCATTTTTTCTCTCTTTCTCATCCTTTTAAATCAAGTACAATAGTCGCAACATTTAAGGAAACAGTTCAAAAGCTACACGAAGTCCCCAAGATTATTGTAAGCGACAAATATCCAATTTTCACGGGAAATTTTTGGACTCAACTATTTTCCTATTTGGGTACTCAATTGGCTCACAACTAATCTTACCACCCTCAATATGTTGGGAAAACTGAGATTGTGAATAAATGTCTAGAAGGATATCTTCGTTGTTTTGCATCTGATAAACAAACATAATGGGTCAAGTGGTTTCCCTTGGTAGAATGGTGGTACAACACATCCTTCCATGCTTCATAAAAAATGTCCCCATTTTTGGCACTTTGTGTGTGTCCAGATCACTCTAAACCACCACTATGTTGCATTATTTCTCCTCCAATTCACATTCATTGAGTTAGACAGAGTATATCATGTGTAAATTATTCATTATTCACAACGGTTAATGAGAATTCTTCTTCGTTCTCAATTTCTCTCTGCAAATGTGTGTAGTATTTTCTAGCTATATCTATTCAGTGCAGGTTCAACACATTTACATGGTATCAAAGCCGACAGACTGCTAAGCAAAATCTACACCAAATTTTTTTGCAGGTACAAAAGATTGAAGACAACAGAAAGATGGATTTCCAAAAAGAATTCTTTCTTACACCTTACAACTACTTTGCATGGAAGGAGAGAATAACGATTCATCTTTGAACCAGAGGATTGTACAAGTTATCCTTGATTACATATACATAACCGACATCAGCCATAGAAAAATCCAAGTACTTAAATTGAATGGATGAAGCACTCAGAACAATTTGCAGTCTTATTTCTCTCGATCTCCTTTTTCACATATCTTCCTGTAAGACTCCCAATGAAGCCTGGACCACCTTGGAAGAGATCTTTGGAAAATAGGATGAGATGAGGGGACACATGCTGGAGGTGGAACTGCTCACATTAGATCCAAAAAGCTTCGACAATATCCAAGATTTCTTTACAAAATTCAAGGATTTACTATCGCAACTCAAATCTTGCAGGGTTGATAAATCTAAGGAGGAGAAACAAATGGTTCTCACCATTATCTCCAAACCTGGTCCTGAATTATCTGTATTCTTATCAACATTCCATTCAGTTAGATTCACCTCTGGAGCCACCAGGAAGATGCCTTCTCTTGAGGACTTTATCGAATCCCTGACAAGAGAGCAAACCAAGCTCATCAACATGGGTAAAATCAAAGGTCCTAAGGTGCATGCACTTACTGTGCAAGATGGTAGCCATCAATATCAGAAATCTAAAGATAAAGGCAAAAGGAAAGCTCATGCACATCCAAAGAAGGAAGGGTACACAAAAACCTTCACCGATGCCTCTGGATCCAAAGGGGGAAAGGGAAGAAAAGGGGAGAAATGCACGTACTGTCACAAAGGATTCCATCTAGAATCTGCATGCATTCAAAAACAAATAGATCTAATGTCTCAAATACTTCAGCAAAACAACCTTGGAGATTGCATCCCGAGGGTGCCAAGAAGAAGAAGCCAGAAGATCAGAACCCCAAGAAAGGCAATTCTAGCCATACCCTGATTGCCATCAACTCCTCTCATGATGCTTGGATCGTAGATTCATGAGCATCACATCACATGGCTTCCTCAAAATCAGTCTATTATTCATTACATGCATGCAAAGGTCCTCCTATTCTGATGGGGTATAACTCTTCAGTCGAAGTCAATGGCAAAGGAAGGATTGAACTCACCAATAGAAGCTTCGAGAATGTGTTGCACATTCCCAAACTTTCCCTCAACCTTCTCTCTGTGTATCAGATGACGAATTATGACACCAAAAAGAAAGCCATATTCACACCAAATGTCATCGACATCTATGACATGCAAACCAACTCCAAGGTTGCTACCGGTGAGGTAAATCATCAGTCTAGATTGTATACATTTTCTAAATTCATTGAACCTGATTCTACTTTACTACTTACTCATGCTGATGAAAGTAGCAGGATATGGCACGAAAGGTTTGGACATTTGAATTTCATATACATGCAACAACTTAGCAAGAAAATATTGGTTGATGGTCTACCAGACATCCATTTCTCCAAGGGATTATCTGAGGGATGTTTTCTTGGAAAACACCCTCAAGAGAAATTCGACAAAGGAAAGTCTTAGAGAGCTTATGTGCCTTTAGATATGATCCATAGTGACCTCATGGGTCCTTTTCCACGTCCATCTATCAACAAAGCGAGGTTTGTTCACATTTTTGTTGATGATTTCTCACGTTTTACATGGATTTACTTTCTCAGGCAAAAATCTGAGGTCTTTCAACACCTCAAAGATTTCAAAGCCCTGGTTGAGACATAGTCCGGAAAGAAGATCAAAGTTCTCTGAACTAATAATGGGGGAGAGTATGTCAATCATGAGATCCATAATCTTTGCCATGAGGTAGGGATTCAGTTGAAGTACATAGTTCCCTATACTCCGCAACAAAACGGAGTTACAACACACAGTTCCCTATACTCCACAGCAAAACAGAGTTGCAACACACAATTCCCTATACTCTGCAGCAAAACGGAGTTGCTAAGCAGAAAAAATAGATCTTTGAAGGAGATGGCATCTTGCATGTTGTATGCAAAGTCACTACCATAGAGACTATGGGCTGAAACACTTAATTGTGCAACATACATCCAAAATAGATCTCCCCATAGATCTGTCAAGGATAAGACCCATTACTAGGCTTGGAGCGGCCTCAAACCGGAAGTGACCCACTTTCGCATTTTCGATTCGCGTGCATGAGCTCGGATTCCCTCTGAAAAGAGGAAGGCACTTGATCCATAGAGCACTGAGTGTATTTTTGTTGGATACCCCGATGGTGTGAAGGGATATAGACTTATTGATCTTTCCTCGGACCGACTCATCATTGAGCGAAGTGTCCAATTCGAGCAAAGTGTCTCACATGTCCCTCAGCAGCTGCATGCAAACACCTTCATTCTTCCACCTGTCTGAGATGATGAACATGCACATGTCGACTCTTCTTCAAACGAGAGTTCTAATTCAGAGGACTTAGATGATTTAAATACAGAGTCAATACAGTCAGATGTAGAGTTAGAGCATCCATATGCAATTGCAGAGCCAAAGAAAATGCCCAAGTGGGCACAAACTACTCTTTAGGATGTCAGGGATCTCATTAGTGATCCAACCGATACTAGGAGGGCTCTATCTGATTTCGAGGAGCCTCATGTTGCACTTACTGCCATTGAACCATTGCCCTCCAGGCATCTTTTCTTGGTTTGATCCTCAAATCCACAGTCTTATGGCAAGGCTGCTGGAAATCCATTTTGGGAATCCGCCATGCAGGAGGAGTACAACTCCCTCCTCGAGAACCAGACTTGGGATTTGGTTCCCCTTCCTTCTGGGAGGAAACTTGTCAGATGCAGATGGGTCTACAAGACCCAAAGCGCAGCGGATGGACAGATTAGCAGATAAAAATCCAGGCTTGTTGCCAAAGGCTTTCAGTATGTGCATTGTATTAACTATGATGAGACCTTCGCTCCAGTAGCGAAGATGGATTCCATACGATTAACACTTGTCATTGCGGCAACCAAGGGATGGGAAGTCCATTAGATGGACGTGAAGAATGCATTTATTCACGGTGATCTCTCTGAGGAGATCTATATGGAGCAGCCCCAGAGATTTATGCAGGACTCATCTTTAGCCTGTCGACTGAAGAAGTCCCTTTGTGGCCTCAAGCAAGCTCTGAGGGCATGGTATGCCAAGATGGATTCCTACCTGTTGTCATAGAACTTTGTACATTGTAAATCAAGCCCGAATGTCTACAGGCTCACGACGATTGATTCACTTCTACTCTTAGTTCTGTATGTTGATGATTTGTTGATCACTGGTTGCTCGACTTCAACGATTGCTGCAGTCAAGAGGATTCTACATGACAGCTTTTTTTATGATGGACATGGGCTTGCTACACTTCTTCCTTGGACTCGAGATCAGTCATGATGCATCAGGCATCAAATTGTCTTAGGCCAATTATGTACGATATCTTCTTGAGAGATTTCACATGACAGACTGCAAGTCTGCTCCGACTCCTTTCCTATCGGGAGTCAAACTTGAGGATGGCGAGGAGACTCCATTGGTTGACAACACACTGTACAAACAACCAGTGGGGAGCTTGTTGTACCTCACACACTCGAGACCAGACCTCTCCTATGCAGTTGGCGCAGTTTCCATGTTCATGCAGGATCCGCATGAGCTACATTGGAAGGCTGCAAAGCATATCCTTCGATACGTAGAGGGCACCATCACCTTTGGGATTCATTATGCAACAGAAACTACATTAGATCTCATCAGGTTTACTGATTCTGACTGGGTTGGTGATGGCACTGATTGCAAGTCCACATCTGGTTACTTACTCAGTCTTGGTTCCGGGTCTATCTGTTGGTCGAGCAAGAAGCATGCTGCCATTGCTCTATCTTCAGTCGAGGCAGAGTACAGAGGGGTAGTTAACATAACCATTCAGGCTATGTGGCTACAACATTTTCTCACTAAGTTGGGCATCCAAATTCATTGATCGATCGTCATCTGGTGTGACAACCAGAGCACTCTGAAGTTCTGCAAAGATCCAGTTCAGAGGCAGCGGACGAAGCACATCGAGATCCACATGCACTACATCCAGGACTTAGTACATGAGGGGATCATCGACCTACAGTTCTATCCTTCAGTAGAACAGACAATAAACATCTTCACCAATACATTCATTGAGCATAAGTTTCATTCTCTGTGAAGTCGTCTTGGAGTGAAAGACACAATTGCCTAGCAATTGTAGTTCTTCTTTTTACATACATTGTACCTTGAGGGGGTGGGGGGGGGTGTTTCCCATGAGGTTTTCCCTCTTTCATCACTTTATTTCAGTGTATCTTTTGTATCTGGGTACCTAACATGGCCTCATTGTCGGGACCCATTCTTTATTTTCACCATAATGATGTTCAGGGGGGGTGTGGAGTTACTTCACACACACCTAGGATTTATTTTTCCTAAGGTTTTTCCTTGTTTATTAGTCATTATTAGTCATTTATCTAGCTCCTATTTTTTAGGAAATAATATTCCACCTAGAGAATATTCTCTTCAGTTCACACTTCAGTTTGACTAGTTGAGTTGAATCTAGATGTTGCATTAGTTTTATCACCATGCAACATTGGGATCATCACCATGCTAATGTGCACTTGGCTTGGGATCATCACCAGATTGGCGCATTACCCTTGATTCCTTGATATAGTCCTCACTACACTCTGTTGAGTCAGTTAACTGAAGACTGGTTGACTAGTTAACTCAGCTAGGTGGCAGTTCACTCCCATAACTGCCTAAGAGACTAGACTAGGTGGAAATTCACTACCATAATTGTTGGTGTGTGTCCAGATCACTCTAGACCACCGCTATGGTGTTGGTTGTGGAGCCTGATTATCTTCCTGATTCAGAGGTCCTTGCTTTCAGCCGTGTTTATACCCCATGAAGTATTTACACCCTAG
>JASDQU010104611.1:426043-445706 GCA_032191745.1 Picea mariana | reverse complement strand
AAAAAAAATAATAAAATAAATAAACTAAGCTAACACATCTGCCAAGAATTTCCACCCAAAATCCGAGTAACTTTGGATGCGCCTAATCATTCTTACCAACAAATACAAATACAAGGAAATAAAATTGAAACAATGTTTGCGTCCATAGACTATTAGGGCCAAGGTCCGAGTGAGTATGAATTGACAGGCCGGTTATTTAACAGAAACGATAGGATGGCAGAGCTTAAATAACAGCAAATAAGAATTTGAAAAATCAACACAACGATCCTCGTCATTCATCGAAGACACAAGAAATATTGCAATCCTGCCAAGAACAGGCGCCGAAGATGATGTCCGCTGACATTCCTCCGAATCAAACAATCTACGTCAACAATCTTAATGAGAGAGTCAAAAAAGAAGGTACTGCTATCTTCCATGCATTGTGAAGCAGGATTTTGTTCTATTTATCTGATTCGATACTGTCTGGTTTGACCTTTTTCGTTAAGCCAGAGCTCGAGGAAGAGGAACATACAAGTTAAAACTGATATAAACACAAACCTTTAACATAAACCCTTAAAACTGAAATAAATTTAAACCCTAGTTGTATGTTCTTCAACCCCATTATCTTGTTTTAGCGGATTTTTGGGGCCATAGAAACAGTGGACCATGTTTTGTTTTGTAAACTTATGATTTCATTTCAGACTTCATGGTTTTTTAAACTTAACGATTACATTTCAGACTAAATAGCTTTTTTTAAACTTAATGATTTCATTTCAGACTTCATAGTTTTTAAAATATTTATGGTTTTTTTGTTTTTTGTTTTGAACCATATATTATTTCTACTGTCCATTAGGGTTTATGTACACGCTTGTTTCAGATTTTTGTAACCATGATGACCATGCAAGTTATTCGCTAATTTATACGGTGGTAAGGAGTAACACCGATTTCATTGCTGGCAGCGAATAGGAAGTATGCTAAACTGAAAGAATGCAATCCCTAAAGTGAACAACTGACTTTTTGAACAAGTGAAAAACCCAACTGATTCAACCTCTTGATGTGCGAACCAAACCAGTTTGATATCTCAAGGGCACATTCGTCGTCGGCCATGGTTCTTTGGAAGATCAATTTCAATAAGAGACTTGATTATGCCGTGGAGACCCTGTGAAGAATCAGCATTATGCATAAGCAGAATGCAGCATTTAAAAAATAGGAATAGGCATGTAGGGCTTTCGAATCCCCCTAAAATTCACAATTTGTTTGTCGTGTTTTTTTCTTCCGAAATCTGCTTCTGTGAATCTTGCATAGCATATTGCAAAAACAAATCGAGTGCTAGATAGGCCTCTACCAAGACACTGAATCTGTTAATCTTACAAAGTACGCTACAAAAACACTGGCGGCAGATAGGACGCTAGCAAGAGATGAAATATGATGTAAGATACAAAAATCTCTCCAAAATTGAACCCGAAACTATTATCCAGCAAGTGAAAGTTCTCACTACATTCCCTCAGAAAACACAGAGATCCACGGAGGGGAGCAGCATGGTCTTGAAAGCCAAGACAAAAAAATAAAGAAAATCTACAAAGCACGTTAGTGGTAGCAACGTTTTATTTGCAGTATTTAAGGTCTCATCATGATAAGATTTTATAATCTAAAGATAATACTTAAATTATAAATGCAATCTAGTTCACAAAATGCACAGTCACACGTTGTGGTCTTTATGTTTAGTAATTGGGAGAATTTATACTTTAGCTTAACATTTGGAACCACCTTCTTTAAGCTTCTGTTTGCAGTCTCCCCAGCAGGTGGGTGCTGCTACCATGAGATGAAATCTGGAACAAGATACAAAATCCCCTCTAAAATTGAGTCTGAAGTTTGAAACTAGCATCCTACAAGTGGAAGCTCTTACTACATTCCCTCACAAAACACAGAGATCCGTTCAAGTGAGCAGCATGGTCATGAAGGCCAAGATTCAAAATACCACTAACAGATCATAATATTCTAATTTATCCTCTTTACAAAATATCAGGCTAGCATGCAACAGAGTAGAATGAAACTGCAAGGAAACCCACTAAGTGCAGTAGCAACATTTTGTTTAGTATTTAAGGTCTCATCCTTATCATAAATTATAATCTTGTCCAAGGGGGTTTTCCAGGTTGGTGAAAGTTGGGAGCTGTTAATGCCCAAGTCTCCAAAGTGACATGTTCACCCCTTGTGGGTCACTTGTTCTCGTGCTTGTGTTGATGCTAGCACTTGCAATTGCAGATGGGGCTATGTGGATGTTGTGGGCAAATTTGACAGAGTATATACCCCCAGTTGCAGCAGCTTAGTTTAAGGGATGCTCTATAGTTTTTGATAAGATAATAATAAGATAATTTTATTGATGTCCAAAAAATGACCACAAAAATAGGTGAATGGGACTAGAAGGTACAACCAGTGGAAATACAATGTGGGAGTGGGAAAGCAACTTTTAGAACAATACTGAAAATGATAAAGAACTAAGTGCTATAAAATAGCAGTCTAGCAAAAGGATATAAGATACTGTAAGTACAATGATACAATGAAAATGCTAGAGCCTGGAGATCTAAGTGCTAAGCAAGAGAGAGAGGATGTCAAGGCTTGCTGGATCTGATGGCCAAGGATGAGAGAGGGGACTGAGATGCCGGCTTACTGTCGGAGTTATCAATCACTGTGAAAGAGCCAATGCAATGGTGGATGATATCCTTGGGGCAGATGCTTTCACCACATTGTAAAATCTCACATTGAATGCAGGCGGCTTGTGGGTGGTTCATTGGAAGCATTTTAAATTTTTAATAAAGATAAAAGAAAATAAATCAATAATCTAGAAACAATACATTAATCATAAATGCAGTCTAGTCCACGAATTGCCCAGGTCACATATTGCATCCTTTATTGGGAGAATTTATACTTTGTTGACGCCTAAAAAAAGCGCAAAGCGCTCTTCTTATTTGCGCTCATAATTACCTTACGAAAAAGATTCATAGTTTGAGAATAAGAGTGGAAATCCTAACCTATTTCCACGTGCAACTAATGGATGTTAAGGGTGCTAGCAATTTGATTTCAAAATAAAGGAAATGTTTATTGTATTAAACATATTAGTCCACTCTTGCTACCCTTAGGTTTTGATATATTGTTTCAAATATAAGCCATATGCCACTCATGGTATATTTGCATGCATGGGCAAACAATTATTATGTTGAATGCGGGACATATTATTTCGATGCTAAGTGTTAAATGGGCATATTATTGTTATGGAGTTCATATTAGAGGCCGATTCGACTTTGAATTTGGAAATAGTATGTTATGTTCTATGCATATTAGATATACGATGGCGATATCCTATGATTGGAACAAGGGTTTTGGGAGTTGGAAGCGCTCTATTTTGGTTGTGGTTGATGGCATTAAATGAGAAAATAAAAGAAGCGACGTGCATTTATTGCACGTCGTTCTTACCAGTGTTCCACGGGGATGCGTCCCCCTGGGTGGGGGTCGTGGGGGACGCGTCCCTCACGTCTCCGGGACGGGGGGACTCCAGGGGGGACGTTTCCCCACGTCTCCTTTTTGGGGAGATGCGGGGGGACTTGGGGGGACGTGACTCCCCAAGGTGGGGGACGAGACTCCCCAAAAGGGGGACTCCTGCACGTCTCCCCTTGAAAATGGGGACTTTTGGACGTCCCCCCCCAAAAGGGGGACTTCTGGACATCCCCCCCCAAAAGGGGGACTCCTAGAAGTCCCCCTCAATTTTTTTTGCCTAGTAAGACTTAAAAAAAAATTTAAAAAAAAAAATTTAAAAAACAAATATATATAAAATTAATTTATGTTATTGTTGAGATTTATCATATTATCATTATTATTTTTATTTTTAAAATTTTATTTTTTACATTTTTTTATATTATATATGTGACGTCCCCCTGTCCCCCATTTCCCAAAAATCCCTAAAATTTGGGGGTACTTCCACATGTCCCCCTTGTGCGTCTCCCCGCACCCGCGTCCCCTTGTCCCGAAGTCTTGGTGGAACATTGGTTCTTACCCTACCTCGAACCTACCACCTTCACTTTCTCCTTGCATTTGTTTTGCTACTCTGGTTAGTAGCACCTCAATTGTGCTCGGCCTTTGGCGGAAAAATAGTTGTGCTCTTAAGCTTTCTGACATTCTTCTCACAGGTATGTTCGCTCTTATCTCTCCATTCATGATGGTCAGCTCTGCTCCAAGTAAAATTATTATGTTGGCTCTTATAGTTTGCATGCAGAATGTGTTTGCTTTTTGAAGTTTTTAATGGATATACTGTGGGCATTTTGGCCGTGTAACTTGCATTTTGATTTGGGTTTCTTCCTGTTGGCATTTAAATGTTTCAAACTGGCAATAACATTCGACATTTTATTCTGTTTGATCGACATTTTATTCTGTTTGAAATATATGGTTGTATCTGCCTGGAGTGAAGGTGATATTACTATGATATGGCTGTTGGCAAATAATTGTGGGTGAAGGTGTTTGGTTTTGCTCATTTCGTATGATTATTTCACAAGGTTTCCACTGTAAAAAAAAAATATACAGTTGGGTCTTGTGACTATTGCGTGGCACCCTCACCCTGGAGGATGTGCAGTCTTATTTTTACCACGGCCTGGATGTTGTGGGTGGCCTGTGTGTTTTATCTTGTTGTCATTCTAATGGAAAAGAGTCGGGTTTTTCTTTGCCCGCAACCCACGTTTCAAACCCTATGCCTATATGCCTGCTCCAGGCCTCGCTTCCTCTTCCAATACACATGCGAATTGTTAGATTTTAGGGAAAAGAAAAAAAAAGTAATATCCTTTTTTATTTTTATTTTCTGTGCACTAATATAAAAGTAGATCAGTACTTAAAACATTAATTGAAGTAGATTAAACATAGACAATGAGATCTGAACATGTAAAAATAAATCTAAACATAAAGCAAAATTTCTGAATGTAAATTAAGTGCAAATTTCAAATGAAAATAATTCTGAACATACCTTTAGCCAATCAAAGATGTACCTGACATATAGATGATGTCGTCTTTTATATGCTCATAAATTAGCTTAAAGATCATGGATCAAAACTCAAGGGTTTTGATCTCTACCATGATATTGGGTAGACTGTTTTGCCAAGGAGGACTCAAGAACATATACAGAGCTGATGCAAACACCAAAAACAACTTATCCTAACACTGTCCATACTGAATTGTAGTTTGCTACAACAATAAACCCTTCAAGGCATGAAAGGCACCAACAACAGGGACATCATAGGGAAAGCACTAGCAATCAAGGATGAGGAGCCAAAGGTTGCCTAGGAGGCAGTGGCACCCTCAACACACACAATGACAACAAGTAGAAGGGCAATGGAGGCCGCTGCACCCTCAACACACTTAGCAGCAGCACATGGTGAGGCCAAAAGAAGGCCGCGACACCCACATCAGCAAGAGGGAGGTCAACAACTCCAATATACAGTCAAGGAGAGGTCCGCAACACACATAGGCAACTAAAGGGGAAGTCCGTAGCACTTCTAGACCAGCAAACAAAACCAGACTGAAACTCCTAGCCAACAGAAGGACAATGTCCAAGCAATACCTCAAGGCTGTAAGAGAAAGACCACTAAGGGAGCCGTACTAAGACCAAAGAATTCAATCTGCGGTAGCCGCAACAAAAAATCAGACTAGGAGTGATACGAGAAGAGAGTGTGTGTAAGTGAATACAAGGATGAGAGAGGGAGGGTTCCTTTTATAGTTATGGAGGAGGGTTAGGGATAAAAATAAAACAATTAATAAATGACATTTTAATTAATAATGATATTAATTAAAAGTCAAATAAGTCAAAGTGACAAGGTCAAGGGGTCCTCATCAATAACAAAACATGTCCACACAAGTCTCATGATGGCTTATAAACTTTTATCATTACTGCATAAGAGGAAACATCAATAATGTGGTCATGTCCATCTTCATAGCTACTCTTAGGTCTCATGGACCATCCCGGGAGAGAGGAAGAAGATCACACATCATCACATCTTGGTACTCAACCAAGATCAACCTGGTCTCAGAGCAGGTTACCTCTTAACACATCTGGGGGCCCTAGAGCACATCTAGGGTCTTATCCACCAAGGTACAAGACCAAGGATCAACCCAAGCATTAAGCAAGGATTCCCTGGAACACATCTAGGGGCCCTAGAACACATCTAGGGACTTACATTATCAACCACCAAGGAACACATACAAGGATCAATCCAAGCATCGAGCAAGGATTCCTTGGAACACATCCAGGGGCCCTAGAACACGTCTAGGGACTTTACTGCTTGGTCCTAGACCAAGAACCCCAACAATATACTGGGGGCCATCACTAGGGTCTTTTGCCATGGCTCTAACTACTTGGTCCCAAACCAAGAAACCCCAGGAGTGCACTGGGGGCCCTAGATATCAGCTAGGGTCTTATGCCATCCTCTTGGAGAATAGATCTTGCAGCTACACTAATTTGAACACTCCTCTCAGCAAGAGACAATCTCAACAACACCAAGCTTGTCTTGAAAGTACACAAACTTTGTCAACGATAGAGGCTTGGTAAAAATATCTGCTGTTTGTTCTGCCATCGGAACATTCCGAATACTGAGAATGTTCTTCTTCATCATGTCCCGAACATAGTGGTATCTCATCTCAATGTGTTTTGATCTGTCATGAAACACCATATTCTTAGAGAGCTTTATACAACTTTGGTTATCACAGTGGATTACTGTGGGTTCCAACTCAACACTTAAAAAATCTGAGAGTAGCTTTCTAAGCCACATTGCTTCTCTACTAGCAGCACTTGCAACAATGTATTCTGCCTTTGCAGTGCTCTGGGCTATGGAGCCCTGTTTCTTGTTGGACCAAGAGATCATAGCTGAACCCAAACTAAAACAATATTTAGAAGTACTCTTCTGGTCCACTGTACTGCCCATCCAATTTGAATCTGTAAAACCATGAAGCATTACCCCTCCACTGGAAGTATATTTGAGCCCATAGGCTATAGTTCCTCGGACATATCTGTGAATATGCCTAACAACAACCATATGAATATGTTTCGGTTCACACATGAACTGGCTGAGAGCATTCACTACATAACAAATGTCCGGTCTGGTATGTACTAGATACATCAAGGACCCAATGATCTTACGATATATGGTGGGGTTTTCTATATTCGAACCTGTAGCTTGATCTTGTAACTTCTTCAGGTTAGAAATCATAGGTGTGGACATGGACTTACAATCAAACATGCCAAATCTGCGGAGCACATCAACTGCATACTTGCTTTGTCAGAGAAAGATCTCACCTGGTTTCTGCCACACCTCTAAGCCAAGAAAGTAATGCATAAGACCCAAGTCTTTCATTTCAAATTCTGCTGATAACTCCCTCTTAGTCTGAGCTATAAGAGGCTCTTCTCCGGTAAGGAATAAATCATCCACATACAAAACCAAGATAACAAGATGATTCTGCACAATCTTTATATAAAGATTATGATCTGCTATACTCTTGGAGAACCAAGACTCTGTAGAAAACTGTCAATTCTTCCATACCAAGCTCTTGGAGCTTGTTTCAATCCATTTGCAGACATGGGATTTTTTCCCATGGATCACGAAACCCTTAGGCTGCTCGATATAAACCTCTTGCTCAACTTCACCGTTAAGAAAGACAGTTTTAACATCCATCTGGTGAAGTTTCCAATAAAAAACTGAAGTAAGAGAGATAATGATTCTGATGGAAGTATACCTGGCAACATGAGCAAATATCTCGTAATAGTCAATTCCTTCTTTCTGAGAGAAGCCAAGGGCCACAAATCTAGCCTTGAATTTTTCAACACTGCCATCTGCTGCATGCTTTATTTTGTAAAGACATTTAGAGGTTACCACTGATTTGCCATGAGGTCTTGGGACCACTTCCCATACATCATTCTTTAATATTCAATCGTACTCTTCTATCATGGCATCCTTCCACTCTTTATGTTTGGAGGCCTCTTCAAAAGTGGAAGGTTTTGAGTCAATCACAAAATTTAATAGCGCTATTACGTCGGAGTACTTATCTGGTTTCTTGCTTTCTTTGAAGGTACCTTTAGGCACTGCATGCTTTTTTGCTTCCTTCAGAATTTCCCGGCACCAAGCTGGCTTCCTTTTAACAGGAGATCTCTCTAAGGGAAACTTGACAGAATCCCTTAAGGGATACACTGAAGGCTCTATGGTCTCCCCCCTCTACTCATCTGGAAGTGGTGTATCTAAAGGTTCCGGAGATGGAGCTTCCTACTCCTCTGTATCACATGGAAGTTCCTTGGAACGACGAAAGGCTGCTTCCTCATGAAAAGTCACGTCTCTGTTGACCTCAGTGAACTTTTGCACTGGTACATAAATTTTGTATGCTTTTGAGGTTTCTCTGTATCCCACAAAAGTTCCTTTCTTTTTGGAGGGCTCTAACTTAGTCCTCTTTTCTTTTGGTATATGAATGTAGACTGGACTACCAAAGATTCTCAAATGATCAACTGAAGGCTTCTTATCGGTGAAGACTTCTTTTGGAGTTTTCTCTTCTAGGGCTTTATGAGGACACCTGTTCTGAATATAGACTGCAGTGCTTGCAACTTCGGCCCAAAGAGATAAAGGTAGATTCTGATCATACATCATGGCTCTGGCTGCTTCACAGATCGTTCTGTTCTTTCTTTATGCAACCCCATTTTGTTGGGGATTATAAGGCACAATCAACTCCCTCTTAATCCCTGAAGCCCGACAGAGGTCATCGTACTTGTGGGAGTCAAATTCTTTTCCATTGTCTGTTCGGAAAACACGGATGTGTCTACTTGTTTGATTCTCAACAAGATTCTTGAAATCCTGAAATTTGCTGAAAGATTCATCTTTAGTCTTTAAAAAATAAATCCAAGTTTTACGAGAACAATCATTAATAAAAATGATATAATAAAGACAACCATTCATAGACGGAGCAATCATAAGTCCACAAAGATCAGAATGAATAAGATCTAAAATGCCATTAGTTTTTCTATTACTGTGAGGGTAAGCTTTCTTTGTATTCTTACCGAGAGAACAACCTCTACAAACACTATCATGCTCAAATGAAAAAATTGGCATACCTATTACCATCTTTTGCAAACCTGGGAGTGCGGTGTAGTTGTGATGTCCAAGCCTTATGTGCCATAGCTCGCAGGGGTTTATCATCTCGTGAATTAATGCTTGAACAACTTGACCAGTGATTTTGTACAGTCCACTTCTTGAGTCTCGATTGTCATGGCTGAGCCTAAACTTCCATTTGAGGGCCACATGAGAGCCTTCACTTTGGAGAAAGCTACTGAGTACCCTTTGCTTTCTAGCACTGCAACTGAGATGAGATTTTTCTTTAAACTAGGAACATAAAGAATTTCATTGATATGGAATACATTACTTGTCTGAAGCTGAAAGGATGCTGATCCAAACCCTTTGATGTCATAGGTGCCATCATCACCCAGTTCTACCTTCACATTGAACTTCTTATCCCGATAGTTTACAAGATTTTGTTTGAAGTCTATCATGTGTTTGGAGGCCCCGCTGTCCACTAACCAAACATCTCCTGACTTGGTTAAAGTGCCAGAGAGGGCTGAGATGAGATAATATTCTTGGTGTTGTTCTTGTTCTTTGGTGGCAGCCTTGGTTTTCTTCTTTGAGGTTCTTCTTTCTCAATTGCAACTGAAGCATGAAACATGTCTCTCTGCTTTTGCTGAGAATGAGGGTTCGGGCAGTCTTTTGTATAATGACCTAGTCTTTTACAGTTAAAGCATCTTACTTTAGATAAATGAGAGTGAAAGTGAGATTGCTTACCTTGTGGTTTCTTACCTTTGCCTTTGTGCTGAGGAAACTTCTTCTATCTCTTGGCTTTGATTGAAAGGGCATGGTCTCTTACTGTTGAGGGCTCATTCCTGCTTTTGAGTCTACCCTCTTCTTCCAAGCAATCATGCCATAATCTCTCAAAGTTAGGTTGAACTTCTCTTTCGTTGACTAAAGAGAGAAAAGTCTCCCATGAGTCAAGGAGGCCATCAACTGCAGTTTGTACAAGGTCATCATCATCTACTGCAATTCCAATTGCTGTAAGCTGATCTCTTGTTTGAGCAATCTTGGAAAAGAAAGCAGAGATAGGTTTGTCCTTTCCCATCTTTAATGTACGCAGTTGTTTTTTCAATATCCTCTTTTAAGTTGGAGCCTTCCTTTCATAAAGATTTGCTAGGGCATCAAAGCATTCTTTGGCTGTCCTTAGATGACCAATGAGGGGCATCATGTTGTCCTTAATTGAATCAAAGATGATTCTTTTAGCTTTGGACTGCCTCTTCTTATATGCTGCCCTGCTTGTATTTGAAGTGGGTTCTTCTATCACCCTGGTAATCAGCTCATTCAAGTCACCCTCTTCTAGTATGTCAAATACCCTAGCCTTCCAAGCATTGAAGTTGGAGGCCCCTTCAAGCCTATCTTCTGCTTTGATTGAAGATGAAGCCATGCTTGTTTGAAGATAAAAAGTCTTACTGCTGATCTGTAAAACAAACCCTAAAACAAGGATTTACGTAGGCTCAAAAGTTTGCCACTAGTGAGCTCTTTTCATGCCCTAAGCTCTGAAACCATGTTAGATTTTAGGGAAAAGAAAAAAAGTAATATCCTTTTTTTTCCTGTGCACTAATATAAAAGTAGATCAGTACTTAAAACAATAACTGAAGTAGATTAAAAATAGATGGTGAGATCTGAACATGTAAAAATAAATCTGAACATATAGCAAAATTTCTGAATGTAAATTAAGTGCAGATTTCAAATAAAAATAATTTTGAACTTACCTTTAGCCAATCAAAGATGTACCTGACATATATATGCCGTCCTCTTTTATATTCTCAGAAATTAGCTTAAAGATCATGGATCAAAACTGAAGGGTTTTGATCTCTACCATGATATTGGGTAGATTGTTTTGCCAAGGGGGACTCAAGAACATATACAAAGCTGATGGAAACACCAAAAACAACTTATTCAAACACTGTCCAGACTCCAAACTGAACTGTAGTTTGCTACAACAATAAACCCTTCAGGCATGAAAGGCACCAACAACAGGGACAACAAAGGGAAAGCACCAACGATGAGGAGCCTGTTAGAATTAAGAAAATTGAAAAACAAAAAGCTTTAAGATTTTTATGTTTACTAGATCAACATATAGAAGAAGAGATATAAACAAATCTGAATACAAACAAGAATTCTGAGTATTAAGATAAAGTCAAGGGGGGAGGGGGGTTACATGATGGCAAAACATGTCCACATGAATCTCATAGTGACCTATAAACTTTATCATCACTGCATAAGAGGATACATCAACAATGTAGCCAGATCCATCTTCATAGACACTCCTAGATACATCCTAGGAAAGAGGAAGAGGATCACACATCAACACATCTTGGTATTACACCAAGATCTACTTGGTCAAGAACCAAGTTGCTCCAGAACACATTTGGGGGCCCTAGAACACATCTAGGAACTTACTGCTTGGTCCAAGACCAAGAACCCCAGTCATCTACTGGGAGCCCTCACAAGGGTCTTTCTGCTTAGTTCTAGACCAAGAACCCCAGTCATCTGCTGGGGGCCCACACAAGGGTCTTTCTACTTGGTTCTAGACCAAGAACCCCGGTCATCTACTGGGGGCCCACACAAGGGTTTTTCTGCTTGGTTCTAGACCAAGATCCCCAATCATCTACTGGGGGCCCTCACAAGGGTCTTTTGCCATGGCTCTCACTGCTTGGTCTCATACCAAGAAACCTTAGGAGTGTGCTGGGGGCCCTAGTCTACAACTAAGGTCTTTTCCATCCTTAGAAGAATGGCTCTTGCAACTGCATTAATTTCAACAGAGCCAAAGGTTGCCTAGGAGGCAGTGGCACCCTTAACATACACAGCGACAACAAGTAGAAGGGCAATGGAGGCTGCTGCACCCTCAACACAGTCAGTAACAACACATGGTGAGGCCAAAAGAATGTTGCGACACCCATAGCAACAAGAGGGAGGTCCGAGACTCCAATATACAGTCAAGGAGAGGTCCGCAACACACATAGGCAACCAAAGGGGATGTCCGTAGCACTGTCCCACAGTCAAAGTGGACTGTGGGACAGTTTTGCCAATGATATAAACCCTCAAAAGAAGCTGAAGACAACAAGAACAAAACATTAAGATCTCCAAGTAGATAACAACAATACTCTCAGCAGATAGAACCCTCCATAAAATATAGTACAGGTATGAACTGGACAACAAGTATAAACAACAGTCCCTCCACTAGCAAAACCCTCCATACAAGAGAAAGGTCTGGACAACAAGTATAAACAACAGTCCCTCCACTAGCAAAACCCTCCATACAAGAGAAAAGGTCTGGACAACAAGTATAAACAACAGTCCCTCCACTAGCAAAACCCTCCATACAAGAGAAAAGGTCTGGACAGCAAGTATAAATCCCACAGGGACCTCAACTAAACATGTGGTAGCTAGGAGGATAGGCCACGACTTTCACCCAACCAAGACATAGCCCACAAAAGAGGCCGCGACACCTGTACTCAGGTCTGTGGCCCTAAAGGGTAGATCCGACACCCACAAGGAGGCTCCTCAAAACACTGTTGACAGGTCCGGTAGCTAAAGGAAGCAACCTCTGCACAAATGGACATATTCGACTGCCCTAGGGAGGCACTTCAGCATCTCATGCACCAACAAACTTATCAAGAAGGAATTCCCAGCCAACACCAAGACCAAACAACTCAAATCTGAAACTGAGACATCAATAGAGAGGCCACACCAACAAAGGAGAGTGTTCACTGAGGTAGCCTCAGCAAGGAGAGAGAGGAAAGAGTGTAAGTGTGAAAGGCTCAGGGTAGGGTCTAATTTATAGGTAGGGAGAGGGGTTAGGGTATTTAGGATAATAATTAATTATTGACATATAATTAATATAAATATTAATTTAATGTCATTAATATTAATTAAAATCCTAAGTACATATTAAACCCTCAAAATCACAAAAATAAAACCCCAGTCACACAAAAATAAAACCCAATCACATAAACCAAGAGGGAAAGCAAACCAACAAGGGGTTACCTATTAAGATAAAGTCAAGGGGGGGGAGGTTACATGATGGCAAAACATGTCCACATGAATCTCATAGTGACCTATAAACTTTATCATCACTGCATAAGAGGGTACATCAACAATGTAGCCAGATGCATCTTCATAGACACTCCTAGATACATCCCAAGAGAGAGGAAGAGGATCATACATCAACACATCTTGGTATTACACCAAGATCTACCTGGTCAAGAACCAGGTTGCCCCAGAACACATCTGGGGGCCCTAGAACACATTTAGGGACTTACTGCTTGGTCAAAGACCAAGAACCCCAGTCATCTACTGGGAGCCCTCACAAGGGTCTTTCTGCTTGGTTCTAGACCAAGAACCCTGGTCATTTGCTGGGGGCCCACACAAGGGTCTTTCTGCTTGGTTCTAGACCAAGAACCCCGGTCATCTGCTGGGGGCCCACACAAGGGTCTTTCTGCTTGGTTCTAGACCAAGATCCCCAGTCATCTATTGGGGGCCCTCACAAGGGTCTTTTGCCATGGCTCTCACTGCTTGGTCTCATACCAAGAAACCTTAGGAGTGTGCTGGGGGCCCTAGTCTACAACTAAGGTCTTTTCCATCCTCAGAAGAATTGCTCTTACAGTTGCATTAATTTCAACAGAGCCAAAGGTTGCCTAGGAGGCAGTGGCACCCTCAACATACACAGCGACAACAAGTAGAAGGGCAATGGAGGCTGCTACACCCTCAACACACTCAACAACAACACATGGTGAGGCCAAAAGAATGCTGCGACACCCACAACAACAAGAGGGAGGTCCGCGGCTCCAATATACAGTCAAGGAGAGGTCCGCAACACACATAGGTAGCCAAAGGGGAGGTCCGTAGCACTTCTAGGCCAACAAACAAAACCAGACTGAAACTCCCAGCCAACAGAAAGACAATGTCCAAGCAAAACCTCAAAGCTGTAAGAGAAAGACCACTAAGGGAGCTGTACCAAGACCAAAGAATTCAATCTGAGGTAGCTACAACAAAAATTCAGAGTAGGAATGATACGAGAAGAGAGTGTGTGTAAGTGAATACAAGAATGAGAGAGGGAGGGTTCCTTTTATAGTTATGGAGGAGGGTTAGGGCTAAAAATAAAACAATTAATAAATGGCATTTTAATTAATAAAGATATTAATTAAAAGTCAAATAAGTCAAAGTGACTAATAAAAACCCAACACTAAATCAAACAAGAGGGGAAACAAGATCAAGCAAGGGGGAACTAAAAGACAAGGTCAAGGGGTCCTCATCAATGGAAAAATATGTCCACATAAGTCTCATGATGGCTTATAAACTTTTATCATCATTGCATAAGAGGAAACATCAATAATGTGGTCACGCCCATCTTCGTAGCTACTCCTAGGTCTCATGGACCATTCTGGAGAGAGGAAGAAGATCGCACATTATCACATCTTGGTACTCAACCAAGATACACCTGGTCCCAGACCATGTTACCCCATAACACATCTGGGGGCCCTAGAACACATCTAGGGTCTTATCCACCAAGGTACAAGACCAAGGATCAACTCAAGCGTTAAACAAGGATTCCCTGGAACACATCCAGGGGCCCTAGAACACATTTAGGGACTTACATTATCAACCACCAAGGAACACTTCCAAGGATCAATCCAAGCACTGGGCAAGGATTCTCTGGAACACATCCAGGGGCCCTAGAACACGTCTAGGGACTTACTGCTTGGTCCTAGACCAAGAACCCCAACAATATACTGGGGGCCATCGCTAGGGTCTTTTGCCATGGCTCTAATTGCTTGGTCCCAAACCAAGAAACCCCAGGAGTGCACTGGGGGCCCTAGATCTCAGCTAGGGTCTTATGCCATCCTCTCGGAGAATGGCTCTTGCAGCTGCATTAATTTCAACATGAATGAATAAAAGAAAAGCCAAATTCGAAATTTTGTTGAACTATTTGACCCACAGTTGGAAAGATTGATGTCGCCCACAAAATCGTGTCTCGTTTGTTATTTATCTATGAGGTGATTTGGTCGACTTTGAGTTTAGTAGTAATGTTATGGAAACAATGCATACCAGGATCGCAGGGGTTTCGAACTCGGTTTGTTTGTAGTTGTTATTGGAGGTTGTGATGTAAATGTTATATAACAGAAAGATGATAGCTCTATGCTTCTCTTTCTCTTATGATGTTTGAAACATTCTGTATGATTATGACTGAGTTAAATTGTTTGTAAACAATCTCCTACATAAAGTTATGATAGTTTTTAAAAGGAGAAATGAAATTCGTTGTTTTGATAATCATATAAATTTCCCTTGAGTTTTATATTGYGCAATTTAAAAGATTGTTGCCAGGTTATGGATTCTGTGTGTTGAAGTTTAAAAGAGTGCTATGACACAAACATAATTTGGTGGAAGTTTTGGAAATAAATGTGCATGGCAAATAAAGGATATTMAAATAATTTTGTAGATATTGGCAATGTTGATTTCAAAGTTAATAAATGTTATTTCTTGTAATAGAACAATAATCACTCTTATTTATGTTCATTGTTTCATTTTTCGCTCATTATACGCCTGCCACCTTCTCAATAACATTTATCCATCCCCTTTTTTGTTATCTTGAATATCATTTTTAAAGTAAAAAGATTAAAGAGGATTGGATAATGATTATGGGCTGGAAATTGTGACATGGAGATATTGTTTTCGAAAGAAAAGAACTCTGTGTTGCTTGAACAATATTCATTGTTGATTCCCGTTCATGCTACCATTTTTTATTCATTATAAACCTCCTCATATTCTCGATGACCCCATCATTCCATTTTCAATTGCAGTTAATTATTAAATTGGATTTGGTGAAGTTGTGTCAATGGATGTATTGCATATGCTTATGTTTTGAATTATAGAGCCAACATCTTGATTTTATTTAGGTAGAGTATTAGTGAATGGATAGATAAAAATTTTCATATTCTGATTGGAATATTGCTTCAGGATGAGTTTCTTTAGCAAGGGCAACAATGGCAGAGGTGCAAACAGAGTTAGAGGAAACAATTGGCAAAGAGGCCATAGAAGGCCACGATTCTCAATACATTTTGACGTTGATTCTCAAGAACTAAATCAGCTTTTCCAAGCTGGGTTTTTTAATCTAGTTGGCCAAGGAATTCTGCAACCTAGGTCTGAGAGGCCTCCTTTCTAGCCACACCAAAATTTCTCTTGTGTCTGTGTCCCCCCCTCATGTTTCTATGCAGCCAGAACCACCTGCCAATGATGGCTGGCAAGAGATTGTCCATCAACCTGCTGCACATCAATATGGTTGGCCTATAGTATCGTTGCCATTGCCCCCTCCTCTACTGCCATTTAATCCAAATGCCCAAGCTGATCGCATTGCTTCACCAACCCAGTCTTCAAATGCAAGCAAAAGGCTCAAAACTACCATGCCATGCCCGAACCAGAGATTGATAAAGGGAAAAAAGTGGCCAATTCCTCTAACTCTTTCGAAAATTCCTCTGAATCAGTGTCCTCTCATCTCCACATCAAGAACAATTGCTCCCATGTCATAAGTGAAATTCACCCTCAAGGTTCCAATCAGCCTAAGATTGCTACAGAAGGCAAAACATTAGAAAGATCAGTAGTGAAAAGAGGCAAACCACCTCTCATAGAAAATATGGTTTTTAATGCTGTTAATGCTATTTTCTTTTGGGGACAATTTTTATTGGTATGGCAAATTGTTTGGACAGTAAATACACATTTAGACAAATTTGTTTTAGACATCATGGATATGATTCTATTTTTGGATATAGTCATGTTTTATTTTGGTATTAAAATATTTGACTATTAAAATGAGGATGGGAGTTACAAGGCGGATATTTGAGTTAAATTTTTTGGGTATTATATTTCATGTTTTGATGATTATTAAAGAAATGAAAATTGGAGTGACAAGGGGTCTCACCTATTTAGTTATTATTTAAATAGATCCTTATTTATATATTATTATTTATTTGTCTCAACGAATTAGTTAAGCTAATTAAGCTTAACAAAAGGAAAGGTAGTTGAAATACCATAACTTATTGAGAAATAATAAAGCTCAATCAAAGAAAAGACAAAGAAGAAGATAACAGAAGGGGAACTTCTGATATATTAAGGTCTTATTGAAGGCAGCAGGATTCAAAACTGAATCATATCTTTCAGCAGCTTGTTTTTAAAGAGTCGAGTGACAACATTTTTATGGCAAGCTGATCTAGATCTTTAGCTTCAATTTTCTTTTGTTGTCAGAGTCTTTTTGTATGGTGCTCATCGGGGACTTCTAAGTTTGACTTTGGTTCCACCCTCGCAGGGGTTTGTAAAGAGAATTCTGCTTTGTATCTCATAACGAAGTTAATCTAAAAATCAGATTTCTGATTTCAGTTTCACATGCGTATCTTACTGATATTTTTCAGATTTTACTTTTATTCTCGTCTCTTTTCATGTACACACTTATGTATATTTTTGCTTTCTTTCTTTTGCACAGTTACATATAACAAATAAAATCAGCCTTAGTCCCTAGCACATACTACCTGTGGATTAAGAGATTGTTTTGAATTAAAGGCTATAAACTCCGGGTAACATTTCCAACTATCTTGCCTTAGCCTGGCAAGATCTGAAAATGTTTGAGTAAGGTTCTTCATACCTTTTCCTCAACATACTTCAACTTGATAATTGGAACAACCTTTTCCAAGCTTCCTTCTGCAGCCCCCCCCAGCAGGTGGCTGCTGCTAGCCTGCTGCAAATAGCTGAAGTCTGGAGTAATATACAAAAACCCCACTAAAATTGGACCTGAAACTAGCATCCTGCACAAGAAAGATCTTACTATGGAGGGGAGTGGCATTGTCTCAAAAGCCAAGACTCAAAAATAGCACTAAAAGACCTTAATATTCATCCCCTTTACAAAATATGATATAGCATTATCTAAGTTTCTTTCTGCAGTCTCACCAGCGGGTGGATGCTGCTACGAAGAGACGAAATCTGGAGTAAGATACTAAAACACCTTCCAAATTGAACCGGAAACTAGCATCCCGCTAACAAAAGCCCTCACTACATTCCCTGACAAAACACAGAGGACAGCCTAAACATACATTATAATCTGGTCCACAAGTGCACAGGTCATGTGTTGCAGCGTTTATGTTCAGCCATACGGAGAATTTATACGTCAGCTTGACATTTGGAACTACCTTCTCTAAGCTTCTTTCTGCAGTCTCCCCAGTGGGTGATAGATAGTTTTTCCTGTTTTTCTCTGCTCTTTGACCTAGGTCATATCTTCTGCAATATTAATTATGCATATGGATGTCTACATATACACCAAAGATGCAATGTTGAGCAATGCTATACAATAGTTTGATACTGCTGGAACAATGTATATTGTTGTGAGAGTTCAACTTGTATGACAGTTTTTAAATTATATTATAACTTTTTCGGCTCGTAAAATAGTTTCTTACATTTTTAAAATTATATCATAGCCTTTTCTGCTGGTAAAGTAGTTTCTTACAAGAATGTGAAATATATTTTCATGTCAGATTTATCATCTGCTGGACAATTGTCATACCTAACTGTATGGGTGCATTAAGAGCTTGGTTTTACAAGCTTCAATTGGAAATTTGGAATGATAATTACAGATCCTTGAATGCTTTTCATAGACATGGAGTGTTTTTCAGAAGTTTAGCCAATTTGGTTCAGACCAGCATAAAATCTGCTCATGAACAGAGTGATCTCACTTGCATTTAAATTGGAGACTCCAAGTTTGTAGGTTTTATCCATCATACTACAACCTAAAGTGAACTTTGTGACCTCACTGTCTTCAATACATATATTCCCTTAACATAAAAGATAGCCAATGACTTACACAACTACCTGTGATGCAGGGAAGTGCCACTGTGCTTGCATCCCCTCCTGTGTTGATGAATGCAGCTATGGAAGACATCCTCCAGCTTACAAACCTGTGAGATGTGGAACATAGCAGCTATGTGAAGCCTTTCTCTCAGCTTACAAACCTGAGAGAAAGCCCCTATGAAGGGTTCGTGGTTCCTGCCTGGGACAGAGTCAGGAACATAGAGATGACCTCCTCCATGACGTGAGTGAGAAGAACTCCAAATGATTGTTCGGGTGAAAAGCGATCTGTTGAGTTAGGACGTGTCTGTGGCTGAGCACAAGGTGAACGTGGGAAATCCCAAAAGTGGTGGGCACATCATCATGTGAAGAGAAATAAAGATGATGTGATGGCCTCCTCTGAGCAACAGAGTTGACGAGAAGACTCAAGATGATTCTCCTGTTGGTGGCAGTGGGAAAGCAGATCTGTAGAGTGGACGTGCCTGTTGACGAGCACAGGTGAACGTGTGAAGTCCTGGTTCATCTGTGTAATGCGGTGAATTAGGTCCATAGCATCCCTATGGATGTGCCCCTAGTGGATGAGCACTAGTGGGTGTATCAGATCCTTTGCTATATATTGTTCAAGAGTCAGACCTACCTGTAACCCTAGTTATTGTGTAAAGGGTACAGGTCGGCCCTATGTTAATATGATTAACATAAACAAGATAATTAATATTGTGAATATT
>JASDQU010104611.1:395821-413480 GCA_032191745.1 Picea mariana | reverse complement strand
TTTTATTTTCAGCTGAGAAGGGTCAATGGCTACTGGTTTAAGGGTTGAGGACAGACTTGATGGGGCAGTAAACTTTAGTGCTTGGAAGGAGAGAATGATCTTGCTGTTGCAAGACAACAATTTATGGGACATTGTTGAGAACTCCACAACAAACCCAATGAATGTACCCACAGATCCTACTCTTCTAGCAGCCTACACCAAGAAGAGTATCAAGGCTAAAAGAATCATCCTTGATGCCATCATGGACCATTTGATTCCTCATGTGACTGGGAAGACAAATGCCTATGAGATGTGGAGTCCTTRACGAAGTTGTATCAAAGTACAAATGAGAACCTGAAGATGGTTTTGAGAGAAAAACTGAAAAACATTAAAATGACCAAGGCTAAAAATGTTGTCACATATCTTACGAGGTTGACACAGGTGAGAGATGAACTTGGAGTTGTTGGGGAGGCCATTGCTGACAGTGAACTTGTGATAACAACATTGAATGGAGTGACCAAACAATGGACTATTTTTGTTGAGGGCATTGTGGCTAGGGAGAACCTTCCCAAGTGGGAACGTCTTTGGGATGACTTTGTTCAGGAGGAGACCCAAAGAGGTTATGTGCATGACAGTTCGTCTATTGGTAATGATGAGGAGAATGTGGCTCTCGCTGCCAACAACAAGAAGAAATTCAAAAAGGGTCCTAAGGGAGGAAACAAATCGAAGAGTGAAGGCAAGAAGGACATGAGCAATGTCAAGTGCTTTGCATGTCACAAGTTTGGGCACTATGCAAGACAGTGTCCTAACAAGAAGAAGAAGCAGACAACAGCTTCAGTAGAGGTGGAGGAGTTTCTGCCAAGTTCGATAAGGAGTTTTCCTTAGTGGTATGTCTTTCCATTAGAGCCACTCATTCCAGTGTGTGGTATATTGACAGTGGTGCCTCCGGCCATATGACAGGTGTTCGTGAGCATTTGATAGGTCTTACACAGATTTGTGATCTTGAGGTAGTGCTTGGAGATGACCGGGTGGTCAAGGCAGTAGGTAGTGTGACAGTATCATTTTAGAGGGAGTCTCTACCTGCCATGTTGTTGAGAGATGTTCTATGTGTTCCTGGATTGAAGAAGAACTTGATTTCAGTTTCTACTATTGAGGATAGGGGTTATGAGGTGTTGTTCCGTGATGGACAAGTGCTTCTATTTTCCAAGGGGTCTAGTATCACTTCGACCAAAGTGATTGGGACTCGATATGAGAAGCTGTACAAGCTCATGTTTCAACCAGCTAGTGCATTATTTCATTCTACCAACAACATTGATCTTTGTGAGCTATGGCATAGGAGGATGGCCCATTTACATCATGGGGCTTTGAGGATACTAAGGGAGATTGTGATTGGAGTGCCAAAGTTCAATACAGAGCACCAGGAGTTGTGCAAGGGGTGTGCTTTGGGAAAGTACACCAAGACTGCTTTTCCAAGCAGTGACAACAAAGCAACAAGTATTCTTGATCTGATTCATTCTGACGTATGTGGTCCTATGTCTTCTGCATCTTTGAGTGGTTGTTTATACTATGTCATATTCATTGACGACTTCTCTCGGAAGTCTTGGATTTTCTTCATGAAGACCAAAGGACATGTCTTCATTTGGTTCCAAGAGTTTAAAGCTCTTGTGGAGAACCTGACTGGGAAGAAACTTAGAGTTCCAAGGAAAGACAATGGGGGTGAGTATACCTCCAAGGAGTTTACAGTTGGCCCATGAAGGGTATCTTTTGTCAAGTGGGTCTCATTGTTGAATTCCTCATGGCACGTGTCCTTGTTTGGCTGGTCCATAAGGAAAGTGTCTTCTCCAGYGACCTCCAGTTGTGACTTGGGCTAGCGTYGATGAGGAAAGACAATGGGGGTGAGTATACCTCCTARGAGTTTACAGTTGGYCCGTGAAGGGTATCTTCTGTCAAGTGGGTCTCATTGTTGAATTCCTCATGGCACATGTCCTTGTTTGGCTGGTCCATAAGGAAAGTGTCTTCTCCAGCGACCTCCAGTTGTGACTTGGGCTAGCGCTGATCCTCCATGTTCTCATCCTTGGGCTTTGATGAGCCATGGGAGGARGAATCCACATTTGAAGAAATTGTCAGAGAAGGGGACTAAATTACCTCTCATGAGAGGTTGAGAAAACCAAAAATTCATGACACCAACGAAATCATTGAGTCCAGTTTCAAATCCAGCTCTAGAAATTTGCTTCTTTGAATTTGCATAAAGGTCTTGATTTCTTGCTCTAGATCTTGAAGCATCCCTAGTTGGGTGGTCTGTTAACAACATATTGGTCCCATTCTTGAATTTCCATAGACATTTCCCCTCCCATTCTTCATGCAAGCAACTCCATTGTAGGGCTGAAATCGCCATAGATTTTTGAGCCTCCGCTATCCCACACTCACATCTCTTTACACTTCTTCTAACCCCTGCTAGATGCAAAAAACACAACCATCACTTCTGCAGCGGTGAGCCATTGCTAACATGGAGAGAAGAAGATTCTAGGTCGAAATTCTTTTGGGAATTGTGTTGATACCTTCCTCTAGAAGTCTATTTTGCTCCCCCTCGCCAAATTCCCTTTAGAATCACAAATAGAACAAGTCCTAGATTCACTTCGTCAATGCAGAGCTTGGCAGTAAGGGAGGAAGAGACAAATGCGGACCCAATGCACACTTCCAGAGCCAATAAAGGTTAGGGACCTAACCTCCCTAACCCCTCATGTAGGTAGAATGATATATTTTCCATGTAATAAAGGGCGATATTAATAAATAAGGCCTAGTAATAGGGTGAACAAGTCAAATGTAAGAAGACCTAATAGAAGCTTTCGCTTTTACAAAGATCTTCCTCTAGATTGTTCTCTGGGTAGATAGATTTTGTATAAACAAGAGTCGTCTGGGTAGATAGATTTTGTATAAACAAGAGTCGAGGGCATGAGAAGTTTTGTCTAGAGAATTATTGTAATAGAGTACCTCTCTGCTGGAGGTTGCCCTCTCGAAGAGGCAAGTGAACATTGCTCTTGTTTCAATAAAGGTATCATTTTGGTGTTCTATTCTCTATATACTGTTGTTCTATTGGTAATTTCTGCGATATTCCTGTTTCTGCTCAATATAACATAACTAGGTGCATAACAAGTTGTATCAGAGCACTTTCCTGGGTAGGAATTGTGGGTTAATTTTTTTCAGGGTAGACACGTGTTCCAATGTCTTTAAACTACAGTGATCTGTTATTCAACACATAAATCCGTGGTTGGAGAAGCATACACGTAGGAAATACAAGAGGTTTTTAAGCTCACATTGTTGGACACCCTTGTAACCCCTGTTAGTGATCCTTTGAGTGGTAGCGCATTAGACAATTTGCCTAGGTGTTCTGAACCCCACTGTAGATCAACTGATCGATCTCCTGACTGCTATAGTGCCACTGAGAACAATACTCCAGAAGATACTCTCTAGTACTTGGGTAATCGGGTAGCATGACTAAGGGTACGGTCTAGCCTCCTTAGTTGGTGCCCTGAGATATTGGGTCGAGTACTACTGCTTGACCCCGCAGGTATATCAGAGAGCTATAGCACAGGGAAAACCCTTGTCTGTTGGAACCCTGAACACCCTAACCCTTGGGACGAAAAAAGAACATAAAAAGAACAGACAAGATCTATTGCTGTGCAACCTTGCCTTTTGCATTTTGGTTGCAAAATTACTACACATTTCTTCCTATTAAGAATTTCAGCATTTTGTCACTTGCAATATTATTCAGATCGGAGTATAACTCCACAGGCGTAAGAAAAAGTCTGGGGCTTGCCTGCACCCTTATTTGAGACCTATCCCAATGGATTTATCTGTTCGTCCTGATCGCAATGATACCCATCATTTTTCTACCTTTTTTTCCTGTGGTCCCAACCCTCGTTCTGCCCCCCTTATTAGGAACCTATCCCATTGGATTCCCCTTTTTGCCTTGATCATTGTGATACCCTTCACCCGTAACCCCTTTTCTGTGCGGACCCACCCGCCCCCTTCTCGTGCCCTGCTTTCACCATGGCCCACACCCGCAACCAAGACCTTGAATCATGCTTCAATACCTTGTCATATGATCTCTCCATTGCCTAGAAGGAATTGCGGCAAATCAATGCCAATATTTCCACCATCAATTCCTCCATGCATTCCACCATAGACGCCAAAATGGAAGCCTTGAAACAAGACATGACGAAGGACCTCTCTTCCCACATGGAAAGCCAACTTGAATCCTTCGTTGCCCAGCTCTTCGCCAAACTGAATATTCATGGAGGCCTTCCCTCATTTGATCAACCTTTGCACCCCGAAGGTGATACTTCCTCCACTTCTCGGAATTTTCAGTACAATCACTTTCAGCGTGACCTACGCCTTCCTAGAGTGGATGTGAACAAATTTGATGGCTCAAATCCCACGGACTGGGTCACCCAATTGGAACACTACTTCTCTTTGCATGACATTACTGATGAGTTGGCCAAACTCCGTTACGGTGTTCTCCATTTGGATCTTGAACTCTGGCAATGGTGGCAATAGCGTAAAAAGGCATGCCAAGGGTATGTGGCTTGGACACAGTTTGTTGTGGAGCTTTATGGTCTCTTTGACACCGACACCCATCATTTAGGCCGTCTGACCAAGTTGAAACAAAATGGCCCAGTGGAAGAGTTTATAGTTTGCCTTTGAGCAATTGGCTTTCAGAACAGAGGGCTTGACAAATGATTTTTTCAGGGAATGCTTTATCAGTGGCCTCAAGGATGAAATACATGCCCATGTGGCAAGACCCCTTGTTGTGCTTCAGGAGGTTCGCCAGGAATGGTTGCTAGACCCCAAACTTTCCAGACTGATCCAAACATTGCAGCAGGATCCACAAGCTTCCCTAGGGTACTCGTGGCACCATGACGAGCTTCGTTATAAAGGTCGCCTGTATTTAAGCAAACATTTGAACCTTAAATCCATTGTGCTCTCTGAGTTTCATGCTTCACCTACAACTGGGCATTTTGGTTTTACCAAAACCTATGAACGGGTCAAATGTTCTTTTTTTCTTGGACGATATGAAATAGAACATCCGCACCTTTGTGGTTGAATTTGATACCTATCAACGCAATAAGGGTGAGATAGTCAAAGCTCCATGCACACTCCAACTGCTTCCGATTCCACCTACTATCTGGACAGATATTTCTATCGACTTCATTGTTGGCTTACCTGAATTAGGCAATAAGTCAGTCATCATGGTACTAGTGGATTGTCTTTGCAAATATGCTCATTTTTGTGCTCTTCAACACCCATTCACAACATCCACCGTGGTTCAAATTTTTATGGATAATATCTTCAAACTCCATGGCATGCCTCATTCTATTATTTCTAACCACGATCCAACTTTTACTAGCCCTTTTTGGAAAGAATTGTTTAGATTCCAGGGAACCCAATTACATCTCAGCACAACATATCATCCTCAGACTGATGGACAAGTTGAAGCTGTCAACAAGTGTTTGGAAACCTATTTGAGGTGTTTTGTGTTCGATAGACAAAATCAGTGGGTTCAATGGTTACCCCTCGCTGAATGGTGGTACAACACCTCTTATCATAGCGTCACTCGCATGACTCCTTTTGAAGCAGTCTATGGACAAAAGCCACCCTCAGTTCTATCATAGTTTTTCCTGTGTCTCCAAGGTTTAGCAGGTGGATCAAACTCTTACAGTCCGCATGACCATTCTCCGTACTCTCAAAGAAAATTTGGTCATGGCTCAAAATCACATGAAACAACAAGCAAATCAGGGCTGTTCTGAACGTGAATTTGTTGAAGGGGAACATGTGTTTCTTCGTGTGCAACATTATAAGCAGACTTCACTCAAAGCCCAACACTGTCAGAAACTCACCCCCAAATTTTATGGTCCTTATTGTATTCTCAAGAGAGTGGGGCCAGTGGCTTACCGGTTAGAGTTGCCCGGTCACTCTAAGATCCATCCCGTTTTTCCTGTTTTCTGCTTAAAGAAAGTGCTTGGCACTAGGTGCTAGACTGAGACCAATCTCCCTGAGTTGGATGAAGAAGGTTCCATTTGGCTGCAGCCACAAGCAGTCTTGGACCAACGCGAGCGTCATCTCTGCTAGCGCTCTATCAAGGAAGTTTTAGTTCAGTGGAAGGACACACAGCCAGAAGATGCCACTTGGGAGCTGACTACCATTCTGCAACAATTTCCTCATCTCAAGCCTCGAGGACAAGGCTGTTTTTAAGGGGGAGGGCATGTTAGGGATCTAACCTCCCTAACCCCTCACGTAGGTAGGATAATATATTTTCCATGTAATAAAGGCTGATATTAATAAATAAGGCCTAGTAATAAGGTGAAGAAGTCAAATGTAAGAAGACCTAATAGAAGCTTCCACTTCTAGAAAGATCTTCCTCTAGATTGTTCTTTTGGTAGATAGATTTAGTATAAATAGGAGTCAAGGGCATGAGATGTTTTGTCTGGAGAATTATTGTAATAGAGCGCTGCTCTGCTGGAGGTTGCCTCCTCAAAAAGGGAAGTGAACATTGCTCTCGTTTCAATAAAGGTATCATTTTGGTGTGCTATTCTCTATGTTCTGTTTTTCCGTTGGTAATTTTTGTGATATTCCTGTTTCTGCTCAATATAACATAACCAGGTGCATAACAATAAACCACATGTAGAGCAAGACTGATCCACAGTGCCCTTGATTAACTTGAATGTAGGCAAATGAGTGCATTGAGAGTTGAGGCAGATTAAATGCCATATTCCTCTGTCTTGATGATCCTCTGTGATGAGACACCTGAGATCTATTATGACCATCACAAACTTAATGTTGCCCAATTCACTAAATAGAAGTTTTTGCTGTTTGATATCCCATCTTGCCATAGAAATTTCCTTATATCCTTTCCAATCCACTGTGACACAGATTGGAGCTAATAGAGCTAAGCCTTGGTAAATCAAGAGACTAGATAAAATAGATTTTATTAGCACCACCCTCGTAGCTGGCTTTAGTTATTGAGATCCTCATTGGGCTATTTTATTCTTTATCTTCAAAACGATTGGCTGTCAATCTGTTGCCTTGGATTGCTCCCAAGTATCTAAAGCTTGTCTATTGACCTGCTAAGGAAAACTCCAAGACTTTACCAATTTGGTGCATTCTGTAAAGAGAAGTGTTCCATCCATAAATTTGACTTTTGGCTTTATTGATTAGGCCACTTGAAGCTTTCATATAGGAGTTGAGGACTGCCTTAAATCTCTTGGCTATTGTAATTGAAGCGCCGCCCAACAAAAGAATGTCATCCGCAAACTGTGAACGATTTATTGACTTGACACCTCCTAACAATAGTGATCCCCCTTAGATTTGTAGAGACTCGTTCTTGCTCTAAATTCCTTCCCAAAAAATCTGCCATTAGGATATACAACATCTTGGAGAGAGGACATTCTTGGCACAGGCCTCAGTGGTTTGAAAAAAGGAAGCCAATTTGCCATTTGCCAATGGGGTGATCCATGGGCAACCAATTCAAGCTTTGATCCACCTTCTAACTTGAGAGCCAAATCCAAACCTTCTAAGAACATGAAAGAGAAATTGATGTTGAACTCTGTCAAAAGTATTGGCTATACATTAATTTTAATTACCATCCCCTTTTCATTATTAAATAGACTTGAATGAATCACCTCTTGCACTAAAAATATATTATCTGTTATTTGATGTTGCTGGACAAATCCCCCTTGATTTTCTAATATAAGATTTGGAAGCCGAGAATTAAGTCTGTTCACCATTATTTTTGCCAAAATCTTCTAAGAGGCATTACACAGAGATAGGTTGGAGTTGGGCAAATGAGGAGGGATTGATTTCTTTAGGAATCAATACTAGGAAGGATGAGTTCACTTCTCCATAGTTTATCTTTTATGTGGGACCTATTCAACATACAACGAAGGTCATAATTTACAATGTTTCAACAGGCCTGTTAAAAGTGGACGGTGAAGCTCTCTAGGCTTGGAGCCTTATCCAGTTTCAATCCCCAGATTGCTTTGAGAATCTCTTCATCCTCTATTCGCTTCAGAAGAGCTCGGTTATCCTCGTTTGTAACTAGAGGGGGAATTACTTAAAGCATTTCCTGTGCAGCTTCATCAGCGGGAGGAGAGTCCTTTGTATACTATTTCTTGAAATATTCATGCATGCCACACAAATATCTTCAAAACTGATGACCCTTTCCCGGTTTTCTAGAGTGATTTCTTGAACATGATTCTTCAGTTTTTATGCACTAGCTTGTCTGTGAAAAAAGTACGTGTTTCTATCATCTGGCTTCAGCCATAGGCTTCTAGATTTCAATCACTAGTACTGTTCCTCCTTTCTGAAGGTTTGATGCAGTTTGTTGGCTGTTGCTTTTTCTTCTGCTTGCAGATCTGAGGTAATCTCTTGAGATTCCATCTTGGTCTAAAGGGAGGTCAGCTTAATTTGAAGATCTTCTCTTTCTTTTGAGGGGGGAAGGAAGTGCTTTTTTGATCAGGCTTTAACTTTTGTTTGGTGTTCTTGACTTTCAACACCTAGACAAATGAAGAGAACCTTGGACCTGAAGTTTCCATGCCTAAATTATCACTGTTAAGGAGCGAGGACCCTGTAGCCACAGAGGATTAAATCGAAAGGGAGTGGGCCCACAGTTAAGATCTGCTTGAAGATTTAACAAAATCAGTTTATGATCAGAAACAACAGAGGGGAGAATAGAAGAGGTGATATGCATATTATCCAAGAGGAAAGAGCTTTGAAGAAAAAAATGGTACAAGCATTCAGCTATATAGCCTGGTCCAAGCATTCTATTTGACCAGGTATATTTTCCTTTGACTGGCCTAGGGTCAATCAAATCCCAATCCACAATGATTTCATCCTCTAACTCTCTTAATGGGTCTTTAATAAAAAAGCAACTCTTTTTTCAATTGGGGACATTGCCATATTAAATTTGCTTCCCAATACACGATTAGCAACTTGGATGGAGTTCCCAATTCTTATTGAAGACCAACAATCTTGTTTTTCTCTGTAAAGAACTGGGCCCACAGTTTAGATCTGCTTGAAGATTTAACAAAATCAGTTTATGATCAGAAACAACAGAGGGGAGAATAGAAGAGGTGATATGCATATTATCCAAGAGGAAAGAGCTTTGAAGAAAAAACCGGTACAAGCATTCAGCTATATAGCCTGGTCCAAGCCTTCTATTTGACCAGATATATTTTCCTTTGACCGGCCTAGGGTCAAACAAATCCCAATCCACAATGATTTCATCCTCTAACTCTCTTAATGGGTCTTTAATAAAAAAACAACTCTTTTTTCAATTGGGGACATTGCCATATTAAAATTGCTTCCCAATACACGATTAGCAATTTGGATGGAGTTCCCAATTCTTATTGAAGACCAACAATCTTGTTTTTCTCTGTAAAGAACTGGAGCATAAAGATTATTCTTCTTACTAGTTGATCTTAGTGCTAATGCGACATATATCTAATGCTGAGATGTCTGGGATTGATGAAGCTCAAACATTGATTGATCCCAGAGAGTGCAAGGACCTCTAGGCGCACCTCTTAAACCTACTGCAATGGCATTACTACTCTTCCATTGCTTACTACTTATTTCAAACATGATTCTATCTTCTACTTTTGTTTCTTGGAGAAGGAATATGGCAGGTTTTCTAATCAGATCAGGGCCCTCATAGCTTCTAGTATTGCCTCACTCCCTATACCCCTGCAATTCCAGGAAGGTGTCTTCATTTCTCGAGAGGAGTTTTAGATCCACTTCCAAAGGCAGTCTCCAACGTGGGTTGAGACCCAAGATTCTTGTCTTGTGTTGACACTTCTTCCCTTTTCATGTTTGTTTTCCGTATAGGTTTCTTTCGGGCTTGCTCTTATTCTTCCTCCTTGTCTTCTTGATGATGCATTATTTTTTTTCTTGTTACAACCCAGCTCTAATGGAGGCAGGGATCTGTTTGGAGAGAGGTCAGAATAGGTTGAGGAGGTCCTTGACAAACCAATGGGCGGACCAGGTTGAGGCATAGGGAGGATTTGAAGAAGGGGGAGTGAAAATCTCCGTGATCGGTAAGGAGAGGGGAGGATGAATCGGGGAGGAGGGAATGATAAGAGGGGAAGGGAGAGTTTGAGAAGGTGGGGAGGCTGAAGGAGGGCAATTCAAAGAGGGCTGTGGAGTAGTGGAATCATGGGGAGAGAGGATAGAGAAGTAGTTCAAAGAAGGGGGTTGCTTTCCAGAAGAGACAGGGGGGTTGATGGAGCTTTCTGATTGTTTCCAGATGAACTTTTAACTTGTTGCCCTTGCTCTGAAGAATTGGAGGGAGGCTTGGAGGGTGCAATAGGCTTACAATCTTTATGGCCATATTCATGGCAAGATTCACATTTGAATGGAAGTTGTTCATAGTCAGGTTTTTGAAGGTGGATTGAGTTATCCAAGGTGGGGTTAATGGCTTCAGTCTTCAAGTAACCCTTTTTCCAGGTCTACTGCTACACAAATTCGGGCACAAGCAAGCATACCTGATTTGGGATCTAACTTATCTATGAATTTTCCTAGAATATTACCGATTGCGTCCAGTGATTCATCATTCCAACAATGAGGGGCTATGTGCAGGACCCAAACCAGACTGGATCTGTAGATGGCACATCCACTTCCGGATCAAAATCCAAGGTTCGTCTATTCAAATACATACCTCTTAGGCTGATGAAGTAGGGGCCATTTTGGAAAATAAGATCCCTGTCCTCATTGAGCTCAAACAGAAACGTATAAATAACCTTTGCCACAAAAGAAGTAGGAGAGCTTACCTTTGATCAAAATGATCTAGTTCTTTTGCACTCACTGATCCATGGCCTTGGAGTAAGGCCAAAAACTAGTAAATTGCCCATTGAGGGCTCTCTCCACAAGAGCTATTGCTTTGAGGTGTGGGATGGAGGGAGTGAGCTTCAAATTGGAAATGGATTCGATTTTTCGGACAAATTGAGAGGGGGGTGATTTAGAAGCGGGCTTTCAGATAGCTGACACTATATGCTGGAAGGCTATTGCTTCCGCTGAGAGGGGAGGGGAGCTGGAATGGCTTCCCCTTCTTGGATCCATGGCCAGGAGGGCTGAGCAGACAAGGCACAGTGGCTAGGGCTCAGAGTAGAGAAAAACATGTTATTCCTTCTTACCTTTGTTTCTGTTGATCATGTGTATATATGCAAATATGTCTGAGTTGAGTAAGAGTTTCATGACATTTTTTGTGTTCTTTTAAATGTTTTTGTGATTGTTCGTTCTTCCTATTTATTTAAGTTGTGAACACTGTACTCACATCTTTCTTTCTATCTATTTCATTGTCATGACCCTAAACTTGTGGTTTTGGGTGAAATCGATGTTCAAAACAGGTTTGAAATGAGATTTGATATTTTTCCTATTTCCAATCTTATTAACAGAAGCACTTGAAAGTTTTAATTAAACTTATCTCAATTGTTTGACTATCTTTCATGGTAGTCTCATCTCACATTGGCACAAAAGTTACATGCATTCTCTGAACATGTTTGCAGTTTATGTTTTTCCTTCCATTCAGTTGGCCATATTGTCATTCTTGTAAGTTTTGATACGAACATTGTGCTTGCTTGAACTATTTATTCTTAATTTTGTCATTTCCCTAATTTTCCTGGTGCATGTGAACTGAACAGAGCTCAAGAAATCCCTTTATGCACTATTCTCTCAATTTGGGAGGATAGCAGATATTGTTGCTTTGAAGACTACGAAGCTCCGTGGTCAAGCATGGGTTGTTTTTGATGAAATTACAGCTGCTAGCAATGCACTCCGGCAAATGCAGGGCTTCCCATTCTATGATAAACCAATGGTAGGCAGATGGCTAGCATATTTTGTACTTTCCTGTACTTTTTTGTGGTGATTAATTATCTGCCAACACCCTTATCAGAAAATATTCTTCCTTTTAAGTTATTCATATCTTATATATTCTCTGCAATTGGTCTCTTCAAACCTTTTTTCTTTTCCTTGTTAACTTGGTGTTTTCTTTTGGACCTATGAGGAGTGGCTAATAATGGGGTAGAGAAACTAGATTATACAATGGGTAGAGCTTTTTGATGTGATTGTGACGCAGAATATCCCATTTCTTGAACATTTATGGACTTTATATTGGAATTGATTCTTGGTTAGCCATTGCATGGAGGAAGGAAGCAATGGTAAGATAAGATAAGATCATTTTATTAATGTCCAACGAGCCACAAAGTTGGTCAATAGGATTCAAGGTATGGCCGATGTGAACACACAGTGGGAGTGCGAAAGCAATTCTTATCTCCACTCTACCAAAAGCAGAGAAAGAGATATCCTTTGGATTTGTTTGTTAGCAAATTGCTTTCTTAGTATTATGCAATGCAGGTTTTGAATGGTGACTTGGCATGCTTCTTCAAGTAATAACAACAGAAACTAATGTCATGTGACAAACAACGAATCTTGGTTAGCATAGATAAGTTATTAATTCCAGTAGGACTAGATATGTTCTGAATTTTCATGTAGTTGATGTACTTTTGCAGCACCTACTTGGTCGAAAGCGATCATATCTATTGCCATCTGCTCAGCATATTTATTATTGCGATTTAGACAACTCTTACTCTTTATTTGTTCAGAAATGTGGATCTCTCTTATTTTGTGCCCACTCTTAACATTGTGACGCAGAATATCCCATTTCTTGAACATTTATGGACTTTATATTGGAATTGATTCTTGGTTAGCCATTGCATGGAGGAAGGAAGCAATGGTAAGATAAGATAAGATCATTTTATTAATGTCCAACGAGCCACAAAGTTGGTCAATAGGATTCAAGGTATGGCCGATGTGAACACACAGTGGGAGTGCGAAAGCAATTCTTATCTCCACTCTACCAAAAGCAGAGAAAGAGATATCCTTTGGATTTGTTTGTTAGCAAATTGCTTTCTTAGTATTATGCAATGCAGGTTTTGAATGGTGACTTGGCATGCTTCTTCAAGTAATAACAACAGAAACTAATGTCATGTGACAAACAACGAATCTTGGTTAGCATAGATAAGTTATTAATTCCAGTAGGACTAGATATGTTCTGAATTTTCATGTAGTTGATGTACTTTTGCAGCACCTACTTGGTCGAAAGCGATCATATCTATTGCCATCTGCTCAGCATATTTATTATTGCGATTTAGACAACTCTTACTCTTTATTTGTTCAGAAATGTGGATCTCTCTTATTTTGTGCCCACTCTTAACATGTGTTGTCGAAATAAGCATTGCAAAAGAGTAGTGAGATGCAACTGTTAAACTTCTACAATAAGAAAATGAACATTGTTTGTATCTATAGTTTGACACAGTAGTTATTGATGCACAGAGGATACAGTACGGGAAGTCAAAATCAGATGCTATAGCAAAGGCTGATGGTACTTATGTGCCGAGGGAAAAGAGGAAGAAGCAAGAAGAAAAAGGTGAGGCACGTGCTTTCAAGGGACCCTTCTTTTTCTTCTTTATCTCTTTCTTTTATGTTGTATATGGGTTTAGTGCTTTTGCTGGATAGAGGCTCTTTTGAGGACACCTTTCTTACTGTGCTGTGCCAGTTGATACATTAACATTTTTTGTTTCTCATCTGTTTGTTACATTTTGATTACTAGTAGTTATTAATGGTTTGCATGCATGCAATCAAAGCAAGGAATATCTGTCAACTGCTTATTTTAGCACAATATAGAAATTAGAGTTCTTCATATCAGTTCAAAGCCCATCAGGACAAGGACAGTTTCTTAGTGAGGCAAGTTACAGTCAGCAATTGGCTGTTTCACTTTCAACTGCACTCCCCAAACCCTTAGAGTTCTTTTGTATGTCTTCTGAGGAATTGTGAAAAGGAGAAGGCATGATGGTAGAAAATGCTCACTTCCAGGTTGCATGTTCTAAAGTGACAAATTAAAATTTGTTTAATGTTTGATGCAGGTGCCCTTTCTGGGACATCTCAGATATGCCCCTGATTTCGGGTCCTGAACTTCTGGATCATTTTTTGGGCCCTTACCAATGTTTTTTGGCCACGCTTCTGGTAGTTGACACGATGAAAAGTGTGTCAAAGACATTCATGAAACTGCTTCATGTTCAACAATATGAATAATTCTTCTACTTCTGCTATGGCTTTGCCTTCCTTGTACAAATACAACTTTGCAACATTGAATATGGATGAGATGTCAAATTCCACTAGCAATTAAAATCCATATCCAATGTCTCCAATCTTCCTTTGATTTCTGCACAATCCTATCTTCTCGAGGTTCAATTTGTTGTAGTTGCCTTTGTGGTAGCACTCTTTCCTCAAGTGAGCTATCACATGGTCTCCAATGTTAGTTTTTTTAGCTTAGTAGGTGTCTCAGCTATGCCTATGTGTCCTAGGCTAGCTGATGGACACATGAAACACACCTCGGATCAGCCTTATTATCTTAGCCTTAGTCTAAATTAGACTAATCAGCAATTTTTGTCTTTTGAGTGGAATGTGGGGCCCAGGATGAGTGGGGTGCACCTCATGAGCTAGTGAGTTGTGGGACCCTGTCTAAGGGGGGGTGCACCACTTAGTGGAGTGTGGGGCCCAGCCCAAAGGAGGCACCTCAATCTGAGCCATTGAAGGCTAGGTTGGGCACACATCTCAAATCAAGAGGGAGGTTGATGGAAGGGTAAAGGAAGGGGCCGAGGGTGTGAAGGAGACACATTCCTCATTTGTGAGTTGAGCAAGTGAGCTGAAGGAGGGTGCTAGGCTGAGGCAATTGTTGGATGAGGAATAGGGCAAGAGCAGAGCTGAAGGAGGGTGCTTTGGCTGGGTCAAATCTTCAGAGAAGAGGAGGCCGTACAACAAGCTCATTTCACCAAGGAGAGGGGCCGTTTCAGAGGCCGTACAATAGAGAAGCAGAGGGCCAAATTAGGCCGAACTACATCAACAATCGAGGCCGAAATTCAGGGGCCTTACTGGTCGAATTTCTGAGCAGAAGAGGGGCTAAGGAGGAGGCTGTACAGTACAGGGCCGTATAGGCTGTACTCTGTTGGGCCGTACAACCTCATCTTGGCTGGGCCGTTCTGCTGTAAAGTCAGCTGATTTTTTGCTGTAACTTGTCTTTCCTCTAAAGCCAATAAAGCACCTCCTTAGCTGGTTTTCCCCACATTGGGGTTTCTCGGGTGACTTCTGGTGTTTGTCCATTTTTGTGCTTGGTTTACTGTATGCTTCTGCTATCTATTTTCTGTTAAATAACTCAGCTATAGGTTGCATGCATAATTCCGAAATTTATAACAACAAGTATAAATTTCTGGTTTAAGTAGATTATTGGCATTAACCTCTGTGTGCTGGATTATAAAAACAACATGGTATCAGAGCTCAGCCTTTGAGTACAGGAAGGAGCCAAGTTGACTTTGCTATGTAGACCAAGGAGTGAATCAACAAAGGGGGATGTGTGACCAGAAAGTGTGTGAGAAACAAAGCAACATACTCAAATGCTTAGTGCAAGCTTAAGGTTTGAGGACAGGCTGGATGGTGCCTCAAATTTCTGTCCTTGGAGGAAGCGTATTGGTTTGGTTCCGGAGGAGAATGGATTGTTGGAAATTGCTTGAGGGAAAGTGGCAGCACTAGCTGATCCAGTACAACTAGCAGCTCACAACAAGAAAGATGTCAAGGCTAGGAGGATAATTGTGGAAACAGAGCAACAGACTCAAATGGCTAGTGCAGGCTTAAGGTTTGAGGACAAGATGGATGGTGCCTCAAATTTCTGTCCTTGGAGGGAGCATATTGGCTTGGTGCTGGAGGAGAATGGAATGTTGGAAATTGCTGAAGGGAAAGTGGTAGCACCAGCTGATCCAATACAACTAGCAAATCACAACAAGAAAGATATCAAGGCTAGGAGGATAATTATGGATGGAGTCAAAGACAACATTATTCCTCATGTGTTTGAAGACAACAAAGGACTCGTGGGAGGCCCTAGTGAAGTTGTACCAGTCTGATAACCAGAGTAGGAAGATGTTGCTCAGACAGACGTTGAGAAGCATGGAAATGGCCAAGGGAGAGTTGGTGGTCATGTTGCCGTCCTTATACACACTTGCAAACGTGAGCTTGAGTTCGGCTCACTTAGTGTGTCCTTGGAGGCATAATGCCTAGGTTCACAGCCCACGCTGTCACTTTGACCGGAACCTCTTCTGTCTAGGCTTACTCCTAGGGAAGCCAAAGGGGGTAGACCTTAGTTACTAGATGTGTTAGAGTTAGGTTCTAGGAGTTAATTTTAATTTGTTAAGGTTAGAGGGGATTCTAATCCTAAGATGCTAAGGCAACCATGCAATATGCAAGGGTTAGCATGAAAGTCAAGTCTTTTCCCTAGGTCAACTAAGACTAGTGCATAGAAATTGGGCAAGGGGTCAACTATGTTTAAGGGTGTTTCTTTACAAAAGATATTACAAGTAACAATTTTACAAAAGAACAACTCAAATAAAGAATACAAAGTACAATTACTTACAAGATTTACGAGTAAAAGAATGATAGATTACAACAACAATCTAACCAAGTATTTGTTCAATATGTGTAGGATATAGAAGATCAAAGCATTAAGTCACATCATCATTTACACAAGATTGTCGTCAATACATTACTTCATCAATAAGATTACAAAGGAGAGTCGAGCACAATTATTATGAAGATATTGAAGATAATCTACACTCTTTAATTATTAAGCCCACCAAGTATTATTAGATTTGGCCAAGGGTTTAATAATTAGGCTTTTCTTAAGATTTATAAATTTTATTAGCTTTCACCAAAGCCTCCTCCTCCTGTTGCCAAATAACTGCTGGACGCTCAAGATAGTATGGCAACGAGGCCAACCCTAGCAGAACCAGTCAACCCTGACAGTAAGAGTACTTCCCGGAGAGGACACCCACCTGGAGCGCCACGGGACAGTCCCCTGCCACTACCCTCTGTTGTTTTCCTCAAACCCGTTTTAGATGGTGGAGATGGTGGTCTAAGGTACCCTAAAATAGTCTATTAAGTATATATAACAGTGAGGTGATTAAAAGAGTGTTTTGAAAGTTTTAAGGTACTTTTTAAGTGCAAAATAATGAAATGGCCGAAACTGAACTTGCTCAAAAAATGTGCTCAAAAAATGTGTTGCTTAAGCTTTAACAATGAAGTACATCAACACATAAGAAGCAAATAAAGATAAATGGCTGAAAGAAATAGAGACTATATCACAAGCACATCAATATTAGTTTGATTAGAGACAATAGATCCAATGGCAAGAACAACTTGCCTTAAGAGATGAAAAGAAAGAAGATTTAATGTGTTTGCCAAGTTAAACCATCCAATAAACTCAAGCCCAAGACGTGGCTATTAGGAGATATTAAACCATAAACACAATAACCACTTATTAACTAGGCACCATGAGAGATATAAAGCATGAGATTAAGATATATGTGCTTAAGAGACAATTAAAAGCTTGAATGAAAGATAGACAAACTAGATCAAGATAGATTTTAAGTGTGTTGCCCAATGGGCTTAAGAGATGTGAGATCTGATCTAAAGCATAAACATTTAAACCATTAAAGCAACTTAGATCAATCACATAGCATGATGAAAATAAGGATTAACACTTTCCCTTACCTCTTTGGGGGTTTCTCACCCAACTAGGTAGGTTCTT
>JASDQU010104611.1:354815-376188 GCA_032191745.1 Picea mariana | reverse complement strand
CAAACTTAGCAACTAGGGACTACCCCCCTTGGCTTCCCTAGGAGTAAGCCTAGACGGAAGGAATTCCAGTCAAGGTGACAGTGTGGGCTGGAATTTAGACATTGTGTCTCCGAGGGCACACTAAGTGAGCAGGACTTAGCTCACGTCTGCAAGTGTGCATTAGGACGGCAACAGGAAGAGTAGGAGAGGAGGAAACAACCATAAACAAATTTAACCCAAGGAAATGAGAGAGTTGGGGTTTGGGCTTACCTTTTTAGCTCTTGAATCTTGCAAGTTGAAAGTTGAGATAGATGGTTGCCTTTGTTCTCTCCTTCAAGATCCTCTTTGTTCTCTCCTTCAAGCTCCTCCAAGCTTTCCTTTGCTCTCTCCTCCAAGTTCAAGCAAACGTAAATAGAAACAATGAGGAAATGAGAGGGGGAAAATATCTTTTTTTCCCTCTTCACTTTCCCCTAACCCCTCCCTAACCACACCCCACACTATAACTCAACTCAAAAATTAAAAAAAAATGAGTATTTTCTCTCTTTAGAGTGGAAGCGTGTGGGCCCTACGTGAAGCGCTTGGGGAGCATGGAAGAATCGTTGAGGAAGCCTGCATCACTGGTCAAGGTGGAGATTTAATCTCCACCCTTGATCTTGGTTGGCCTAGATCTAATCTTGGCCATTGGTTTCCTAGGTTAGTCTAAGGATGAGGCTAAAGGAGAGGAAAGAAGGGAAAATGGTTTCAGTTGTTCACTTGAGAGAGTTGAGTGAAGGCAAAGAAGAGAGGAGAAGAGATTTGCAGCTTGAGGGCGCATCTTGAGAGGAGAGGGCACACACAAGCTTGTGGGCGCATCTTGAGAGGAGAGGGCACAAGCAAGCTTGTGGGCACACCATTGAGAGGAGGGTACACTTACTTGTGGAGAGGGGCGCACTTGTGTAGAGTGCACACTAAGCAAGGAGAGGGGCACACTTGGTTAAGGGGCACACAAGCTCAAGGAAGAGGCACAACTAGAGATTGGGCGGAATCTTCAAGACAAGCAGGCAAGTAGACAAGCAAGGAAAGAGGCGCATTCATCCAAGAGGGGCACAAATCCCAAGGAGGGCGCAAGTCCCAAGGAACTGTGAAGCTAAGCTTGAGAGGAGCTAGCTTTTGTATCAGGTTCCTTCGTATTATTTCCTTGTTGCTATATTTGCTTGAGATCTCCATAATAAAATAGATCTTCTACTGGTTTTCCCCATGGGGGTTTTTCCAGGGTCATGTTGACTAAAAATACATGTGTATAAATCTTGTGGTTTGCATATTTCCTTATTAGCATTGAAGTGTAAAAGATCTAAAGGGTATTTACTGTTTTGTAGTGTTTTATATGTGCTAATCATGGACAACAAAGTTCCTATTTAACCCCTCTAAATAGCAGCTACAAAATGTAGATTTTTGAGGAACTATGAGGGCTGCCCAACAGGTCTGTCTTTGATCTCTTGTTGGGCTCTAAGTTTCATCAATCAAATCTGTCCTTTGCTGCGTTTTCGGACAGCAAACAGGTCTGCTGAAACATGCCAAGAAATCTTCCCTCCTTTGATGGATACATGCTCTTTTTAGGTGCCCTTGCAAGTAGTTTTAGTAACCCAATATTAGTACATGCAAACCTCAAAACATATAGCACTCCTCTAGGATATTAACAAGCTCCTAATGTTGATCTAAACAACTAAGCATACATGAAAAATGGACACAAGTATTTTTGGTCAACACGACCTTTGATAAAACCCCCTTCGGGGAAAACCAGTTTAGAATGAAAGTATATATATGTGTGATCTCAAGCATGGAATACAACAAGGAATGCAATACAATAGAACATGTACAAGTAGCAAGCTCCTCTTGAGATTTGCTAGAAGGTTTCAAGAAGAATGTGCCCTTCCTTCCTTGATGCTCTATCCACTGAAACATTGCGCCCTTGGTCCTCCTTTGCCCAATTGAGAATCCCTTGCACACAAACAAGCTGTTGTGTGCCTCCTCAATGATGAACCTGCCAGATGTGGAGTAGTAAAAGAACTACTAGTGCCTGCTAAGCACGCGCCCTCGTCAAAACAAATACACCCACACACAAATAATAGAATGCCTAAGCCTCCATGAATCCTCCATGAAAGGAGGTGCCCAAGCTTCCCTCATCAAATGTTTCCATCCTCATCCCTTTGCTCCTCTCCCAACTCTCTTGGTGAACAAATGAAGGAATGAGCCTTTCTTTGCCCTATGCGCCCCTCTTGAACTATCCATAAGGAAACCTAAAGATGGATGGCCTAGATCACTCCAAGCCCTAATCAATGGGTGAGATCATCTCAAAAGAATCTCACTTAGAAACCCACTTTGGGTTAAGTTTCCTCAGTTCACTTTATGTCCTTCAATTCACCCACAAAGTGAATTAATTGTCACTTTTGCCTTAAGTGACAAATTCCATCTTTTTGACTTAAGTGAAGTCAATGTGGAATTAGACAATGGACATACAGTACAAGGTGCATAGTTACAAATATTTCCTTCTTGTGGTTAGAGACTCACAACCACAAGGGGACCACTTTCCAAGGTATCCAAAACTCAACACAAAAGAGCAGTGAATCACTTCCTAAAAGACAGATTTAGTGTGCAACAAGTTCAGATCTGGTGGCTGTCCTAAAACAGCAAGTAAACCGACCTGTTCTTACCTTGAAAACTGTGCCCAATAAGGTCAAAGACAGACCTGTTGGGCAGCCTCTTAGGATCCTCAAAATTCTTCATGGTATCAGAGCCAAAGCACACAAGAGTTGTCTGATATAATTTAAAAACAATTGGCAGATTTTTTGTCTCACCTTGACAGCAGTTAGCATCAGTTTTGCTTGGTCAGATTAGCATCAGTTTTAGCATCAGTTTTAGCATCAGATGGCAGCCATGTTGGTGGGTGGGTTGAGGGTAGAGGATAGGCTAGCGGGGGCTGGCAACTGGTCTCCATGGAAGGCTAGGATAGTCTTGATCTTGGAGGAACTTGAGCTATGGGATATTGTGGAAAATCCTGTGGTTCCTCCTACAGATGCAGTGCTCTTGGCTGAGTTCCAGAAGAGGAACATCAAGGCCAAGAGGACTATCCTTGATGCGGTGAAAGACCGTATCATTCCTCATGTATCTGGTAAAGACTTTGCATTTCAGATGTGACAGTCCTTGTGTGGTCTTTACCAGAGCCCTAATCAGAACCGAAAGATGGTGCTCCAGGAGAAGTTAAGGGGCACTAAGATGAGGAAGACTGATTCAATTACCTCATTCCTCACGAGATTTTCTCAGATTTGTGATGAGTTGGCAACTATGGGCGAGATAGTAGATCCATCTGAATTGGTGAGGACAACCTTAAATGGCTTCTCCAAATCTTGGGGGAGCTTTGTACGAGGCATTGTGGCTAGAGGGCATATGCCTTGTTGGGAGAGGCTCTGGGATGACTTTGTGCATTCAGGATTGACTAGTCAACAACGTGGTGGGGATGTTGAGGGTGATCTTGCCCTTTTGGAAAAGGGCAAGAAGAAGACCAAGAAGGGTCTCAAGGGTGGGGCCAAGCAACAACAAAGAGGAGGTGAGCAACAGAAGGATATGAGCAAAGTTAAATGCTTTGCTTGTAACAAGATGGGGCACTATGCTGGACAGTGTCCCGACATGAAGAAGAAGAAACAGGGTGGTACATCAATGACAACAGAGGAGGATGAGTTTGCCTCTCAGTTTGAGAGGGAGTGTTCCTTGATTGTTTGTTGCTCGATAGTTGAGTCACCATCCCGCATATGGTACATAGACAGTGGAGCATCCAGTTATATGTCAAGTGTCCGAGAGCACTTCACTAATCTTAGAGATGCAGAGATCAAGTTGGAGATAGTGCTTGGAGACGACACCATAGTCAGGGTGACTGGGTGTGGCACAATTTCCTTGCCGAGGGAGTTGAGGCCACCCTTGGTGTTCAAGGATGTATTGTATGTTCTTGGATTGAAGAAGAATCTGATTTCAGTTTCCTCCATTCAGGATAGGGGATTTGAGGTGTCCTTCAGAGGGACAAAGGTCCTCATTCACCCTAAGGGGTCCAATATCACTTTTATCAGAGTGATTGGGACACGTGAGTGGAATTTGTACATGTTACTTTTTCAGGCATTGCATGCTTTGGCTAGTAGCAGCAACAACAGTCAGTTGTGTGAGCTATGGCATCAGAGGATGCCTCATTTGCATCATGGAGCTCTGAGGTCGTTGAGAGAGATCRTGACAAGTTTGCCACAGTTTGACATTGATCATCAAGAGGTGTGCARAGGGTGTACTCTTGGGAAGTATACCAAGACTGTCTTTCCCAACAGTGACAATAGATCAACTGGGGTACTTGATTTGATACACACTAATGTGTGTGGGCCCATGTCACGAGTTTCCTTGGGTAGTTGTGAGTACTATGTGACTTTCATTGATGACCACTCCATGAAGACCTCGATCTATTTCTTGAAGACCAAGAGTGAGGTCTTCAAGAGGTTCCAAGAGTTTAAGGCTCTTGTGGAGAACCATACATGAAGAAAGATCAAGGTCTTACGGTCGAACAATGGGGGCGAGTATACCTCCATGAAGTTTGCAGACTTCTGCACCCAACAGGGTATCAAGAGGCAGTTGACCGGTCCTTACAACCTGCAATAGAATGGGGTTGCAGAGAGGAAGAACATGGCCATTGTAGGTGTAGCAAGATCGATGCTGCATGATCATGCATTGCCATTTTACTTATGGGAAGAGGCTTGTAGTAATGCAGTGTATCTGCAGAACTGGAGTCCCCATAGAGCTATGGGGAGGAAGACTCTTGAGGAGGCCTTCACTGGGAGTAGGCCTGATGTTTAGCACCTTCGCATATTTGGGTGTTTGACGTTCTCTAATGTCCCTTCTGAGAAGAGGACAAAGTTGGATCCAACTACAAAGAAGGGTATCCTAGTTGGATAATCATAGGTCTCTAAGGCCTACTGGATCTATATTCCAGTACTTAGGAGAGTTGTTGTGAGAAGAGATGTTAGATTCGATGAGGATAGAGCAGTCATGAGATCTCTTGAGTTGAGGAGGTCCCAGAGATACAAAGTGATGCATCACAGGGGACACAACCTCAGGTGTCGAGTACACCGAGTTCAGGGGTGATTGGTCCACCCAGTACAATTGCAAGATCACAAATGCCTTGTACACAGACAGGAGGTGCACGTGCTTCAAGATATCAGACTACTATGTTGAGATCTATGGATGAGACTCGGGGGCATTAGGAGACTACTCCATAGGAGGTTACTTCAGGGAAGAGGAAACTGAGATGGTTTTAGGAGACCTTGAAGGAAGCCAAGGATTATTTTGGTGAGCCCGAGAGGTTGATGAGAGAGAGCAGAGCACCAACGAGGTTTGGTTCGTACTTGGCCATGGTGACAAGCATCAAAGATTTTGAGCCCACTACTTTTTCATAGGCAACAGACCAACATGTCTGGAGAGAGGCCATGCACTTGGCCCTGGTGACAAGCATCAGAGATTCCGAGCCCACTACTTTTTCATAGGCAACAGACCAACATGTCTGGAGAGAGGCCATGCAAGAGGAGTATGATTCCATTATGAGCAATGATGTGTGGGAGGTGGTGCCTAGACCTGAGGGGGAGGCAGTGTTGACTCCCAGGTGGTTGTACAAGATCAAGTATGTTGAAGAAGGCAATATAGAGAAACACAAGGCTTGTTTTGTGGTGAGAGGATTCTCTCAAATTGAGGGAATTGATTATGATGAAACATTCGCACTAGTTGCGAGATATACTTCCATCAGGAGTATTATGGCCATTGTTGCAGAGATGGGTTGGAAGATCCATCAGATGGATGTGGAGACTGCATTTTCTAATGGCTTCATAAAGGAGGAGGTATACATTGAGCAACCACAGGGGTTTGAGGTGTTGGAGAGAGAGTCCCACGTGTGCCTCTTGAAAAAGGCACTATATGGTTTGAAGTAAGCTCCTTGTGCTTGGTACTCGAGGATTGACTCTTACTTGCTTTAGATGGGTTTTGAGAAGAGTGAGGCAGATTCACCTCTACTACACCATTTAGGGAGAGGGTACACTCATTCTCATACTATTATACGTTGATGATTTGTTCATCACTGGAGGGGAGCATCTCATAGTTGATTGCAAGCGAGGCCTTGCATCAGAGATTGAGATGAAGGACATTGGACTAATGCACTGTTTCTTGGGCATAGAGGTTTGGTAGGAGGATGGGCACATCTTTCTAGGACAATGGTGTTAAATTTTCAAGCACATATATATCAACGTCGAAGTGTTTACTGTTCTTTTACTTTTCTTCCACTTAAAACAAAACTTGATCTTTCAACCAATAAAAATCGACACTTGAAATAATGAACAATAGTAGAAGAAGTACTCAAATAAAATCTCACACATGCACAAGAATTTACCCTGGAGAAACCCAAGAAGGGAGAAAAATCCAACAAACAATCTTCCTTTATTTGCAAATAATATGTAAGATCATATACAAGAAACCACCATGAAATATGCTCTTGATTGAGCTTTCCAAGTAACTCTTATACCTGACTGTATGACCAACAAACAACAAAATACTTCGCTATCCTTTACTGTTGTTATAAACCTACACTACTAGCAAAAATCCTTCGTTGCCCTTTTACACAGTAACCAATACACAAATTATACTTCGCTGCCTTTACAACTATGTGTATTAATCAACTGCAATAAATCAACTCAAGTGCTGTCCTCTCTCACTGTGTAAAATAATAGACAACAGTACTAGACTCATACGCTGCCCTCTCTCATTCACTCTTGTGCTGCATAACAAGTGTATAAAGAAGGGGGGTCAAACTTTGTATATACTAGGCGCAAGGAGAGATGAGTGAACTCAAATTAGGGATAGAGTGCATGCCTTTACAACTTGCCTTTAGAATTGAGTTTCCAACTCAACTGGACTTGTAACTAGACTTTGCATATAGTGACAAATCGTCCTTGAGACTTGACGTTGCATGGCATGACAACTCGCCCTTGCAACTGGACTTGAGACTCGATATGCCAACATGACATGCAACTCGACTTTGTCAACTTGAGTTTAGATAACTCGAGCTTGACATGCAACTCGACTTTGACAACTTGAGTTTGACTAACTCGAACTAGACATGCAACTTGACTTTTACACATGGCAACTCGTCATTCTTTTCATGGTGGATAAGGTCACATGTGCCACTGTACTAAATCATTACATTTACATTATTTGCATAAGGAAGATTGTTTGTTTCTAGCTCATAGGAATTGTACATTCAACCTAACGTTTGTTAGCTGCCTTGACTTTTGTCATGGCTCACAAGGCTTGTCCATTCACCTTGTCTTTTGCCATGACCTCACAAGACTTACGAAGGCATTATCACTTCCGTTCTGACTTTTGTCCTGCCTCACAAGGCTTGTATGTTCACCTTGACTTTTTCCATGACTCATAGAACTGTTTAATCTCCAAATCTCCCTGGCTAGCTTTAGGGTAGTCACTTACGACCTCAAATTTGGAGAATGCCTTCTAATGCTGATTTCAACAAGTGGAAGTATGCAACAGATATTCTGAGCAGATTTCAGATGGAAGACTGCAGACCCATGTTTAGACCTATGGTCACCAACTAGAAGAAGCTTAGTGCTTTGGATTCCAAGTTGTGGATGCCACGAGATACCGTCAGTTGATTGGTTCCTTGATGTATTTGGTCAACACTAGACCAGAAATTTATTTTGCTGTAAACACTCTCAACCAGTACATGGTGGAACCTAGGAGTGTTCATTGGATAGGAGCAAAACATGTTTTGAGGTACATTGCAGGGTCAATGGATTATAGATTGGACTATGTCAGAGGTGATGGGGTCAGGTTGATTCGCTACACAAACTCAGATTGGGCAAGATGTGCAGTTGATAGGAAGAGCACTTCAAGGTGTTGTTTCGGGTTGGGATCAACAATTATTTCTTGGTTCAGTCGGAAAGAGAGTACATGGCAGCTAGTCAGGCCAGCTGCGAGGCCATTTGGCTTCGCAAGCTATTGTTTGGCCTATTTGGTCATGAGGTTAGGCCTACAATTATTCAGTGCGATAATCAGAGTTGTATCAAACTCTTTGAGAATCCAGTGTTTCATGATAGGTCGAAACACATAGAGATTAGATACCACTTCATTCGAGATTGGGTTCAGAGAGGGGCAGTACAACTTGAGTATATTTCGACTGATGAGCAGATTGCAGACATTCTCACCAAGTCCTTGCTAAGGGGCAAGCATGTCTATTTCAAGGACAAGATGGGAGTGGTGAAGAACACTTTCCTCGGTAAGAGGGAGTGTTGAGTTTTGGGTACATTGGAAAGTGGTCCCCTTGAGTTATTGAGTGTAACTCAAAGGGGGAAATATTTGATCCTAACCACTTTACTTTCTGTTATAAAGTCAAAGTGATTTTATTAGCACTTAAGTCACAAAGTGACTTTATTAACATAAAGTGACTTAGGAAACTTAAGTCAAGGTGGAGATTTAATCTCCACCCTTGATCTTGGTTGGCCTAGATCTAATCTTGGCCATTGGTTTCCTAGGTTAGTCTAAGGATGAGGATAAAGGAGGGAAAAGGGTTTCAATTGTTCAATTGAGAGAGTTGAGTGAAGGCAAAAAGGAGAGTAGAAGAGATTTGGAGCTTGAGGGTGCATCTTGAGAGGAGAGGGCACAATCAAGCTTGTGGGCGCACCATTGAGAGGAGGGCGCACTTACTTGTGGAGAGGGGTGCACTTGTGTAGAGTGTGCACTAAGCAAGGACAGGGGCACACTTGGTTAAGGGGCACACAAGCCCAAGGAAGAGGCTCATCTAGAGATTGGGCGCAATCCTCAAGACAAGCAGACAAGCAAGGAAAGGGGCACATTCATCCAAGAGGGGCGCAAATCCCAAGGAGGGCGCACGTCCCAAGGAACTGTGAAGCTAAGCTTGAGAGGAGCTAGCTTTTGTATCATGTTCTTTTGTATTATTTCCTTGTTGCTATATTTGCTTGAGATCTCCATAATAAAATTTCTCTTCTACTGGTTTTCCCCATGGGGGTTTTTCCAGGGTTATGTTGACCAAAAATACATGTGTATAAATCTCGTGGTTTGAATATTTCTTTATCAACATTGAAGTGTAAAAGATCTAGAGGGTATTTACTGTTTTGTAGTGTTTTGTATGTGCTAATCATGGACAACAAACTTCCTATTAAACCCATCTAAACAATAGCTACAAAAGAGCAGTAAATCACTTCCTAAAAGGCAGATTTTAGTGGGTAGCAAGTTCAGATCTGGGGGCTTTCCTAAAACAACAAGTAAATCAACCTGTTCTTACCTTGAAAACTGTGCCCAATAAGGTCAAAGACAAACTTGTTGGGCAACCTCTTAGGATCCTCAAAATTCTTCATCTATGACCCCGTTGGGATGGAGGACAAGAGGACCACTTTGTTCACAGAAAGGAGGATGGAGATCAAGACCCAATGAAGGAGCACTCATTCCCCTACTGGATATGCTCCTTGAGCAAACACTCCAACTCATTTATGTATATCCCAAAGAATGTAGGGGAAATAAGACATCCATGTTCCACCCCAATGGTACTCTTGATGAATTTTGATACTCTGTGAGCTGTGCTAATTCTATCAAGTACGGACTAATAGGCACACAATACTTGTGATGAGGACATCCAGGATGCTAATGTTTCTAAGTGTCTGGATTGGGGCCTCCCTCGTGACTAAGTCGAATGTTTTTCAAAAATCAACAAAGCAACAATTTTTTTTGAAGAGTAGTGCCTTGTCTCCTTGATGAGGGCTCAGAGTTTGAGGATATGATCAATGGTCTAGTGTTTGGGGGGAGAAGGTGACTAGGATGAGAGGTTTCTCTGGTAGATCATAGAGTTTAGTTGCAAGGGTGAACATGGATTGGGGTTAAGATCAAAAGAGAGATTGGAATGGTGTGGGAAGGCAATGCACGAAAAGGTCTTTGTAGAATGATGAAGGGCCACAGGCAAATCACCTCTCTGTGAGATAAAGAGGTGTTTCTTGCGATGAAGAAGGTAGTGGTAGGATTTATGGAGAAGAGGGTAGGAGGTGGGATTATGGAAAAGGGCTTGACAGGGTTGTTTGTGATGTGCCTTGTAGCCATTGTTATGTCATCAATTCATAGGGTTGGACTTGTAGCTTGGGGGATGAGAGGATGTTAGCTTTTGGTGTTACTCCAAATGTATTTTCTCCTTGCTAGGGGAACACTAGGTCTCCTATCCTCTTGGCGATGCTTAATGGACATATGGATGGCTCAGTTTGGGTGGATGCTTGACCTTGATTAGAGGGTTGGCATGGTGCCCTAATGTAGGAGGTTGTTACCCTGATTGGCATGATGACTAACCCATTGGGTGCATAGAATGTTGGAGTTACTTACTCAATTAGGAGAGGTGTTCCTACCAAGGAGGAGAAGCATTGGGAACTTGGAGGAGGGCACTTAGCTCTAGGATCTTGGAACCATGTGATATATAACGTGGTTGGACATTTGACTTGAGGATGCTTGGGTTGAGGAGCATACTTCATGGAGGTTGTTGATCCCCTCGAACGCATATGTTGAAGAGGATCATTGGAGCCTTGTGACCACATTGGTACACATGAGAGTTGCGTTGGGCATATGAGATGGTATGTGGCACATAGTTAGATGAGTGCCTTATACGAGGACACTTGGACAATGAACCACTGTGGAAAAGGGGGACTAACATCTTATTGGAGAGCACACCATATTGGATTGAGGTGGGACGTTGAGCCCAAGATCATGATTTGGAGGGCATTTCACTTTGGGGATTGGATAAACCATAGTTTGACTCACGTGTATCCTTGTATTGTAAAGCACTCCATGTGGGGTTTCCTTGTTGGTTACTTGTATGGACACATGTCCTTATTTTATGTTAGCCTCCCTCACTAACTTGTATATACAAGGGAGGAGGGAGCTCTTGTATTCATTATTTCTACTATACTCTTCTCTATACTTGTCTTGGAGATGTTAGGGTTCATGAGGAAACCCTAAGAGAAGATAAGGGGAAAGAGAGATTATCTTCAATGCCCTTGGAGAGATTTCTCTTATGTGATGCTAGGGTTTGCTCTTGTGATGACTAGGGTTTAGGCTATACATGTAAACCCTAGAGAAGAACATGACATTGAAGATGATGATGGTTGTTATGGCTCTTATTGTAGCACTAGGATTTCTACCCTAGTAGAGGACATGGAGAGTGGAGCTAATGCCTTGCATGATTTTGGGGTCTTATTCTTTTCGAATGTAAGGCTAGGGAAAGATCATGGAGTTCTTGTATTCTTGATGATCCATGGAGGTCTTGGTGCTTGCGATGATGCAAGAGTGGAAGACCTAGGGTTTGAGATTCAAACCCTAGGATGGACCTGTAGATTTGGAGGCTAGCACTATAGTTGTCTTGCCATGTATTTGTGTGATGTAATATGGCCAAGGTTTTCAAACCCTAAAGAAGACAATTGTGCCAGTGAGGAGAGTTTGTGTGATACATGCTTGTTCTTGGAGCCAGTGAGGACTTGCTTGTGGAGATCATTGGTGGTGGCTAGGGTTTTCTTATTTTCCCTACCTAGGGTTTTTGAGAGCTTTAAAGATCGTACCATCTTTAGGATAAACCTGTTGTATGTACATGTACTTCATTCATATACATATATATGAAGTTTCCAACCATCCAATACTTGTGTAATTGCAGTTTAATTTTCAGCTTTCATCGTCTTCTTGATTAGGTAATTTTTATCACTTATTGTTCATGCTAATTTGACATATTTAAGGGCTGATATTGTTAAGTGATTTGACAAACATCATGAAGATAATAGGGTAGATTTACTGCTGTAATTAAAGTGATTTTTGATCTGGTTTATGTTTGGAAAAATGTGCCCAAAGGGCTGAAACTTGTTGCATATGTTTGGTATCTTTTATTGTGGGCTGCCTAGTGTGTTGGGTTGACTGTTGAAGTGAGATGAAATATTGTTTTCTATGTGTTGCTGTAATTTAATATTTCAGATCTGCTCTAAGGCTGAAGTTCACATGGACCAGATCCAAGAAACCTTCGGTGTGAGGTGGAGTTTTTAAATTTGCAATAAAAGTCACAATAACACAAATTCTAATAGAGGGTAGGTTGGTAGTGTGGGGATAGGAGTTGAGGGCCACTTCCCAAATGGCAGATGAGAGGTGATCGTATTTGGAGGAGGTCAATTGAAGGACAAGAAATGGGAGAGGGGAGGAAGTCATTGGTGCAGGTGAGAAGAGAAGGTGTTTGGATCTCCATCATCAAAAAAGATAGTGGTACGAGGGGGGCCTTGCGGGGGTGATGGTCGTCTCAAAGGGAGAAGGGCAAAAGGTCGTGGTTAGCTAGAGGGACATGGTTGACAAAAAATTGGTGGATACAAGGGAGTAGGTCTTGGTTGGCTAGGACATAGTCAACCACACTAACCCCTCCTTACTATGAAGATAACATGGGAACTTGATGGAATTCAACAAGGGAGGCAGTGTAGGATCAATATCTCATGAGACTTGCCAAGGTGCAAAAGATGTCTATCATAAATTGCATCATTGGATTTGTCATGAATTTGGATTTGGCGGGATCCATAATGAGCATTTAATTTCCCTAAGAGGATGACATCCCCCAAGGCCAAGTACTAAACAATATTGACATATAAATCTTGGTAGATATCCCTATTTGAATCTCTGTAGAGAGAAAACATCGAGGACGTAGGAGGAAAGTAAGAGAGAGCAATGTAGATGTCTCCTGGAAGCAGGGGCAGGCAATGAACCTTGACCCACATGAACCTAGCAAAATCGTCCGAGGCAACCATGGTGACCTTATTGTTGAATTTTCTAATTTCCAGATCTAATAATTGTTACTTTATGATTTCAAGCAGATTTTAATGCCACCGTTATCATAGATTAATTACACACTGAAAATTATAACTGAAATAAAACTGTAGCGGAAATAATAGAATCACAGAGAAATAGCCATGCACAATAGACATAAGATTTATCCTGGGAAAACCCGAACTCGGGAGAAAAACCCAACAAACTTTTCTTTAGAAGAAATTCAATCCAGGTTCATGAATACATCACCAAACAAAGGAAGAGTTCCAAGCACATAGAAAGTTGCGCCCTAGTGTGAGGAAGGTCCCTCAAGTATGGCACGTCACTAGAACAAGATAGTGCACCACAAAACTGGCACAACTGGCAACTAGCAACTGCAACTGGCTAATGCACACTAGAAGAGGAGAGTTGATGAGATGTGTAATAATGAAATGATTCTGCCTTTATTTATACTAGTCAAGTCACCTTAATTTACTGGCAGGGCCGACTTGTCATTTTTGTTTTTTAACTTTGTTTTATTTCTTTTGTTGCTTTTACAAGTGTTTCTTCAATGCTTCAATGGAGCTGATTTGATATTCTTGTCTTCTTTTTCTTTCTAGTGCATTCCAGGGTCTTCTATACTGGTCTCTTGTATTTCTTATGGAGAATGACTACCCGAAGTTGCAAAACTTCAACATTTTCCCTAGAGAGAAGTCCTTGATTGAACAAACAACACCTCCCAAACTACGAACACTGTTGGATTCCATGGTCTCCTTGTTAGTTTTTTGGGGTAGCTTGGACAAGTACTTCCGCATTGGCAATGTGTAGCTTGCAGAGGTGTTCAAGCGATCTCTCTAGATATCAACTTTATTGTTAAAGTGGATTTTATTTAACGACTTGAAGTGACTTTTATAAAGTTGATTGACTTTGATTTAAGTCATCTCAACGAGAGATTAAGTCACAGTTGTTGATCTCAAGAGATCAAGATCAAATATTGATCGTTGATCACTTTAGAGATAGGGTTTTAGTCATTAGGAGATTATAAAAACAGATCTAAGGAGAGTGAGAGGCACACAATGAGTCCACAGGAGCAAGAGGAAGTCTTGCTCATGTACTTGTGTTTGAGTGGGCAGGGTTGAGGAAGTGTGCAAAGGGGCAACGAGGGAGATAGCAGCCATGTGGGCTAGGCTATCAGCCGCAACATTGTAATCCTTTGATGGGCCTTTATCCAAGATTTTTAGCAATAAAATCAAACTCAAAACTGGTTTTCATGTAAGGGTTTTTCCAGGGGTGTTTACCCGAAATTTCTTGTGCAATGTGTGTTATGGTTTTTGTTGTTTATGCTTCCGCTTATTTTCATTGAGTAACATAGCTGTGTTTTTTATTCAATAAATCTGTTTTATTCGGTATAATCTGCCCGTGCTAGGTTTACAGAAATTCAACACTCCTATCTACAAATAGTGTCATAGTGTTTGTCGAACTTCAATCTTGAAGTTCAAAATTTGGCGAATTTCAACAAAAATCATAGATTCGTTTAGCTTTGGCGAACTTCAAAGGCGAATTGATTCGAATTCAAATTTAAAGGTGATTCAAATTGACCAGTAAGGAAAATTGTAGGCAAATTTTGTTATATGGTTTCTTGTTTAACTTTTTGTTAGTCATTTTTTTATATTTTATAAATACTTTTTTTACCCTAGTTGTCTATTCCTCATTTGTTGCCCTCAAATTTGTTTGCGCTTGTAGATTTCTTCAAGTGTTTAAGTCACCAACTCACCTCCATTCTCTGCTGTGAATGACGAAACCCTCCACACTCTCAGTTTCTAAGTCCAACCCTCTAAACCCTTGAGTTTTGGTGTAGCTTTTGAGTTCAAAGTCTAACCCTTGCATTGTGGTTCAATGTTGGTGGCAGGCAGGTCTAAGTCTAGACTCCATACTTTAGTTGGCAGTGACGACCCGACTAGTAACATTGCCACTATAGTGCATAGGCAACCATACCACTGCGATTTCCTGTTGGGCCTTGCCATTGTTTGTTGCTATAGCGTATAGGCCTTGCCATTGTTGCACTTTGCTACTGTGATTTGAAGATATGGGTTGGTGGGGTTTGAACTTTGTTGCAGCTTGTGCTTCTTGCCTCATAGTGTTCTTATGTTGCAGGAAACACGCCCCCCAGTGCCAGGCGTGTTTTCATACCAAAACGTGGAAACACACATGAAACGTGCTTGAAACTCATTTCAATGTCCATACAACACATTTTAAAAAGTGCTTTTTTTCTTGGGACCCACAAAAAATAATTTTTAATGCCTAAAAATTAATTTTTTTATTAGTTAGGTTTTAATAATATTTTAATGAGATTCTTTAGGGGTGGCAGGAGGCGGGTGGGAGTCTTCATGATCCCATGGGTTAACAAAGGGGTTCACTATCCTTGGGGATTTGGGCACAGGTCTAACAATCTAGCTGAGGCCTATTCCTTATGGTGTGGACTAAATATAGCCAAACTGCAAGGAGTTAAAGCTCTTATGGTCTTTGGAGATTCAATTCTCATCATTTGAGTCACAAATTTTAACTCAAATTAGGGGGGCCCAATTACAAAATGTGGTGGCTTGAATCAAGCACCTCTTCTTCACTTCGATCACATCTCCATTTATCACATTTGGAGGACACTGAACACGGAAGCCGATGCATGGGCCATGATTACAATAAGATTGCATCTGGGGCATATGGTTAAAAATGCGGAGTATATCACTCTCCTCCCTTAATTTATTAATGATCGGTCTCTTCAATTTGGAGATGTGTGCGTCTAATGTACATTTGGTGTGGAAGACATTATGGGTGCACATAGTCTTAAGAGTGTGGAGGGTTGGCAGACACATGCGAACTTGTCGACATTTATTTGCAATGATGGAAAAGGAGGTTGATATATCGGAGTTGGAGGATTCAAGGGGCACATTTGGGATTTTACTATTTTCGGTATTGGGGTCAGCTCCTTCGCCCTATGGCCTAGTCGAGTGAGGAGCTAGAGAGTGACATTGCTCATTTGGATAGGTGGTGGAGGTATTTTTCCAAGTTTGGCAAGATGGAGGAAGATTTTCTGTGAAGGTTCTCGTGTGTTGTAATGGTAGCTGAGAGGAATGGGTTCTATGCTCTTATCTGGCATCTAGAAGCATCTCTGCTCAGGTTCCAAGATGAATTTGGAGGCCTGTGCCAGGTAGGAACCTGGGTTTGTCCACTGTTTTGGAGGCAAATCTTCCATCAGTGTCCAAGATAACAGTGGGCAAAGAAATGGCTGGCGAAGATTCTTGGGAGATCAAACAAATTTAGAGGAGGCACGAGGAATTTGGGCAAGTGAATAGCAGTGCTATTCTGGTCCTTACAACGAAAGTTGTCGAGCTGGAGCAGGTGAGCAACTCCCATTATGCAAATGTGTCAAGTCTCCTCCTCATTTTTAGGAGTCGTCTGAACTTTATTGAGGCAGAGTCCAGTAGGTTGAGGTCTTTGTTTATAGCACAACGTATGGAAAATGTCTCTGGCATCAAATAACAATGGTACTTGAAGCTCTGTGCATGGAGGGGAGGCAAAGGCTGAAATTGGATATCAAGTCCCCATGGAAATTGAAGATGGAGACAACCAACAAGTTGTAGAGGAGCCAAAAGACTAGAACAGTGCCAAATGTTAACCAATATGAATGTATTTTCGTGTTATATGCATTTTAGGACAGTTTTTTCGACAAACTTCCTACAAAAAATACTTGGAATGATAGGCCAGTAGTCATCTTTTTGTATGTATTTAGCAATATCAAATTATGCAGTGGTGAAAATCTCCTAGAGGAATTTTGTACTAGTTGTTGCATTGGCACAACATGTTTTCTATTTATATAATGAAAAAAATTCTTCAGTTTGGGTTAAAAAAAACTTAATGAGATTCTTAATAAAACACCCAAAAAAGACCAAACACGAACCAAAAACAACCCATTTTTTTTTGGGGGGGGAGCTTTGCCCCCAAACCCCCGATCAAGGGGGGACCCAACGCTCCCCCGTTTGCTCCCAATGCTACGTATAACACAAGGCTAATTGTGCAAAGAATATAACACATAGCCAACAATTATTTAGTGCTTTCTAAGGGTTTATTGTTTTCTTTTTCATATTATTTACTATAAAATCGTTTTTTATTTTTTTCAACAATAATGGATTCCGTTCAAGGTACTTCTAGTCCAGTGCCCTAGAAGTGGAATTGGAAATATTTCTACCAATCCACATTCCACTGTTGAACATGCATCTTGTTCTATTTTCCATGATGAGTATGAAGATGAGGATGATGACTAGTAGGCTTCACTAGCTCATGTTTTATTTCTATGTTCACTGTTGATAGTTCATACATGTAGCATTGTAGCCTCAAGGCTCATATATAGAGGCTAATTTGGATAATAGTCTCATTTATAAATAATAAAGGTTGTTTTTGGATATTACTGCTTGCATTATGTATCACTTGTCCAATGTCTGTTATGTTTCTCATTTGAATGTTCTTGCTCATTTATTCATGAATTTGTATTTTGAATCATAATGTTAAAACTTAAATGCTTTCTTTCAAAGTTTCAATATAATTTTAAGCAATAGGACATTATATATATAATTTTTTTTTTATTGTCTAGAGAAAAAAAAACACTTATATTCATTTTTGGTGAATATGCATGTTCCAACTGTTCATCTGATTGTTGTTAAAAAGACAACAACACAATACATCTGTCCAAAAATCTATCACTATTCCCCAATCTGTACTCTGTCCATAATTAGTTGGGGCATTTTGTTTGTTCTTCCTTGTCATCAAAAAGACATCATATATCGACATTTTTGCATCAGAAGAGAAAATACGCAAACAAAGCAGATCCCAAAAGAAGCAGGGACCCAAAACTTGTTCTCAAAAGCGCACCTCCATAGCCTCTGTTTCGACCCCATCGCGAAATTCATAAAAGTTGAAAGTACACAGGTTTAACATCACAACTTCCTTTGAGTTCGTTGCCTTCGAGTTCAATTCTCTCAGAAGATGGTGAAAAGACAAGACAACCAACGAAAAGACTTGAAAGTTTCTCTAATCTATGGGTTCAAGCCTGATGTTTCGAATGTTGACTTTATTCATAGCCCAGTTTATATCCAGCTTGGAGTCACCAAAAACCTGGAGTCTTTGGATGTCTTTTTCCTTTGCAGTCTCAAGGAGAGTCCAAAGTTCGATGAGCTCAGCCCTGTTGTTTGTTTCGGGACCTGGAGCATAACGAATATGAATCTAGTGACTGTGGGATAGGAAAAATACCACCCCCACCTCGCATTTGGGGGGGTGACCCTGGCTCGCACCATCGAAGTAACCCCAAGGGGTCTCATAATCAATAGTAGGCGGGATGGGGATCTTGGGGTTTTTGAGGCCCGAGGCTTTTTTAAAAGCAATTGCTTGTGACAAAGTAATGTCCGCAGTAATAGCAGGAGGAACATCCTTATTATTGCAAATGGCCTGTTTCCTGGCCCACCAGATATTGGAGATCAATACGCTGGGGAGGCCTGCATATAATTTGACAGATCGGTCATGTATCCAAGTCCTTTAACATTCTTCCAGTATAAAACCGTTCCAGATCGACTTTGCCCCAAGCTTGTGCTTTATTTCCGCAGTGACCTGACCTGCATAGGAGCAAGAGATGAAAAGAGGACATCTACCAGGGCTGATCCATCTTCTCTTTAAAAGGTTGTCCCGGGTCAGAAGCTTGTTGTTTAGAGCCAGCCAAAGGGTGAGTTTACATCGGGTAGGGGATTTAAATTTCCATAACGGCTTCCACCACCACTTTAATTCTATTCCCAGGAAATGGGTCTTTTGCCAGGCTTTGTAGCCCAACTTTGCAGTGAAAGAGCCGTCAACAGAGTTATATGACCAACACATGGAGTCTTCCACCTCCAGGTTAATAGTTACAAAGCTCCCACAGAGTAAGTCTACGAAATCGTCCCATTCTTGGGCTAGATCAACTGGAAGGTCCAACAACGCCATGGATTTCCATCCAGCACGACCTCTTAATTGTGGGAGTCCTACATAAGCATCGACTAGTGTGTGAAGGCCATGATAAGGGGGGCCAAGAGATTAAAACGGTTTCCTGATCCCACCTAGGGATCTTCCCCCAAATGCACCATCCTGCCATCACCCACTTTCCAGGCCGTCCAAGGACAAACCAAAGAAAAGGTTGACACAAAAGCTTTCCATACTAAGGAGCCAACACTCTATTTGTTGGGAGTCCTAAAGCACTCAACAATGGATTTTTCGAGAAAATATTTAGAGTTCATGACGTAGACCCACAGAGAGTTTCCCTGAGTCAGGCACCAAAGATTTTTTCCTGCTAAGGCCTTTGCGAAGGGTCGAATATATTTTAACCCCCAACTACCCAACTCTTTTGGCAGAGCGATTTTTGACCAATGAGCTAAGGGAATACTTTCTGGGAAATGTTGTCCAACCCAAAGATATTGGAAACAAATTCTCCTGATCTTCCAGAGTACCCCCTTCAGGATTGCCATGATTGAGTTTCAATAGACCGGTATGCTCTCAAGGACTGCCTTAATCAGAGCCAACTTGCCTCCTCGAGAAAGAGTCCTGTTGACCCAAACCATGATTCGGGCCTCAATTTTCTTAATGAGCCAAGCCCAATCCTCTTTCCTGTAACACTCCGGCTTAAGCTAGAAGCCCAGATACTTCAAGCCATTCAAGATAGGGACATAATGAGCAGGCAAGAGGTTTGTGATGTGCGTTTTGTCCGACTCCGAGCAATTGTTCAATATGATGTTGGACTTGTCCATATTTATTACCATACCTGTGGCCTTGCAGCATACATCAAGTATTTTCTCGAGGATGCGAGCTTCGACCACTGTCTCGTAAATACTATAGAAAATATTGTTAACAAATAGTAAATGTGTGATGCTTTCTGAAACCGAAACCTTAATGCCCCTAAGATCATTGTTGTGGCTCATTTCCTTGAGAAGTCGGTTGAGGGCTTCTGCCACCACCAAGAAGAGAAAAGGGGACAATGGGCAACCTTGTCTCAACCTCTGGTGACTTTGAAGAATCGAGAGGGAGATCCATTTCTGAGCACCGCAAACTTTGCACTTTTTAAACAACCCAAAATCCAATCGACCACCGAAATATCCATACCCATTGGCAAGAAGACAAGTCTCAGGAAGGTCTAGTCCACCATGTCGTATGCTTTTGATAAATCCAGCTTTAGGATGACAACTTTAAGGTTCTTTTTCTTAACAGATGTAGGGTCTCTTGTGCCAGGGCAACTGCATCATGTATTTGCCTATTATGCAAGAAACTGAATTGTTCCTCGCTGATAAAACCACTCATCATCGGTCAGAGTCTTCTTGCAATGATCTTTGAAATTAGTTTATAAGTCACATTCGCACATGAAATGGGTCTGTAGTCACCAAAGGTTTCAGCGTGCTGTTTTTTTGGAATGAGACATGTAAAATTTGAATTTAGCACACCATGGACCACTCCTTTGGATTCCCTGATCATCAACAATAGGTCCGACTTAATTAATTCGTAAAAAGTTTTGTAAAATTTTACCAGGAACCATTGGGTCCCAAGCTCTTGTCACTCTGCATAGAAAGAAGAGCCCCTTTTAACTCGTCTTCCGTGACCCCCTCCATCAAGGACTTGTTCATATCCTTTGTAAATACTAGGGGGAACTTTATTACCACCCCAAGAATCTCCTGTATGGGGCAGCTTGGTGGGGCTTTGAAAATGTTTTCAAAGTATTTTGTCCCAGCTTTTGCCTTATCATCGAACGAAGACAGGGTAATTTCGTCTTCTCCAATTATTTCCTAGATAGTATTATTATCTTTCGAAAATTAGCGAATGCATGAAAAATTTGTGTTGTTGTCTCGACCTCCAGCCAGAAAGCCCTACTTTTCAATCATCATATCTGTTCCTCCTTGAGTAACCATTCACCTTTTTGCTTTTTGAGGGCCTTCAAGTCCTCCAGTTGTGCGGGGCTCAGATTGTTTCCTTCAAGTATCTTATGGATGAACGCAATTTCATCCTCAATAGCAGCCAATTCTTGTGATTTACTTTTTCCCCAGTTTGGGAGCCATTGCTTGATGGCTCGTTTAATCCGTTTTAGGTTATGACCAAAATGAAGCATCAAAGGCTCATGCCTATTTGGGGAGAGATGGAACCAATTCTCCTGAACCAACTTAAGAAAATCTTCCTCTCCAAACCATGCTTGGAAGACTCTTAGGGGAGACACCGAAGAAGAGGGTAAAGTGTCCCATTGTAACACAATCGGCTGGTGGTCCGAGAGTCCCCCTTTCGACACCCAGGACTTGAACTTGTGATTCGTAGCCATTAGAGCTTCTGAGATGAGGAAACGTTCTAGCCTTTAAGTAACAAAGTCATCCCCAACCCTTCGATTGAACCAAGTGGGAGAAAGTCTGAGAATAAAAGTCTTTGGCGGTCCTCCATAGGATGCGGCCCCCAAACTTCCCTA
>JASDQU010104611.1:331607-344597 GCA_032191745.1 Picea mariana | reverse complement strand
GACCATAAAGGAATATCTTATCAAATGGAAAAACCTTCTAGAAGAGGACTCATCATGGGAGTTCGAATGATTCCTCCTACAATATCCATCGCTACCCTTGCTTTGAGGACAAAGTAAAATCTTAAGAGGGTGGCAATGTTACGAACATAAAAATGATAATAATAATAAATATAATAAATTGTAATAATAATTAATATCTTTTAATTAAATCAAGAGGCACGTACCTCTTTATCAAGAGGCACGTACCTCCTCACCTCATGACCACTCAATGCTATATAGAAACCGTCACGAGGGTAGTGTAATCATCAATTTTATCATATTCCATTATATATTAATATTCAGAAATATCTATTTCTTAGTAAAGAATAACTTTCATGTTACAGTGAATTGAAGTCATCTCATATGCACTGAAGTCAAACTAAACTGGAGTGAAGTGAGCTCAACTAAACTGCAATGAACTAAAAATGTATGTGCAAGTCAACTCCTAGGTAGGTTCAATATAGTTCAATTGAAATAATATTTTCCTGGCTATTTTTCTCCTTCAAAATGTAGATGGATGCGTTTAATTTAAATCGGGAAGAAAATGTAGAATTTCAGACCCCACCCAGTTTCAAATCTCGCTGATTTTCAGTCAATGTTTAATGCCCAAACCCAGTTATATGACAGCCAAATAAACTCAGCATATAAACAACTTTTCAGAATTGAAACATGAGGATTCTGAACAATATTTAATGCAGAAATAAAACCATATCAGTAGCACAATATTCAGAAGTTTAACACAATGATTTTTGGTCTAACAATGACCTTGGAAAAACCCACAGGGGGAAAGCCAGTGAGAGAGGGAATTTTTATTATTTGTGAGCTTCAGAGAAATTTTATTTACAGCATATTCATCTTCAGAAAATACACAAACTTATTTCAGACTTTCTTCAGCAAAACTCCTTCAGAACAGTCCTGGAAAAGCTACTCTATTTCTGTGCCAGAAATCCGTACAAGTGTACGACTGTTCCAGCAATAAATGCTGTACGGACTGTCTCGATTTTTGTGCCTTTTTTTTCTGAGTATTTTGTATGGAATATGCAGCAGGAACAACTCCTCAAAATTGGTGCCTTTTCTCCTCGAAAACAATGCCCAAATTTGGACTGTATGACCCTCAAAATTTGTGCTAAATCTGTACGGATTGTATGGAAATTCACCTAGAAATAAATGCCAGCAGTTGCCTCGATTTCTGTGCAAATAAATGCTTGTGTGGATGCCTTGGAATGCGTGCCAACTTCCTCAGAACTCTAACTGCTATCTTTCTCGATTTTTGTGCATAAAAATAGCTGTACAACCTCTAGAAATCCGTACTATACGGATTGTATTAAATGCTGAACTCTACCTTGAAATGGATGCTAGCTTGCTGCCTCGAAATGTGTGTGCTATCTCTGCAAATGTTGCCTCCTTTCTCAAGCTCGACCTCCTCTTCTTCTTGCTCTTTCAAAAATGCTTCAACAACCCAAGAATGGGTGCGCCCTCCTACCCTAGTCGACCTCATGAGGGAAGGTGAAGAGTCATCTCATCCGACGGTTGAGATTAGATGAGATGAGTGGATGAGATTGAATGTCTATTCAATCATCCTCTCACTAAAGTCATAAAGTCACCTTTTAATTTGTCTCACAAATTAAATGATTAGGGTCCACATTAGGCACTTTATCACCCCTTAGGTGCCTAGGTGATGAGAAACACTTGCCTAGGTACTTTTTAATTATTTTAACACTCCCTCTTACCGAGGAAAGTGTTACTCACCACTCCAAGCTTGTCCCTGAAGAATACAACCTTGCCTTTGCCCAAGGCTTTGGTGAGTATATCCACAACCTGCTCATCTGTAGATATGTACTGTAGCTCAATTGCTCCTCTCTGAACATAATCTCGGATGAAGTGATATCGAATCTCAATGTGCTTAGACGTGTCGTGGAAAACTGGATTCTCAGAGAGTTTAATGCAACTCTGATTTTCACAGTAAATCATAGTAGGCCTCAACTGCAAACCAAACAATCCCACCAACAACTTGCGAAGCCAAAGACCCTCACAACTGGCTTGACTGACAGCCATATACTCAGCCTCTGTAGAACTCAAAGCCACTGATTTTTTCTTTCGACTGAACCAAGACACCACTGTTGAGCCCAATCCGAAACAACACCCATAAGTACTCTTCCGGTCACTGACACATCCTGCTCAATCTGAATCTGTGTAGCCCACCAATTGAACTCCATCCCCTCTCAGAGAGTCCAGACCATAATCCACTATACCACAAAGGTACCTGAGCACATGTTTTGCTGCCACCCAATGTACCCTCCTAGGCTCCACCATGAACTGACTAAGAGTATTGACAACAAAACAAATATCTGGCCTGGTATTGACCAAATACATCAAAGAACCGATCAATTGACGATATAAAGTGGATTCAACCAACTGTAACTCAGAATCTCCTTAGAATGTCACAAGCATACTTCCCCTGTCCCAGGAAGATATGTCCAGGTTTCTGCCAAACCGTCAATCCCAAAAAATAGTGTATCAGTCCAATATCAGTCATCTCAAACTCTGAAGCAAGGCTCTCCTTGCAGCTAGTGACGAGTCTCTCTGCCCCTGTAATGAAAAGATCATCCACATATAGCAAGAGTATGAGAAGATCCTCTCCAACCACAATGAAGTATAGGTTGGGATCCACCTCACTCTTCTCAAAGCCCAACTGCTGCAAGTAGGCATCAATCCTCGAATATCAGGCTCTGGGAGCTTGTTTCAGCCCATACAATGCCTTCTTCCTAAAGTGCCCCACCTCAGGCTTCTTCCCAGAGAAAGCCTCCTCAGGAGTCATACTCCCCACTGCTCTGTGTGGACTTCTGTTCTGTAGATAAACTGCAGTGTAGCATGCCTCAACCCAAAGAAATAATGGTATCCCTTGATCGTGTAACATGGCTCTCGCAGCCCCAACTATGGCCCTGTTCTTCTCTTAGCAACCCCATTCTGCTGTGGGTTGTAAGGAACAGTCAACTCTCTCCTGACGCCCTCTCCTGCACAAAAGTCCATGAACTCCTTGTAGGTATACTCACCCCCATTGTCTGTCCTCAGAACTCTGATTTTCTTCCCAATCTGGTTCTCCACAAGAGCTTTGAACTCTTGGAACCGATTGAAGACCTATCCTTTGGTTTTCATGAAGAAAATCCAAGACTTCCGAGAGAAGTCATCAATGAATATGACATTGTATAAACAACCAGTCAAAGATTCTTAAGACATCGGGCCACATACATCAGAATGAATAAGATCAAGGATACCTGCTGCTCTACTGTCATTGCTTGGAAAAGTAGTCTTGGTGTACTTTCCCAAAGCACACGCCTTGCACAACTCTTGGTGCTCTGTACTGAAATCTGGAACTCCTGTCACAATCTCCCTCAATATCCTCAGAGCCCCATGATGCAAATGAGCCATCCTCCTGTGCCATAGCTCACAAAGATCATTGCTGCTGGTAGAATGACATAATGCACTCGATGGCTGGAACATGAGCTTGTACAACTTATCATGTCGAGTCCCAACCACTTTGGCCGAAGTGATACTGAACCCCTTGGGGAATAGGAGCACTTGCCCATTACGGAACAACACCTCATAACCCCTCTCCTCAATAGCAGAAACTGAAACCAAGTTCTTCTTCAAGCTAGGAACATATAGGACCTCTCTCAACAACATAGGAGGTAGAGACTCCCTCTGAAAAGATATTGTTCCACTACCAACTGCCTTGACCACTCGGTCATCTCCAAGCACTACCTCAAGATCACTAATCTGAGTAAGATCTGTCAGGTGCTCACGAACACCTGTCATATGGTGGGAGGCACMACTGTCAATATACCACACACTGGAATGAGTGGTCCTAGTGGAAAGACACTACTAAGGAAAACTCCTTATCAAACTTGGCGGAGAACTCATCCACCGCTGCTGAAGCTGCTGTTTGCTTCTTCTTCTTGTTTGGACATTGTCCTGCATAGTGCCSAAACTTGTGGCATGCAAAKCACTTGACTTTGCTCATGTCCATCTTGCCTTCACCCTTCGGTTTATTTCCTCCCGTAGGACCSTTTTTGAATTTCTTCTTGCTGTTAGCAGCAAGAGCCACATTCTCCTCATCATGACCTGTAGATGAACTGCCATGCACATAACCTCTCCGGGTCTCCTCCTGAACAAAGTCATCCCAAAGATGTTCCCACTTGGGAAGGTTCTCCCTAGCCACAATGCCCTCAACAAAAACAACCCATTGTTTGGAAACTCCATTCAATGCTGTCCTCACAAGCTCACTGTCAGCAATGGCCTCCCCCACAACTCCAAGCTCATCTCTCACCTGTGTCAACTTGGTAAGATATGTGACCACATTTTCAGCCTTGGTCATTTTAATGCTCTTCGGTTTTTCTCTCAAAAAACCATCTTCAAGTTTTCAATTGTACTCTGGTACAACTTCGTCAAGGACTCCCACATCTCATAGGCATTTGCCTTCCCTGTCACATGAGGAATCAAATGGTCCTTGATGGCATCAAGAATAATCCTCTTAGCCTTGATACTCTTCTTGGTGTATGCTGCTAGAAGAGTGACATCTGTGGGTACATTCACATGATTTGTTGTGGAGTTCTCAACAATATTCTATAACTCAATTTCTTGCAACAGCAAGATCATCCTCTCCTTCCAAGCACCAAAGTTCACTGCCCCATCAAGTCTGCCCTCAACCCTCAAACTAGTAGCCATTGACCCTTTTCTGCTGAAAATGAAAAATTCAAATTTCTGTCCGGTTAAGTGACTGCTGTCCCACTTTTCTGACTTGCTGATATAAATCTGCCTCTCTTTAACTCAGCTCTGATACCATGTAGAATTTCAGACCCCACCCAGTTTCAATTCTCGCTGATTTTCAGTCGATGTTTAATGCCCAAACCCAGTTATATGACAGCCAAATAAACTCAGCATATAAACAACTTTTCAGAACTGAAACATGAGGATTCTGAACAATATTTAATGCAGAAATAAAACCATATCAGCAGCACAATATTCAGAAACTTAACGCAGTGATTTTTGGTCTAACAACGACCCTGGAAAAACCCACAAGGGGAAAACCAGTGAGAGGGAATTTTTATTATTTATGAGCTTCAGATAAATTTCATTTATAGCATATTCATCTTCAGAAAATACACAAACTTATCTCATACTTTCTTTAGCAAAACTACTTCAGAACAGTCTTGGAAAAGCTCCTCGATTTTTGTGCCAGAAATCCGTACAACTGTACGGCTGTTCCAGCAATAAATGTTGTACGGACTGTCTCGATTTTTGTGCCTTTTTTTGAGTATTCAGTATGGAATATGCAGCAGGAACAGCTCCTCAAAATTCATGTCTTTTCTCCTCGAAAACAGTGCCCAAATATGGACTGTACAACCCTTGAAATTTGTGCCAAATCTGTATGTCTGTACAGAAATTCACCCAGAAATAAATGCCAGCAGTTGCCTCTATTTCTGTGCAAGTAAATGCTTGTGTGTCTGCCTTGGAATGCGTGCCAACCTCCTCAGAACTCTAACTGCTGTCTTCCTCCAATTCTGTGCATAAAAATGGCTGTACGACCTCTAGAAATCTGTATTGTACGGACTGAATTAAATGCTGAACTCTGCCTTGAAATGCATGCTCTATCTCTGCAAATGTTGCCTCCTTTTTCAAGCTTGACCTCCTCTTCTTCTTGCTCTCTTAAAAATGCTTCAACAACCCAAGAATGGGTGCGCCCTCCTACCCTAATTGACCCCATGAGGGAAGGTGAAGAGTAATCTCATCCGACGGTTGAGATTAGATGAGATGAGTGGATGAGATTGAATGTCTATTCACTCACCCTCTCACTAAAGTCATAAGGTCACCTTTTAATTTGTCTCTCACAAATTAAATGACTAGGGTCCACATTAGGCACTTTCTCACACCTTAGGTGCCTAGGTGATGAGAAACACTTGCCTAGATACTTTTTAATTATTTTAACAGAAAAGCTACTGCCCTGGATTGTTCCTGGATATGAATGTCACTGGGGTGAACTTGTTGCCTCCTACCTGCAATTTCCAGCTCTTAGGATGTAAAAAAGGCTTGCTGTGTTTGTTTTCTTTCTAGTAATTGTTCAAAACAGCGTATAGGGTTAGGATAAACAATTTTGACCCTTTTTTGCCTTTTTTTGAACAATTTGCATTCACGTTTTTTTTACATGTACCTATTTTTTCTAGTGGGGGATTTCTCCCTAGAATTGAGTGAGATGTCCCCCAAATTGGTGGTGGTGTTGGTGGGGGACATCTTCTGGACTTCCCAGTATTGGTATAAGTGTTGGACATTGCCGTTTCAGGACTTTCCAGGGCTAGGGATACGTTGCATGCAACTCTGCTATATTCTGTACGTGGTAGTGGTTTTAGATATGTTACCAACTCCAGTTTGGTGTTTTAGTTGAGATGAGGCTAACACCTAAGAATGTAGATTAATTTGGAGATTTTCTCTAGAAAGCAATGTGGTCTGGAACCTGGTCATTGAATATCATAAATTATAGTAAATCAAAATTTACTTCTTGATAGAGCTTATTGTATAATGACCCTCTTCCTTGAAAGTGATGAAGTGCAGTGAATGTGGTTTCCATTTTGTCCTACAAACAGAGAATGTGTAAATTGCTCATTTTAGTATTTTGATGGACATGCTTCTTTCATTGTGGAGTTTATCTTTATTTTCTTGATTGAAAAGCTTCTGATTCACAATGATGTGTATATCTTTGCTATATCTATTGTTTTCTGAAGGCTGACCCACTGCATTATGTTTAATAAATTTGAAAATGAAAGTAGTCTGTTTTTATATCTGCTAAAGTTCCACATTTGGTCACAAACACATGTTTGTAGCTGAGAAGAGGCGCAAGGAACAACATGAAACTCATCAGGCTGGGAATGGACCTGCAACTTCTTATGGGGCAGCTGCTGTAAGTTTCATGTTTCATAAGGCTATTTTGTTAAGTAGGTAACTTGAAATAGAAATTGGGTGTTATTTGGTTCTATTCTCAGTGAAAGTAGAGAAAAAGGTTATTATTTTATTTTTCGTGATGAGTTATTGTTTTTAGTTTGGGTGGTCTTATTCATACTCATTACTCTGCTTGTATTTTACAAAAGTGAATAACATCAATCTCAACTTTGAAGTTCTTTCCTCTGGATTTCTTTGAGGTTTATGTTCTGATGTCTGATTTAGAGATGGCTATTTCGAAATGGTAAAATTGTATATGTACCTATCTGATTTAGTGGTCCCAATGGTCTCTTCCCTTTATATAATATGTTTCTTGACTTGTCTGATTAAGTTTAGAATATATAGAACCATCATTAAGATCTACCACTTTTGAGGTTCTTTTCTCTCTTGGATTATTTACCCAAATATGTGCTCATTTTTATGTGTGGTAGTTGTGGAAATTTCTCGGAATTCAAATTTCAATGCAAAACAGAAATTTCACCTTCAACCTAGAAGGTTTTTCGTATCTTATCCCAGTGAATTTTGAGCCTTAGGGCTTCTGTAAAACAAGGTACAAAATAACAGGGAAAAAAGTACAATCTTTCACTTCCAAACAGCCCAAACTTCCCGGCAATTCAAGGAGAAAAGATACTAAACCAAAGGGATAAGTTTCAGCCCTTTCAGGGCAACTTATCAGCCAATAGCCAGATCTGATATACCCTTTTACAGTGGTAATAACAATAGTACAACAGAAGTAAAATCAGCCCCTTATATTCTTCATTTAGATGTCCGATCACTTAACAATCGTTTGTTTACTTATGTCAAATCAGCAAGACATATATGGCCGTAAATAACAATGCATAAGGAACATACATAGCTGAAAATCAAATCTGGAAATTGCAAAGTCTTGGACAGCAGGAAACTTCATTAATATGCTCAAGATGAAGTACATGTACATACTGTGGCCTTTTCTCAAGGCTAGTACAAATCTTGTCAGCTCTCCAAACCCTAACGAGGGAAAATCAACAAAACCCTAGCAACAGAGAAGATCCAATGTGCAAGAATCTCTCCAACACATCCTCCAAGGCAAGATGTCCTCCTCTGCTCTTCTTCTTCACAATTCCTAATGGAACAACCTAACTCTTTTTCTACTAATGCTCTGCACAATGGAGAAATGTTTTGTCGTGATTCACAAAATTGGGGGTGTGGCAAAACATATCGCCAGGCACCCCCCGCAGATTGCAAGGAGCACATGTTCAGGCCCTTGCCAATTCTGGCACATCTATAGAAGTCTATTTCCATGGACTTTCTATCAGGACTGTCAATTACCAAGCATCAACACGATAGTAGGTTTGTGGTTGATAGGTTTTCTTAGATGGCGATTCTCACATCTAACAAGAAAACCATCACTGCTCTAAAGGTTGTCAAACTCTTCTTCACACTGATATGGAAAACATTTTGGCCTCCCTATGTCCATCACCTTCAATCAAGCCTCCAGGCTCATCATCAATTTCTATAAGTCCCTTTGGATTATGTTGGATACCAAGTTACAACAGTCAATTGTATTCCATTGCAGATAGAAATGATAAGGTCAATAATAGGGCATCCGTGTGTTACAAAACTATGGTTATTACACTACAAGCCAGCAATGTGTGGAGGCCTGGGAGACGGTGGTTTACCATGTGGCAGATGTCAATGGTTTGATTTCACTTATCTTCATGCTGCGATCAAAACCAATAAAATGGCATACATAACATGCAGAGATTTTTCAGAGGGATATCTTACAAAATCTTAGACAAAATTGATGGCATCAACCACTAATAATTTGATTCTATATCAATTTATATAAATATAGTTACTTTTTGCTTATTAGGCAATTGAGAATTTAATAAAGTTTAATTATGACAAATAAATACAATATTAAAATTTGCTCTCCATGATGAAGTAGGCAAAACCAATTTTTTTTTTGCCTGTTTTGAGCTTTTTGAAGGCACAATGAAAGCACCTGCCAGTTCTTGTCCCATCATCTAATGTAACTGTGTTGTAATGGTTGTTTCTTTGTAGTTAAATTTAGATATTGTAGTTGATGTGATTTATTTGCTACTTCAGAAGTGCACTTATTTCTTATTGTTTTGCAGGCTTCTCAATCTCAGTTTCAACAAGGAAAGCCTAGTTCACAGGAGCCACCTGCCCCACCTAACAACATATTGTTTATCCAGAATCTACCCCATGAGACAACCACTATGATGCTACAGATGTTGTTCCAGCAATACCCTGGTTTCAAGGAAGTACGTATGATTGAGGCAAAGCCTGGCATTGCCTTTGTGGAGTATGGAGACGAAATGCAAGCATCTGTTGCTATGCAGGCTCTTCAAGGCTTCAAGATCACTCCCCAAAACCCGATGCTGATTACATACGCCAAGAAATAGTTCATTAATTTACACTACCAGATGTTATCTTGGGTGGTTCTTTCTGGGATCCTTCAGGGTCTTTTCTTCACCATATTTATGGAAATTTCCAGCATGTTTGCCTTTGTTTATGGGAAGGTGATTGGGAGTTTTATGTGGTTTTCTTCCAACCTTCACTCAGTGGTTGGAAGAGGTATATGAGTAATATGCCCTGTATTGGAAACAGAAAATTTTGGACAAATAGACCTATTTTGCTATATAAATCTAACCCTCCAGTAATTTTGTATTGAGAATGGTTCTATTGTTTTCCAAAACACACTGATCATTTGATTAGTGAAGTCATTTAAATTTGATGAAAACAAATGAGACCTGGCTGCCAACAAGAAGAATTTCCTTTTAGGTACCTGGCTAAACAACAGTTGGGAGAAGGGTGAAGTTAAACCCATTACAAGAAAACACAGTATCACATTTGAGAAGAGAGCTTTAATTTTGGGTGGTACATGGTTAACTCTTACATTGTAACTATGTATTTATAAATGGTCTCAGTAAGTAGTCTTGTTGATTCGTATGATAAATAGTATTGTTTTTTTTTTCATGTGGTTCACGGCACTGGATATCGGTACTCGCTACGTCCACGGAAACCCCCCCCCTGAAATCTGTGAGAGAGCATAGGGAGGCCGAGTATTTGCGGAATATTGGGGGCTCAACAACAAGAGCATCTTATAGACCCATTTAAGGGCACAACATGTCACTCACAAGGAATTGAACCTGGGTGGGGAGGGTAACAATCATTCCTCCCAACCACCCAAGCTACATCCAGTGGACATGATAAATAGTATTGTTATAACTGTGATAGCTTTTTAATTGGAGCGATTTTAATAAAAAATGCTAGTTGGCGAACGGTTTACTGCAAGACAACAAAGGTATTCTAAAGTTCCTGGCAAAATATATTTGACCAGTCACCCTATTCATAGCTTTTTCTTCTCATAGTTTTGAGCATATTTTATGTACTATTGGATGCTCACTTTTTCATGCTTGTGATACTTTTGTAGTTTTAAGTGTTGCTAGTTCACATATTCTATAAAGTACATAAAATAATCAATAGGAATTCCAACAATTGGAAGTAAGAATCTCTTAGGCAGTTATAATAACATAAATATTCAAAGATATTTTTTGCAGAATTGGAAAAATGCAAAGGTTTTTCAAAAGAATGGACAGAAGGATTAATTGGCCATGCAAAGGATGCTATATATTCAAAAATCAAAATGATCGAGCAGAAAATGGGCTCTGCTAATAAAATTTCTTGCCTTGCTGCCATTCTGGAAAAATTGCACAGAATTTGTGGCTGGTCAAGTAGATGAGCGCTTTGTATTTTTAGCTGCTGTTGATACTTTAAAATCTGCTAAATATTCTCACACATTCTCCTTTTTGTTTACTTAGAGAGTTGCACAGAAAAACAAAATTCTAATGTCATAGCCCAAAGCCTAACAACCAGTAGTTTTTATATAATGCCAGGTCCTTGTGTGCCCGATGGCACCTTGGAATTTGTTTACTGCGTGGACTCAGACACATACACAACAGCACTCACAAAGATACTACTGCAAGACAAACGATAATACATACCACTCAAAATGAGGGGGACTTTCACCTTAAAACCTGCAACCAGGCTGGCAAAAATCTTGGCTGATATTGCAGCTTATAAACACTTTAAGCGAAGTGATGAGACACACGTATGGAGGAAAGATGCTTCTCATGTCATAGTTTAAAGCCAACAACCCATAGATCATATGATGCATGGACCTTGTTGCCTAAAGGAGCCACACATTTTATTTATAGATTGTTCTAAAACAACACACATTCACATTGTAGCGCTCACAAATGACAATCTCTCTTTAAATACAAACGCGGCCCCTTATCACACTGGTTTCAGTTGTTGATGTCCAACATTTTTAACAATAATTTTTTAAACACTGTTCTTGTTTTTAGCACATGCTTGGCATGTAAGAGATGCATGTCAATGGTACTACTGATGTGGATTCCTTGACTTCATGTTTTATCCATGGGTTATTTGATTTAGACTATTTCTCAGTACTTGAGAATCAATTTCTTAGTAACCTATATAATTGCTATGTAAATAGTCAGCGTTTATAATGTTATAAGTTGATGTTGCATATGATAGATATAAATATTATACCAGTTTTGGCAAGTTTTGACTTCGTATCACATAAAGTGCATTTGAAGGTTGGTATATTAATGAGATGGGAGTTAAAGATGGGAAAATAATGGTCAATTCACGTGGGTTTCAAAATTCAATGCTTGGTGGCAGGAACACATTTTTGAAAATTAGATTGTTTTTGTTTCGTGGGGTGAGGGAGGGTTTGATGGGTGAAACTGAACAATCTGCTAATGTATCTCAATTCGGTTGATGGATTGGTGAGATAACAAAAACTCCAAATTAAAATTTGATGGATTGGTGAGATAAGAAAAACTCCAAATTCATTTTAATGCAAAGAAAAATTAATGAAGAAAGAATATTTTTTCAAAAATATAATCTCCTTAAGCAAGCAAGAGCATAATTTCATACAACATTAAATTAATACCCATGTTTAATTATTCAAAAATATACTCTCCTTAAGCAAGCAAGAGCATACTTTCATACAACATTAAATTAATACCCATGTTTACTACACATAATTAAATTGTTTATTCATAGTATGCACATTGAATAAAATAAAAAATATTTACTGGTCTAAACTAACATGTATATATAAGTGCATAGGCATACATGCTTAAGGGAAGATGCACTTATGAGTGGATGCATATCACTAACAAAATTGTTTTTCTATGTCCAAGATGTAAACCTTTTTCAGGCATTAGTGTATTTGTATTCAAGCTTGAATCTAAGTTGCAGGAAACTCTTAATGATTAGTCTTAAGTTTATTGTGTTCAATTTTTTAGATTTAAGTTTGTATAACTCATTTAATATTTTCTCATATATAGCCTACACTGTGATCTGTTGGAGTAGTTTTGGAAGGAGATTTTTCCTAATTTGGAGACATATGACTAGGGAGAGGGAAAGACCATGGAACATTCCGCTACGGATGAATCTCAATCAAGCCAGCCAACAAATCTTTTTCCATCTTGAGACAATAGGTGGGGCGCAAGTTCTCTCTTTCTTGCTATTTCATACCTCTTACTTTATTGTTTGGGAACCTAAGCATGGGTAGAGATAAGGCCCATCCAGCCCTTAGGACCTACATTATGTGGGTTTTAGTGGATACTCGTGGAATTTGATCCTCGCCCACTTTATGCAGGTTGAACACACACTCGGGGCATCTTTTAATATCCTTTACCTTAGATATCTTCTAAGGACTCTTATGATATTGGTAACAAGAAAAAAGTATAATAAAGAGTGTAATATGTTCCTTGTATGCATTGTGTAAGTGGCTAAAGGTTTCCTAAATAAAAAATTACCTAGGTTTCACTTTCATAGGGAGGCATGACCTATATTTATTCCCCTCAAAATATTGTATCCCTTCCTTCTAGCCTAGATGGATTTTACCATGAAAGAACT
>JASDQU010104611.1:273595-320197 GCA_032191745.1 Picea mariana | reverse complement strand
GGTAAAAGGAGGTTGCCCCCTCGAAGAGGCTTATTATATGATATTATCTCTTTTTCAAGGCGTTGAGTACTTTTCCTGAGGTTTTTATATGCTATATTGATGTTTGGTTCTTAACAGTGCTAGAGAAACTAGGGAGTTGGTGCTTCCTTCTAGTGGGTGCTAGAGAAAAACAGAGAGTTGGTACTCTCAGCAAGTTGCAGCTTGCAAAATAGAGATTGTAGCTTCATAATGAGTTGGTGCTCATATGTATGATAATGTAAAGAATGTAAATAATACTTATTATATAAAGAAGAAGAGGCTTTTACCCTGTATGGGTTTCCTTGGGAAATATTTGTCTCTGTGTTTCTCATATATGTGACTGATGCTGAATGTGCCATTGTCTATTTCCCTGCATTATTGTGATCATCATTGAGTGCCTTGTAAAGATTTTAAAAGAAGCATAATTGTTTAAGCATGGTAACAACTAATTCACCCCCACCCCTCTCATTTGTCCAACAAAGGTTCCTTAACATGAGGGTTAGGGTTTCGTTGCTGCAACAAAAAAATTGACTGCAACTGCAATTGCAATTGAGCAAATCCTCCCAATCTTTCTTCCAGTGGTTAGACTGTCTGAAGATAATGTGGGTCCATACCTTGTTAGAATAATAGGTGTGCTCATTTCTCCGTAGACAATATAGAAATATTGTTACCCAACCATAGGCCGAAGCCACCCCTAATCACCTTAACCTTGACAGATAGAATAATTTCAGAATCAAACCCTAGAATCAATAGCCGACCAAGGTAGCATACTTCTCTCCAAAGCTAGCATACCAAGCAGAGAGTCCAAACCATAACCAAGTCAGAAATTCCAAACCATAACCAAGACCAAGTCACTACTGTAGTAGCTGCAACTCTCCTCTAGTCATGCACACCACTTGTCCTTATGCAGTTGTGAGAGTGAGTGTGACAAATGAGCTCTAGCGCCCTCTTATTTATAGTCCTCCAAGTGACCTAACTGGGTCGACTTCTACTTTTGGAGGATAATAACTCAATATTAATTATTCTTTTGAGCCGACTTGTCTTCTAGGGTTATTATCCAATGTTTTAGGGTTTCTCTTGCTTCCCAAAATATTCTAATCTCGTCAAAGGTTATACGTAGAGGTCAATACATCCCGCAACTACCATAATATAAACAATATCTCCCTCCACTACCATCCTCAAATTATATGAGGGTGCAGGGAGATATTAGGTAAAACATTCTATGTTTGACCTAATATCTCCCCTCAACCCCACCCTCATATAGTTTGAGGGCAGTGGTGGGGGGAGATATTATGCAAAACATCCCACCCTTAAATATAATGAGAGTGGGGGTGGGAAGATATATTAGGTAAAATATAAACATAATATCTTTTACGCAATATCTCCACCCACCGCCACCCTTAAATATAATGAGGGTGGGGGGGGGACATTTGGTAAAACATAAATATAATGAGGGTGGGGGTGTGGGGATATATTAGGTGAAACACAATATGTTTTACCTAATGTCTCACCCCTGAGGGTGGGGAGAATGCATTACCTAATATCTAGGTGAAACATAATATGTTTTGCCTAATATCTCACCCCTGAGGGTGAGGGGATTGTGTTACCTAATATCTCACCTCACCCCCACCCTCATTAGTTATATCTTTCCCCACTCCCATCCTCATTATATGATGGTAATGAGGGTGGGGGTGGGGCCAGGGAGAGATATTAGGTAAAATGTATTACTAAAACATATGGGTGGGAGGAGACATGAGGTAAAACACAATATGTTTTGCCTAATGTAGGTTGTGCACATGCCAAACATGCTCTAGTAGGACACCTTTCATATCTTATATTTTTTCCCAGGAACAAGGCCTATTACAATAATGTTTTTTCGATTGGGATGATAGTTTTGAAAATAAAGATTACCCATCTTTTGTCTAATCTCAGGAGAAATTGATTAAAAAAAGGGGTTTTTGCATGGATTTTCCTTGGTATCGCATTCATACCGTCGTATTGAATGATCCTGGTCGGTTGGAGGCTATACATTGGTTATTGGGTGTTCACTTAGATGTTGGACACTTGCATATTCATTGGATAAATATGGGTAGTGGTTGTGCCTTGTGTGCAATGACCAAGGTAATCATATCCATATCTTTTGTCTTTCAATTCCCACATTTTGGAATTTCGTAAATCTCCCTTTGGATGTATCAAGGTTCAAACCATTTCATATATATGGTTTAATTCATTATTATCTTGTTCATGTTTAGTAAATGACAATCTCATACAATTTTAATTAATTTCCATTATATATATATATATATATATATATATATATATATATATATGCGAATTAAGAGCCATTACATTTGTGTCTTATTGAAAGGTATCCAAGTTTAATTGGATTTGAGTATAACCAGATGAAGGATTAAATTGGGACTTACCATTTTAATCAGAAATCCTTAAAGTTTAAAGATTACAAATAAACCCAAATTAGAATTAAAACTGGTAAGCACCCCAATCTACATAGGATAGTAATTCCCTCAAATAAGTAGTGCCATTCTAATAAGAGAAGGTAACCATAATTATTCTTCTATTTTATTGATGTGAAGCTTGACATTGGGTTCAAGAACCATCTACAATAGATTTTTCTTGTATTAGCATTGTCCTAGAAGTAGAGCACTAAAATTTGAACTAAACACACACATCGAACTATGATGGTGTCTCAACCTTGCACATCTTGAGAGATCTAGTTTAGTTGGATATCAACATGCAAAGGAGTTGCATTTAAGACAAAGTTCTTAGTGACATAGTAATTGCAAAATTATGGTTATTATTAGCATTGCCAAATGGTTTATTCTGGGCAGGTTACACTGAATAACATGCCATATCATTAATTGTGAAAAGTGTTGCAAAGTAGTTGCAATAAGAACTACACTGAGAATGGAGGCCTTGTAGCCATTTATAGAACATAGATGTTTTCATAAGATAGATAAATATAGATCATATTTTAATCCCATGAGGTATTCATGTTGGTGAAATGAGTGGGCTATAAGTCCCTTGTTTATGGATCGTTTATTCAAAATAAAACCCTAACCACTACTATAAATTTAGAACAACCAAACAGTTCCCATAACACCTACCCATGAATGCATAATGACACACGAGGGACTCAAGATACAAACCTATCAAACCTTTTAATCATTAGTTCTCACAACTCTCTACAAATCTATGAACTCCAACTTCTAGGTCTCTGTGAATATGTAAGCTTCAACTTCAAATTAGGTCCCGATGTAGGTAAGCACCAAGTTCACATGTGGGTGTTTGCGGGAGGTCTATAGTGGATGATTTTGCTAGTAAATTTGATGAGAGAGATGTGGCAAAGCACTAACATCTAAATTCGAATAACTAACATGTGTATTTGTATTGTACAATAATATTTATTATGATTATAGTTTATACTAATATATGTATTATGTTTTATTATAATATGTTTTTAATGTATTATATGTAAATTTATTTATTAATGTAATTATATGTAATATTATGTATTATGTTTTACCACATAAATTGTTTTACCATTATGAGCTAATTTTGTGAATGTGAGTGGAATGTATTGATAGCATGGGACGATGGGAGCTTTGAAGGAAGGTTTTAAAAAAACTGAATGTAGATAAAATATTGAGGTAATAAATAAATATCCTCGTAACAAATTCATAATAATTTCTCAAATGAATTAATAAAAAACACTTAAACACATGGGACTCTATGCACCAAAACTTCTTGATATTACCTTGAGATTGAGAGTTAAATTTTGGGTGAAGATAGATATGAATTAGTTTTGGTAAGGCATTGTAAACCAATCTTTATAATTGTAGCATCATACACAAAAATATAGTACATGAACTTGCTAAGATAGGTGAATTAAGTGAAATCAAATAGAGGAGTCTAGACACTTTTAGAATAAATTTGTAAAAAAATGAACTTATTAAGGTGAATATGATGTAGGAATACAATGAAATAAATTTGTTTATATGATTTCTATAAGAAACCTTAAGTTTGAATCTAGTACAATATATGAATCTCAATGAATGGACCATGCAACATATTATTAATTCAACTATGTTTATAATTTTTTTTTGTGTAATAAAATAATGAAAACAAAGTAAGTGAATTTTCTACTACATAGCCACAAGTTGCATGCCTTGACCACCTCACTTATGTTTTTACATGAAGGTGATACGATCTCAAATCCTAATTCAAGGTTAAAAAATTTAATAATGTTTAACATAATATATCCATTAATTTTTTTAATAATGTTCACAATGACACATCAATGTTATATGCATGAAGACTAATGATTTGTGAGAATTTATAACTTGATTGTGAAAATAATTATAACATCCATATGTGTCTTTATTGTTGTATATTAAAATAAATGTCTTTTGGGATGTTTGGGATGTTAGGCTTTGAATACTATGTTGACTTGTTATTGGATGGTTTAAAACTATCTAAGAGAATAACTTACCTAGGTAGAAAGCAGTTGCATAACAATCATATCAAACATGGGTGTGTCATTGTGAACATTATTAATTTTTTTGAAGGAAATATTATGTTTTCACATGTATCAAGAGGCACAATCACATTGTTATAAGTGAAGGCTACCTTTATTGAATGAGATACTTCACACAGTTAACCACCTTGATGCTAATGACAAGTTTAAAGTGAATGGGTTGGACATTTGATGAACTATGAATCACATAACGAGGAGCATTAAATGGTATCAATTCTAATAATATATTTTTAAAAATTCCACAAGAATCTAGGTCAGAATTAATTCTCAGACAATTTCGACTGTTACATAGATGTTCAAAGAAAATATATTACATAGATACATGCCTTGTAACAAATGTGGATGAATGGTTTGTTATTAAAGGGAATATATTTGGACCTCACTCATTTGGTGTATTGGTGAAGTAACTACTATTGCCTTGTGACACTCGCTCTTCTAAGTTGAAGAGTGACAATTTAGTACGTTGGTCAATAATGAAATGTTGGATATTAAAATAGGTTCTACCCTAATGGTTGAAGGTATTAACCAATTTTAAGTTTCACCCACACAAATAAACCAAAATCACAACATTAAGTTCTAGAGGGAAAATGTGAATATGATACATTAGTGTTCTTTAGAGCCAAATTATATCACTGTGTGAACAATTCCAAAATGTTCTAGAAGGCTAGGTAGTGCACTTCACACCACTAGATGGTAATTAATTCAAAGTTTTAATTAATAAAATATTCATCTAATGCAAAAAATGTTGCATATGAGAAGGTTCTCTCTAAATATGGTTTGCGAACCACTAAATTGACCTTAGTGGTTCCGCCTTATATGTGATATTAAAGGAAAATTCAAAGGAAATTAAGGTCAATTTATGGGATGTGATAGAAGTTGCTCCTCTAAAATTTGCATATCTACTTATGGATATTGTATATTTTGGAAATGGAAAAATTGGAAAACAAGGCCATACAACTAGCTAAAATGCCAAAGGATCAGTGCATCCTCTAAAATTAAGTTGAGTACAAATTATATTGAAACATTTGATGATATTTCTTTCATTACAGGCATGCACACTACAACTTTTGATTAAAATGATTGCATTTCTAAAATACCGTTGTAGTTGATGGTTGAGCATATTAAGAAGGTCTATTTCATGAATGAAAAATTCAATAAGAGAACCCGTGATAAATTCTTTGGCATGAAATGCCACCACTGCCAAAAAAGGGGAAATAAATAAGAGAACTCTATTTAAAATGAATTTTGACACATTGGATGTCTCAAAATGAATGGTTGTAGACTTATGGAATAAAAATAAACACTTTATAATGCTATAGCGATAACTTTAAAAATGGTGATTTAAAGGTAATGAATGTTAATAATGGATTACAAAAATCCGAATCTAGTACTATTGCAATAGTGGCTAGTGTTGGTAATTATATAACCTACTCAAACAAACCATAATAACTATGTTACAAGTTAACACATTGTGTACTATTCTCATATATTGAATTCATATAATCATCCAAGTGCTTACTTGAGCATTGTGTATGACAAAGTGGATAAGGTGAAAGAATTCTATACCAAGGTTAGTAAGAAGGATAAGGTTGGTAGTAGTGTCATGAATCTCCCAATGTCTTTGACTAGCATGCTTACACATGAGAAAACAACTAGAATCTTCAACCACTTTAGCCTTAAAAAATCACCATGACGTTGAAATTAGCTAAATGGATCAAGGATCTCATAGAAACAATATTCGATTGATATGCAGATTTGTTGTACAAGACCGGAACATTAAAACACCCATTGCATGAAGCTCTATTACAGAATAAATCTTATAAAAAATGTTTATTCTACAAGAAATATGATTATGCAAACACTTGAGGTAAGTGTGGATCTTACAAACTGTTACATAGAAAATAAAAAATTATTACCAATATTAATGCTACAAATGGATAATTGTGCGAGTGATAATAAAAATCTGTGTTTTCAATTACTTCCATGTTAACATCAAGTGACAAGGAGGGTGTTTGAAATTGTTGATGTTGGTTTCTTCTAGATGTGACACACACATGAAGACATAGAGGAACTTATGGGAGTTTGAGGTTATCTGCTCAAATAATGTGGAAAACATAGTTTTGCTACCAAAGATGATGGACACTTATAGGACATGTGAGAACACAATTTCTTTGTGCCATATCTAATTGATGAATTGTTTTAGTTCAAGATATCTATGGATCCACACCCATTAGATGTTAACTATATCATAATTGGTAACAAAAGATGCCAATACATTAGATTCTAACTTGTTGATGACATGCTAGTTATGCACTACACAGCCTCAATTTAGAATGAGTTGTGCTAATCACCTCTTAATTTATGACACTAGTTACCTGATGGTCATCTATAATTACTGATAAGGCTGTGGAATGACATCATTTTTTACTCTTTTATACGCACATAACCATCTTTTTGCCTAAATATAACCACTCTTTGCTGCACATATTCATCACTTTCATACCATTCAATGTATATTGAATACTAGTAATTCAAGGTAACTTCTTAAGAATTTTGATGAGGTTTCTCTATTATAGATTTACTTATAAAGGATATCATAATGATATATGATATTTTATCATATGTTTGACCTGATATATAATATTTTATGACCTATTTTATCATATGTTTGATATTTTGATATTTTATCATAATGATATATATATTTTATCATAAGTGTAGTAGAGACATTCTGCAGTTCAACTATGCAAGAGATATAAGGGCGCACAAGATCTTGTCTACATAAAAAATAACGAATGAAGATCTTGACCACATCAGCAATAAAGACCAAGACATAAAGGATGAGATATTGGAGACCACATCAACACTGAAGAATCCGGTGCATAAGAGACAAGATCCTGGAGATATTAGTTCCAAGGATAAGTTACAACTGCCATGATTTCATTCAGTGCTTGAACAACTACCGCAATCATTAGACCAACACATCTCTTTCATTTCTGGAATGCAAAATATATCTAAGAATTTATATTTTTTGTTAGATACCAGACGTATAAATATCAGAGCTCTTCTCTTTGTTTTATATAATGGAGATATAGAAAAGCTTCTGAATCACTGTAAACTTTTGTTCTACTGATTATAAATCGAATTTCACTTATTCTATCCATGGATGTATTACATTTTTCTCTAGTATTGTCTAAGAGAGAAGGGGTTCACTCATCTTAGCACAGGTTCTGCCTTTTATGTTATGTTTCATATTTTCTTATTTGCCATTTTACATAAATTGATTCAATGAATTGATCTTATTCTAGTTTTCATAAGTATTGAATTTAATATAAATTCTGTAGCAATTGATTAAAATTTCTATAACATATAATTTATGATCTTATATTCATTATAATAACCATTTTACTCGCTTATTATAATATTCATTTTACAACACGTTAATCATTTATTTTTTCATTCATTTTCATATAGCAATAGATTATTTTTCTTAAATTCTTGTAGCATTAGATTAAGTTTCTTAGTTTCTTGTAGCTAATTTATCGATTCATCAGGTCACTGGATTTTCTGAAGGCTTTAAAAGCTATTAGTTCTAAATTCAAATTTATAATCTAAATAAGTTTTAAACCATGTGTCATAATTGATAATATGATACTGTAATTTTTGGTAGATTATGATTTAATCTCTATAACATAGTATTTGTCACATAGTAGATTAGTTTTAGTTTTTTATAGTTTCTCAATAATTAAAATTCTTTGGAATAAAACCTTGATTTAAAAAAAGTATTCGTTTGATTAGGATAGGAGAAGTAATCTTGATCTTGCATATACTATGTAGAGCATCTCGTTTGCATATATTATGCAGAGAATCTCACAAGCCTATAAAATCATCAGTTTGATGATTAAATGTACAATTGAATTAGATATCGAAAGCCATTTAATTTAACTATAATTTTTGGCATCATTGTCAAGGGAGGTGTCAAGAGATTAGGAAACTTTTTTTTGCATTAATTTATGAAAAACACATAGTAAGGAGATAAGCTTTGGAAATTTGTTGACCACTTTGCTGTATTTCATATACAGTGTTATGCATAAATAGAACTGTAATTCATATACAGTGTTATGCATAAATAGAACATATAAGATGTATGTATAAACTTAGAGATTCTAAAGGAAGATTTTATGGTGTAGTAAGAGCCACTCAAGGTACTAATGCATTGGCAGGAAAATCAACAAGAGGAATACAAACAAACATACCATCTGGATCTCAATAAGCCTCAAAATAAGGAGTTGAAGAATCTCATCTTGCACCAAAAAGTTCCACTGTTGAAGATGTACTCTTACCATCTAATCCAGAAGAAGAGGACTTAATTAGTGGACAATAAGATCTAGAATTTTGAAGAAAAATCTTGTAATAGAGCCATAAACTTCTACTCATTCCATTCCCTTTGGAGGATATGCAATACTAGGAGATCTTTTAAAAAAAAAATCAACTTCACTGATGAAGAAGCAATTTCAAATCTATAGGAAAATACAACTTATGAATTTTCTTTTCAAGATCCTGAGGCAATAGTTCAAATGAAGAATATTCCACCATCAATTTTACCTAATTTTCATGCATTGGTTACTAAAGATCTCAATACATTTCTCTTTGAATTTGATGTACTTTTTCATAGTTATGACTATTCCTCAGATGCACAAAAGATTAAATTAAATTTCTTTCCACCCTAAGAGATGTATCTCTTTGTTGGTTTATGGGGCTTGGTGTTATACCCCTATTTGACACCTTGGGCCTAATCATGGACCTACTAATGTCATATTTCCAAAAAATACTTATCAATACTCAAAATTCCCTGATTTTCTACATTGTCTCACCTTTCCCTCTTGCAAGGTGCGATCGGTCAGTAGTTTCCCTCTTGCAACATGCGACTGGTCGCTAGTTTCCATTGTGTAACAAGAAACCGCCTCTTTAATATTCTATAATTGATGAATTTTGAGGAGATTAGATCGAGATAGGCTAGCCATGATGTATCATGAGCTCCGAAACTTGTGCTTGACCCGTTGTTCCTCAAGTTCCAAGATTTGAACCTATCTCTGGAAGCTCCTCCCTCAATCTATAAAAGAAGGCAAGATCAAGAGGTAAAAACACAATAAGACAATTCAAGACAAACTTATGCTACAAAACAACCAGGGAGATATTTTTATAGTCTTTAGAGCTTAGATCTCATTGTTGAAAAAGGCACGAAGGAAGTCTCCAAGAACTTGGATATGGAGGAGTGCTTCAACAAGTCTTTAGGTATCATTTGATGTACTTTTCCTTTGATTAATATAGATCTATGGTTTTCCCCTCCAATTTGGTGTGATTTATGTATGCTACATACATTACATTGGTAGATCTATCTTCCATTGAGAAAGATAGTTTGGATTTGATACATAACTCGCCTCTTTATGCTTAAATATATTTTGAGAAGGGTTTGGTTTTTGTCTTGTGTGCAGGTGATAGTTTGTAGGAGCCAACAAATAGATCTGGGAGTTGCATCACCATGGGAAGCAATAGGACAACCATCGGTAAAAGGTATGTTTTCCCTCTCCTCTTTTAGCATAATTAGTGTTTGTGTAATTCATATATAGAATAATTCATAAGTGATCTATCCACACTCTATCAATGATCACAGGTAGATTAATGATAATGCTCACTTATTTGTAGGGGAGATAACTCTGCAACATAATTGAGGACTCCATTGGGGAAGGACATAGATATTTTATAAGTTCCCCTGGTTGTTTTTCAGTCCTGAAAGTGCCTGGTAGTTTAATATTGTATATTGTCCCTGTCTAGCTCCATGAAACCAAAAAAATCTCTCAAATATGGGCTAAATTTGTTGAGAATTATTTTTCTAGGCCATGACTTCTTTTGTTTACTTAACAAGTGCGGTCGGTCACACATTTCTCACTGATAAGGCATGACCACCCAATGAATGATCACTTGTTGCTCACTGGCAACCCGCAACTTCCCCTGTAGGGTGGTTTTTTCACAAGATTTGCTTGAGTTACTCTTAGATATGGCTGAGTATTGGCTTGTGAAGGTTGCAGGTGATCTGTAACTGGTCCTTAGAGTCCCTAATAGTTTCCTTTCCTTCCTTTGGTTTTCCCAAACAGGTCTAGGAGTGGCATATTGTTGATTTTTCGTAAGCTAGGTTAAGCATGTAGTTCATTTAATTTCATCATGTCTTAACCATAGACAAGAATGTTGCAGCAACCAAGATCACAAGAAGAAACACCATGCACAAGAACACAAGATATATCTGGGAAACCCTTCTCAAACAAGGGAGAAAAACCCAGCCAAATCCTTTTCTATACTCTTCAAGAGAAAGACCTTTCACCACCAAGAATATCCTAGCACATAAGAGGGTGCACAAAACCCTAGAACTCTAGCGCCCAAGAGAGGTGCACAACTTTTACCAATAAGTGTACTTGCTGAAATTTTTAAAACTCACAAGTGTGTGTGTCTACAATGAAAGATTCCATCTTACTTATATTAGACTTGTCTTGTCAACTAAAGTGTGTATTGGCACAATAGGGCCGACCTCACTTAGACATATTAATTATTTATTATTATAATAATTACTATTACTATTACTATTACTATTAATTATCTTTTACAGTTTATCTTTAGACACAATAAGATAGGGATGACCTGTACCCTTTACACAATAACTAGGGTTACAGGTAGTTCTGACTCTTGAACAACATATAGAAAAGGATCTGATACACCCACTAGTGCTCATCCACTAGGGGCACATCCATAGGGACGCCATGGACCTGATTCACTGCATTACATAGATGAACCAGGTCTTCACACGTGCACCTGTGCTCGTCCACAGGCACGTCTTCTCTACATATCTACTTTCCCACTCCCACCAACAGAAGGTTCATCTGGAGTCTTCTCATCAACTCTGCTGTTGCTCAGAGGAGGCCATCACATCATCTTCATTTCTGTTCTCATGATGATGTGCCCAACACTTTTGGGATTTCCCACATTCACCTTGTGCTCAACCATTGGCACGTCCTAACTCAACATATCGCTTTTACATCGGATAATCATCTGGAGTTCTTCTCTCTCACGTCATGGAGGAGGCCATATTTACATTCCTGAATCTGTCTCAGGCAGGAACCACGAACCCTTCATAGGGGCTTTCTCTCAGGTTTGTAAGCTGAGAGAAAGACTTCACAAGCTGCTATGTTCCACATCTCACAGGTTTGTAAGCTGGAGGATGTCTCCCATATCTGATTTCATCAACACTCCCTCTCAGCTAGGGAGGCATTCTTCATCAAGCCAAGTCTCATACCGATGTACTCTGGGTTTTTTTTTTGTCCAATGGTCATCCATACTCCCTCTTAACTGGGAAGGAGTTCTTCACCAAGTAAATGTTTGGTGTATAAATTTGCAGTCTGCTTAGGTGGAGAAGGGTACTGAAAATACACAATTTTCTTCTGCATCATATCTTTGACATAAGCAAATTTTGTCTCTTTGTGTGACAAACCATTAGGAAGCTCTGGGTTCTTTAAGGAGATTTATATATGGCTCTCTGTCATCAACATATGATCTATCTCATGGTCAAGTAGATATGATGGAAGTATGTGAAGCCACATTTCTTCGCACACTTACTGCTATATATATATATATATATATATATATATATATATATATACTCTATCTCTAGTGCATTTAAGGCTACAGAGTTATATTTCCTACTGCAATAAGAAATCATGGAAGATTTTAAGGTAGAACATCAAGATGTGCTCTTCCAGTCCACAATACTTTCTGCTCAATCTGAATCGGCATGAATCAAGTCTGGTGTTAATCGGATACATAAGTGATCCAATCAACTGTGGATTGGTCTCGTCTTGAATCAACATCAATCTTCTTATTTAAATACATCACGATGGATTTTCATTCTGTCATACTTCTTGTCCCAAGAAGTAGTGTATCATACTCAGATTCTTTATGAAAATCGAAAGTCAATGCTTGCTAGTTTTAAAAACTAGTCTTTTTGAGTAAGTCATCAGGATCAGATTTTCGTCACCAACATTGTATAGGTTTGGACCAACAACACTCTTGCTGAAATCCAAACTCATCAAGAATCTATCTATCTGATATAGATTCCAAGTCATGGATGGTGGTATGGATGGAAGTGAAATGGTTTACTGGGTTGAGTGTCTCATCATGGAAAACTCCCTCTGTTTGTGAGAAACCTCTGGCTTATAGATCACGTTTTTTATTTCCTTGATACTTTCATTTGCTACATGCTGCAACATAGGTTTCTCCTCTTGGTCCTTGAATAATATCTTATGCACCATTCTATTAAAGTATACTGGTACTCTTCTGTTATGGAATTTGGCCATAATGGTTCTCTTGTTTCTTTTCTAAGACACAGAGTCTTATCATCAATGAAGTGTCTCATGACTGGAGGATAGCTTTAAAAGAAAAAAAAAACTCTTTTACTTTCTCGGAAAGTGCCTTGAGAAGCTTGTATCCTTTTCTGCCTCTTGCATAGTGAGTCTAGGTAGGCATTTTATGCATTGTTGCAATATCACTGAGCATATCAACTGGAGCAACTGGATCAATTGGAATAATGTCTTTCTCCCTTTGAACTCCCGAAGGGGGAGAAGGTATAGTCTTATTGTTAATCTCCATCTGAGATTCTCTGGATTTTTGAAAGATTATCTCTTCTTCAAGGACAACGTTTCTGCTTGTCTCAATCTGCCTCTGACCAGGGATGTTGATCTGGAATGTCTTTGAATATTCACTATATCCTTTCTTTCTAAAGGATCTAGCTTGGACTTCTTCTCTTTGGGTACATGAAGATACACTGGGCACCCAAATAACCTGAAGTGTTCAATCTCAGGCTTCACTCTTGTGAAGGCTTCTATTATGGTGAAGACTCTTGTTTTGAACATATACTGCGTCATGCATGCTTCTGCCCATGAAATCATAGAAGGATTATGATCATCCATTATTGCATTGATTGTCTCAAGGATGGTTCTATTCTTCCTCTTTCTCAAATAGTTTTGACTCCCTTTCAGTCAATGTGACTCCCTCTGAAGGATAAGCATCTTCTTTTGTTCTTGACCTGCATGGAACAAGAAAACAAGAGGAACCAAAACAATAATATCTCCTAAAGGAGAATAATGAGTACATCTCTAGAATCAAAACAATTTTAAGGATTGTTATCACAGCTACAACACCTATTTGTAATGTAGCAAACTTTATAAATATAAGTTAGAGGAATGATAATCAAACCTGGAGTCTTCACTTCCAGTGTGTTGCTTTTCTTCCAAGTCTCATTCACTCAGGATAACAAGTGCTTTCTTCAACCTATCTTTTGTACTAGGACAATATTCTATCTTGACAGAAGGTTGGGTTAGAGAACAAACTCTATGATCTCAACTTTAATCCATCTAATATCTTGACTTTAATTTTGACCAAAGGTTAGTATGATGGTCATAGCTTCAACATGCAACCTAGATCAAATAAATGTCATAATAAATAGATGGATGTCGGAATAATCAAACTTGGGTTGCATTATTCTTCTAAATGTGTTGGATCTTGAGATCCTTCTGGATCTATGACAAGAGATCGCTTCTCCTGCAAATACCCTTTAAAGCTTAACAATTTAAACACATGTGAGCACATACCTCTGATAGCATTTGCAGGTAGTGGCACCATTTGGTATCAGTGGTAATATTTACCAACTTCTTAAAAGACTTCAAGGGTGACTAAAACTGGTACAACAACTGATACTATAACTGTAATTGATACTGCAACTGATTCTGAAGTTGTAAATGCAATTGCAACTTAGGGTTTTATGAGGAAACCCTAATTTTTCAAACTTCAAATTTTGAAATTCTGATCCAAGGGATAGATGCACTGGGTTGAGGCGAGTACGCTGGTACAGTCAGATTTCTGAAAATCCAATTTTTAACCCCTCAAACTTGACCAACGGATTTCTGGATTAATGCTTCTGGGTTTCTGGTACTTCTGGTACTTTGTGAAAAATAGGGTTTCACTTTCCGGGAGATCTACCCACTGAAAAGGTGCACTGAAGGTGCCAAAGAGTTCCTTGGGTTAGGGCACAATTTTCTAGATGGTTTTGAGGCTGAAAATATTCTTCAATAAAAATCCCTAATTTCATGTACGACAACAATGATGTTTTTCCTTTTTCTTGTGAAGAATGCTTGTGCAATGGGTTCTTTCAGGACCTATGCTCTGATACCATGTTGATTTTTCAAAAGCTAGGTTAAACATGTAGTTCATTTAATTTCATCATGTCTTAACCATAAACAAGAATGTTGCAACAACCAAGATCACAAGAAGAAACACCATGCACAAGAACACAAGATATATCCTGGGAAACCCTTCTCAAACAAGGGAGAAAAACCCAACCAAATCCTTTGCTATACTCTTCAAGAGAAAGACCTTTCACCACCAAGAATATCCTAGCACACAAGAGGGTGCACAAAACCCTAGAACTCTAGCGCCCAAGAGAGGCACACAACTTTTACCAAGAAGTGTACTTGCTGAAATTTTTAAAACTCACAAGTGTGTGTGTCTACAATGAAAGATTCCATCTTACTTATATTAGACTTGTCCTGTCAACTAAAGTGTCTATTGGAACAATAGGGCCGAACTCACTTAGACATATTACTTATTTATTATTATAATAATTAATATTAATATTACTATTACTATTAATATTAATTATCTTTTACAGTTTATCTTTAGACACAATAAGATAGGGCCGACCTGTACCCTTTACACAATAACTAGGGTTACAGGTAGGTCTGACTCTTGAACAAAATATAGCAAAGGATATGATACGCCCACTAGTGCTCATACACTAGGGGTGCATCCATAGGGATGCCATGGACCCGATTCACTGCATTACATAGATGAACCAGGTCTTCACACGTGCACCTGTGCTCATCCACGGACACGTCTTCTCTACAGATCTGCTTTCCCACTGCCACCAATAGAAGGATCATTTGGAGTCTTCTCATCAACTCTGCTGCAACTAAGAGGAGGCCATCACATCTCTTCATTTTTGTTCTCATGATGATGTGCCCAACGCTTTTGGGATTTCCCACGTTCAACTTGTGCTCAACCACGAGCATGTCCTAACTCAACAGATCACTTTTACATCGGATAATCATCTGGAGTTATTCTCTCTCACGTCATGGAGGAGGCCATCTTTACATTCCTGACTCTGTCTCAAGCAGGAACCACAAACCCTTCATAGGGGCTTTCACTCAGGTTTGTAAGCTGAGAGAACGAATTCACAAGCTCCTATGTTCCACATCTCACATGTTTGTAAGCTGGAGGATGTCTCCCATAGTTGCTTTCATCAACACATATTGAGTTCATCATTTTTGCATGATTTGTGTGAGTTAGCCTAGTAAATAATGACCTGGGTAGATTTCTCGTGCTTGCTGTTGCAGATTTTGCTGTGTAGTGTGTTTTGATTTTCATTTGCAGTGATCATTTGAAAGTATTGCATTGCATAGTCATTTTTGAATTTTTGGGTGTGCTTCAAGTATCGACATTGGCGTGCGGAAAATTACCATTACCAATATCATACAACCCTGCTTGTTTTCAGATCTGTGTGACTTTGTGATACATTTTAGCTTTCATTATCTCCATTACTGAAACAATTTTTTTGCATTGCATAAGACTATAGGGTTAGCTTTTAGGTGCACTGGTGTGTTGCTTGTTGTTCTTTAGGATCTAAATTGTTTTAGATTGCAATTAACTATTTGGAGTGTGAGATCATTATGTGTTGTTTGAGTTTGTGAAAAAGGAAATCTCTTTTATCTTCCATAGATAGTTTTCATTGGAAGAAAATATTTGCATTGATCACATCTCCATATTTCAACTTTCTTTGAGTTTGAAAGAGTCAAAACATAACCAAGTTCACTTCCATATCCTTTGACTAATTAACAACCAATTAAAAATAAAGAGCTTATTATAAACTTTTCTTTTTAGAAAACCAACATAGTTAGGACTTAGGGCCTTGGTGTAGGATTGGAGATTTAACCCTCCAAGGACATTAAACCGAAACTATGAATTCACTAGAGAGTGTCTAAATCCATTAGTAGCAAGGACCACTTGCTAGGAAAGTATCTCTAACACAAGTGTCAAGTATGAGGTTGCACTAGAGCAAGTGGAGTGATATCCCCTCTCCATTTGTTTTGGTTTCTGTTGGACTACTACATGTACGAGGGTTTGGAAAGTGTCAAGGCCCTTTGGGGGGGATCACTTCTTGGAGCTTCGAGCTTGGTTTCCCTACCCATACATGTGGTCCCAACCCATGCTTGTTCTTCTCAGTTTCTGATTGCGAGGTGGTATCCATAGTGAATTTTCCTAGGGAATCACATAAGTTGACTATGGGTGGAAAGTACATGCAGTACTTGAGATAGATGTTGAATCCCTTTTTCAATTACCCTAGAGGGTGCCTGTCTTCATGAGGGTACTTTCACCAGTAAGGGATGTTATGCATGGGTTACTGTAACTATCTCTCACACCTTTGCTAGCCAAATATTGGGCATTTGAAATCCCCTAAGGGTTGGTTTTTGGAAGGTCCCTTTGTCTCAAGGTTTTTGTGTTGATAACATAGATTTGGTAGGGGTGTGCTTTGTGGTTTTGGTGTCTATTTGGCCATAGGACATTTTTTTTCTCAGATAAAACATAGTTTTTCATCATGGTTGACCACCGGCCATGTAGAAAACGAGGACTTTCTCATGAAGGGGAAGATCCACCAATTATTAGGTGAAGGGTATTATCCACAAAAAATGACACTAACACGGTATCCTTTGAAATCCACACAATATATTCAGAGGGGAGTGATCTCATAGAAATTGAGGTGGTTGATGAAAGTCCTCCACAAAACTTCACCCCCCCTTTGACTGGGCCTTTTGACCCCATTATTCTTGGTGTCCCTTTTTCACATTTCATCCATTCTCACCTGATGTTAGGCATGCATTATTCATCCAATATGGGAGGACCCATTCCCTCATCACTTAGCACATCGGGAGGAGTCTCTTTGACTTCCTCCTTTCCATTTATTAGTGGAATAGGTTCTTCCACCACCATGCCTAGTACATTTTGTTTCTCCATGTGGGGAGCACCCTCGATTACATCTTTTCCTTCCACTGGTTTCCTAGTGTAATTTTTCCCACCATATCCATTCCAATTCCCTCATCCAAATTTATTTTTGGTGGGGGGAAAGGCCTGTGTTTTTATGTTGGAGGCATATATCCTTCTACCTCTGGTATCCCTATAGGTATCCCAACAATACCTAATGTTGGTTTCCCATTTCGTTGGAATACCAATTTTGGATTTGGTCCTACTCCTAGTGTCTTTCCTAATGTTGGGGGCAATAATGTCTCTAGGGGTTCATATTTCCATGGGGAACTTGTGTCTCCAGGGATCCCAATAGCTCTGAGGGTAGTAATATGAGGGGGAAAAATGTCCACCAGGGTTGTAGGGCATATCTTCTTCGACCTCGAGTTCATTTGTCAAAACACCATTTCCTTTCTCAACAACGTTAGATCTTCTAGATTTTTCATGATTGGCCAATGGCCCCATCTAAAACCAATCCGTGTGGTCGATAATTCCCACAAAGTTTCCATATGATATTCCAAAATTTGATGGTAAATATTGAGAATATCCTTCAACACATTTTATGACGTACCACTTATGGTGTGCTTTGAACTCATTAGTGGATGATAATATATGGTTGAGGATTTTCCAGAGAACCTGGACTGTTAACATGGCCAAATGGTACATTGAGTTACTTAATGCCACTTATCACAATTTCTTGAACTTAGCCATGGATTTTCTAGCACACTTCCAATTGCCAATACAATACGAGATTGGGATTGAAATTTTGACATCACTACATCAGAACACCACCACTCATATTTATGGTCATATCCATGAATGGAGATGGTATAGATGACTCATCGAGCTAAGATTTCAGATCAATTGTTGGCTGATTTGTTCTTCATTTCACTGTTGCCATCCATATCCAAGGACGTAGCCATATCAGATGTATTGAATGAGAAGCAGGTGTTCATGCACGCCCAACATTTTGATTTGATTTATTCACAGTAAGGTACATAGTATGATATCATGCCTCATGCTCCAAGGTCGTTAATCAATCTTTCTAGACCAAATATAGGGCCACATGACGATGGTGTGGTTGGTTCCATTTCCAATGTTTATGTAGGTTAGTTGGATGGGAATATGAGACAAATTTCTGTATCTACAAGTCAAACAACTACTTCATCTACTTCCTAAACTTTTTCAGTCCCCACTCAAACCTCCGAGGTGAATTTGGTACAATCCACACAACCGAAGAATCCTCAACAACCTGGAGGAAAGAAGAAGAAGAAGAAGAATAAGAAGAATAACTCTTCCACTTAGCAAGGGAATGTGGAAGCCCAAAACACCACTAGTGGAGGAACTAAAGAGAAAAATAAGAACAAGTTTCCCTACAATATTTGTGGTGGAGACTATCTCACTCACTAGTGTCCAAGGATGGATGAGATCCATTGCTACTTTTCCTAGCAGGGAGATCCCCAACAACATGATGTTGTATTGACAAATTGATTCCCTCCACAACAACAAAAACTAGCTGCATCAAATTCTGCACCTCTGCAAGGGGGCATGGAAGGTCACTCCTAGCAAGGGGGTTCTTTGTCGAATGACAACATCTTTATGTGTGACAAGATGGTTAAATTACAAAATTGTGCTCTTAATTATGAGAATCCTGAGAGTGGTTCTTCGAATAAGGACCTAACATATACTTCTCATCTTGATGGCCCTCTCTAGATATAGAATCCATCTATTGACATAATGTTTCACTCACCTAAGGGTGTCCTTCATAGGTCTACAAATACTCCTAACACACAAGCTTCCCAATAATATAGTATTGTGGAAGATATAGCCCAGGACCCATGTGCCATGTCAACCCTCTAAGATATCAAAAGTTTACCAATGCAATGGAAGGCCCTATTGTAGGCTATAGATAGGGTTGGCCCTTCAGACACTCGATATATTACTTTTGACACGAACCAAAGTTGGCATAGGCTCTCCCACCATATTTATTTTTAGATACAAGTAGTCTCATGTGGGCTCAACATCTTTATAACTATTGTTGATGAAGGAGCCTCCACTTGCATTATGGACGTGTCATGTTGGAGAGCTATCGGTTCTCTAGAGCTCGTTCAAACCAACACCATGTTGAAGAAATTTGATGGTCATACCTTCAAGCCTCTTGGAATCATGCTCACCTTTCCTGTAGAGTTAGATGGAAATACTTTCTCGATCAGAGTCAAGGTATTCGACAACCTACTAGATTACAATATTTTTCTTGGGTGTAGCTATTTCTACACAATGAAAACTATAATATCCTCGGTCTTTAGGGTCCTCCTCTTTCCCCATGACAGTAAGATCATAATTATCAATAATATAGAATATTGCACACTCGACTATAGGACTAGTAATGTCACAAAAATTCTATTCATCAGTGGTTCCTCAAGTTCCTATGAGAGTGTGGGTGCAAGGATGTTCAAAGATTCATTACTTATGGGTACATTTTCCCTACTGACATCACTCACTACTCAAATTGTGACTTCTATTTGTATGATCTCTTTGGGAACTTCTAACACTCAATGGTCTCCTAACCCTCAGGTGGTGCCTAATCCTTTATAAGTTGATTCATTTGGAGATAGTATGCTAATAAGTGTGGTTGATATTACTCCTCATCTTATCCAATAAATGTCTACTGGCACTGGTTAGAAAATCAATCCCAATATGGAATATGATCAACATAACTTGCCCACTTGGGTGGTCACTCCATCCAATTCACATGACTTCCTAGATACTGAGTTTCCTTTAGATGAGGCCATCATGGAGGTCATGGATTCAATTGATAAGACAAATGAATATGAACATTATTGATTGATCAGAACAAATGAGGGTTGATAAGAATAATCTTGATTTAGGATTGGGGGCATTTTCTGGGTCATCTAGTGAATTGCTAGGTCTTGAACAATTTGAGCCTTAGATTAATTTTTCGGAACTTGCCACCAAATTATCCAATCTTAGCCATATAGAAGATGAACATTTCGTACCTTTTCTATGTCTTGACGGGCATCATTGAGGAGCTATGATAACTCACAAGATTGCTCACTGTATTTGTCATCATGTACTAGTTCTTGATAGTGACATAGTTCTTGTTAATTTTCGGAACCATGAAGATTCATGGATGTGGAAGTTTGATCCTATATGGCATGGCCTTGGCATGGTGTGCCACATAATGTTGATAATTTCCCATGAGTTCATCGATGATGACAAGAATCCTTGGCTCAAGCCTAGAAATGGGCTCTACTTCGTGTAAACCATCAGGATGCATAGTGCCTTAAACATAGCTGTGTGATGTGACTTCTTTTTATTTTTCCGTGTGGGTTGATTAGGTTCAAATATTATCATGTTTGGTGCTTGATTTTCATATGTTAGTAGGATCCCCTTGGCTTCATTGTAGGCACACACATGGTGAGATCAAGAGGGTTACATATGCTGGTTCATTCGATAGCTAGCTATGTTGGTATTGTCACAGTAATTAAGCATTAACAAAAGCATGCATGTACATAAACATGGATTTCCAATGACATCATTTGAAATAATTAGGAACCGAACCATATGTATATAAAAGACATAGACAATAAATCATGTCCAAAAAATCCAAAAACATTTGTTTTTTATGAGATTTCACTACACACTTTAACCTCGAGTCTAGTATTTATGGATGTGTTTTACATGACTCAGTGATGTTTTGTTTGGAATTTTCTATGGTGACACCCATTGAATCATGAGGTATGTGTTCTAACTGTCATATAGGGATAGGTTTTTCCCTGCATCCCGTTGTTGCATTATTAATCATCGCTTTTTCCATCACAATGCCTTAGTTTGATCCCATCAGGTTGTGACCTTAGCCTTTCTTTTTTGCACATCGTAAATTGTGTGGTAGTTTCTACCCTTCATGGGAACCCTAGTTAGCATTCCCTTTTCCATTTCGTTCCCATGTTGCATTTTTCTGTATGCCCAGGAACCCTTATTTAGACCCACTATGAATAAAAGTTGAGCCACATTTTTCTCTCTTAGTCTTTTTCTGGCCACGCCCTGAGGGGGTTCCCATCATATTTATGTTGCTTGATGGTTACATGTACATATTTATTCTTATGTCTCAGTGCCTCTTACTACGTTGATGTTTTCTTTTATCCCACTTATTGCCACTATAATCACTCTTGACCTATTTCCGCTTGCATTAACTTGCCACCATTTTTTAACCTTTATCCTTGGAGAAAATTGTTGCTATGAGTGGACATCACTTGCCCAATCCCCTTTTGCATATTATTTGCATAGGATGGTTCCATGTGCTTGGAACACAGTTGCATTCCATTGATCCACTCGTTTTCTCCAAATGAGCTAACTTTTAACTCTTTTTTGTGCTCATTAAAACATGAAAAAGACATGATCGAGTATAATTTTACCTCCTTTCCACAGCCATAAAACTATGGAAAATACACTATTGAACATACTTTTATATCTACTTCGCACTTGTAAAAACATGAAGTAGACACCAAAAAGAGTTTTTTTTTTTTTTTTTACCTTGATCTGTATTTGATAAAGTGGAAATCGTCAGTTGTTGTCGCCCTTGAACAAAGCACCTATTTTATTCATTACCTTACAGTTGGGTTATATATTTCCTAGGAATTGTACCATCATTATGAGTTATATACTCATTTAGTTGGTTACTCTTCCAATCACTATGGAGAGTGCTTCAATTCCTCATGCATTGATTGTTGGTGCTCTTGATTTAGTGTTTCCAATTCATTAGTAAGTCATGCTATATGTTTAAGGGAAGTGAAGCCCGAGTCGACCATTCTTTAGTTTCATTGACCTTTCATGTCGACCATCCCTATGCCAGTTATACTTAGTGATTATATCTCTTCACAAACATCTCTTGGTTATTGTTTCGTGTCGAATGATGGGGGATACACCAGGGCCTTTCTTCGAAGAATCTATTCCTATCAACACCAACACCTTATTTAGGAATGGGATATAGAATCCAGATAGTACCTTGGAACTTGCAGGCATTAGTGGTAGGTCTCCTCATGGTTGAAAATGGGTTTACATTATTGACTCCCGATTGGTCAATTTTATGAATGTTCAACATTAGTCACTCTATTCACACTCATTAGATTGTACTAGGTACCTTGGGGTCCATTTTCATTATTTGTAGGTCCCCTCATGTTTGTTAACAATATTCATCAATGACGGGTAATTAAATAGTTTCTACTATGATCAACCTTAGATAATCTATTTGCATGCTTTAGAATCGTATCATTGACAAGATTAGATTGAATACCTTGGGCCTAGGGGGGTATCACTCCTTTTTTCTACCTCTCCCAAGTTGCGATGGAGTATATCACTTATGTATGAGTACTTTGAAGAACACATGGGAACTTTCATTAGTGCTAGACGTCTTCATGTTGTATACTGTGACATAGATCCACATTTTATTTTCTCATGGATATGATATTTTTGATGACATGGATCCACTGTGTACATTTTCATGTCCATGGTATTGAATATCATCACATGTATTTATAGTGTATTGTGTTGGTGGCAATGATTTTTCCTACATCCGAGCATGGGTATTCCTACCTCGGGGATGATCTATATATACATGTTTGGTTGATGATTGTTGCAAGTACTCACTGGTTCCTTTTTTTGCGAGAATCATTCCTTATGCCACTTAAATTTATGATTGGTAATGTATTTCAGACATTAGTTCCTCTTTTGACCTCACACATTAGGGTGCTTCTGTTGCACCTCTATTTGTCACCTTGGGCTTAATGATGGACCTAATGATGTTGTCTTGTCAAAAAATAATTATTAGCCCTCAAAATTCCTAATTTTTCTGCATGGTCGCACCTTGCCCTTTGCAATGCATGGCTGGTCGCTAGTTTCCCTCTTGAAACATATGACCAATCACTAGTTTCCCTTGTGCAACAAACACATGCCTCTTGAATCTTTTAAAATTGAGGAATTTAGAGAAGATCAAATCGAAATAGGCTGGCCATGATGCATCATGACCTCTAGAACTTGTGCCTAACCTGTCATTCATCAAGTTCCAAGATTTGAACCTATATTTAGAAGCTCCTCCCTCAATATATAAAACAAGGAAAGATCAAGAGGTAAAAACACAATAAGACAATTCAAGACACGCTTATGTAGCCAAAAAATTCAGGGAGATCATATTTCTATAGTCTTCAGAGCTTAGATATCATTGCTGGAGAAGTCTAAGAAAGGAATTCTCAAGGAGCTTGGAGCTGGAGGACTGCTTCAACAAGTCTTCAGGTCTCATTTGATGTATTTTTCCATTTATTAATATATATCTATGGTTTTCCCCTCCAGTTTGGTGTGATCTATGTGTGTTGCATACATTACATTGGTAGATATATCTTCCATTGAGAAAGGTAGTTTGTATTTGATACATAACTTGCCTCTTTATGCTTAAATATTTTTTGAGAATGGTTTGGTTGTTGTATTATGTGAAGGTGATGGGTTGCAATATCTAGTAAGTATATCCAGGAGTTTCATCACCACAAGAAGCGATAGGACAACCATCGGTAAAAGGTATGTTTTCTCTCTCTTATTTTAGAATAATTAGAGAGCGTGTAATTTAGATCTAGAGGAATTCACAAGTGATATATCCACAGTCTGTCACTGATCATAGGTAGATCATTGAGTGTTCTCACATATCCATAGGGGAGATAAATCTGGAACACTTGGAGGGAATACTATTCGAACTTGTGATGATATGCATAAAACATTTTTGAATAAATATCAAGATTATTGTAAAGCTAGAGTTCTTCATGAAGAAAATTTTAAAATGACTCAAAATAAGATGAAATCTTAACATATTTTGTTTAAAGATTTCAATATAATCTACCAAGATCCAAATAAAATAAGTTGGATCCAGATACTCTTCAAATTATTTTTCTAAGAGGAATTAGGGAAGAATGTATTGATTTTCTTAATCTCATGGGAATTGAAGAGGTGTCTTAGCTATCTTATGATGATATTCATAAATTATTTAAGTGTTAATCTAGAGGTAATGTTAAACATAGTAAAGGCCCTCAAGACCTTGTTTCTAGAGTTACAAAATTAGTTGGAGGAGGAGTAATTAGAGTAGAAATTTGGAATTTATTAGATAATTCTAAAACTAACATTCTTAGTTCTATTAGCTCATAGTTATATATATTACAAATTAAAAATAATCATGAAGAAACAGATTTAGCATTATCTATATTTTGTCCTAAATGTATAAAGAAGCATCCATTATGATATTGTTCATTAAATAATGTAGAAATTTGTGCTATTTGTGCAAAAAATCATTCACAAGTGCTTGTCCTTCATTACCAGAGCTCAAAGCAGTATATCAAGGAGCTAATGAAAGTATAGTTCAAGTCTATTTTGTAGCACATAAACAATTATGGTAGCCTCATCCAACAAGCATGATGTAAGATCTTCACAAAATTATGCTTCATATTATTCTAATCCATAATATCGTCCTTAAAACTAGTCTCCACCCATGCCTTGGAAAACATGGCCTTCTCAGTAGGCTCAAAGCCAACCTTGGAAACAAGGATGGAGAGGGCCTATTTTTGGGAACATGCCAGCTTAGTCTTATCCTCCACAACAATATCAACCATAAAATCAACAAGAATAGTACCCACAATTATAACAATGACAACAATTGCAATTTCCAACGAATCAACCTTCTCCAAGACCTCCTCAAATACATGCACAACCCATTCTAACCCAAATGATAAATTATTTTATCCTGCTTATAACATTGAGTTACAAACTTACCTAGCATATTTCATTTCCCTTATTTCTTATTTATTTACAAGACATTAATTTATGATCAGGGAAAGTAATCAATAAAAGAACTTCTCCAATAATTTTTGAAAAGGATGATGATGAGAAAGTTTCTAATCAATTCAAAAATCATGACAATACTACTCCAATAATACAGACCCTTTCTCCAGAAATTATAGATCAACCAGAAGCATCCAATCCTCTTCCTCATCTGGAGAGGTTGAAATTGGATAAACCACTTAATCAACTTGAATTTGATTTCCTAGGAGAATTGTGAAATGCTTGTGTTAAAATTCATTTTTTTTCAAGCCATTAAATATGTTCCTATTGTTGGGGTCCTATAATCATAGGTAACTCGATTCTTCGGCTGCTAATTTGGAATCGCTCCCGTGATGAAGACAACTCGCTTGGTTGATTTCATTTTCCCCTCCATCCATTTCGCCCGATCCTTCATTACCCCACTACATCCTTCATCCACCTTTTCCACCCACTCCCTTGCCCATTTGTCCCGCTGACTACATCTCGCCCACCACTCATCCCTGGATAAACAAACTTAGGATAGTAAAATATTGGTTAGTTTAATAAAGTGATTAATAATAAATAAAGGATTAGATTAATTAGTAATGTTAGTAGTTAGTAAATAGGTCAATAAAGTTAGTGTAATTAGACTAATAAACTAGGTTAGTTTTGTTAGTAATTAATTAATTAAATTAGTAATTAATTAATTAAATTAGTAATTAAGTTAGTAGTTAAGTTAGTGTATTAGAATTAAAAGTTAATTAAAAAATAAAAAATAAAAACATATATTAAAATATTTAATAAAAAAAAAAATATTAATAAACATATAAAATATTTAACAAAAATCAAATTAAAAACAAAACAATATAAAGAAACATATATTAAAAACAAAACACAAAACAAGAATAATAAACATAATACAAAAACAAATAAAAAAACGAAATATAATAAAAAGCAAAAACAAATAATATAAAAACAAAAAACAAAAAATCAAAATCAACTATATCCTAAGTCTACCCACTCACACATACATATCAGACCCCCCCTCCCTCACGTCACATCACCTAAGGGGGTCCGATAAGTGGTATTGGGAGGGACACTTGTCACCTCTTGGTGAAATTGGACCCCCACTCCCAATACCACTTACCACCTCAGGGGGGGTCCGATATACCGCTTACCTCTCCAAAACTGCCCTCCCCTAATTTTTCAAAACCATCTGTTTTTTGCCTTTTTAACACCTCGTCTTTCGAAGCGGATTCAGGGAAAACAGAGACATATTTTTAAAAACCAAGAGAGGTTTTTGTTCAACACGGGCTGAAGAACAAAAAAATCTTCCATTTTTTTCACAGGTGCTACTAGTTGGGAGAATCGAGCCATCTTTCAGCCTCATTTTTTCAGTTTTGCGTTTTTCCTGTCTCAGTCCTGATTTTGCGGGAGCTGTTTCGGCAAGCTGGAGACGGAATTGGAGAAACTGAAGGAGGTTTTTGTTCGAAACATTCTCATATACAATAACCTCCTCCATATTGTACACATGTGTCACCGTTAAAGAGAAACAAATGTCTGAGTTGACCCCTTATTTGCAGAAATTCGGCCCGTCTTTCATGGCGAACAATTCCATATTTTTGGGGATTTGTTGCTATTTTTGGCCGAGGTAGTTGAATTCGACCTCCTGAGCCTAGGGAGAGTCCGTTCCATATATTGTAATGAGTCACATGCACATGAGAGATCAATAGGGACCATGATTTAATTTGTATCAGTGCTCACATAGCTTTCTGCATTTTCATCAATTCAATAATACAATCTCAACGATTACAGGATTCTTGTGTCAAATCCATTGGTGAAGTTTTTCTCACTGTGATTTTTTTTTCCTCTGTTTTCATATATGTTTCTCTTATCTATTGTTTTAAAGAGATTTAAGATCAGGATTTGTGTAAAAACACCATGTTCCCAGTTTAAAGCAATGTTAATGTTTTCCATTGAAAGTTTAAACACATAATTCTTTACTGCTCTGTTTTTAATTCGACTTCTTAACATTTTTTCCTCTGCCACACCTCAAGCCTATGAAGAATCCAGTGATTTTCCTACCTTTCCCTGTAAGGCTGTCTGTAGAATTTTTTTTTGATTAAATCTCAGATTGTGACTCCATTGCCCATGGTTCCTCTTCTCTGCACCTACCCAACTCAAAAACATATTCTATTCTGCATAGCTAGCCTAAGATCCATACTCAAACAAAGTTGTATCAGACAGGGAGATCCATCTTTGAGTCTTGGAGGGATAGATCCAAGACTCAAAGTGGTTTTGATGTGGCCTCTGTGACTGCCTCCACAGCCTTGGGCAAATTACAAAGTGCTAACAGATTGGCGACCGTACTGGGGAGATTTCTCCAGTAGTGCACTTCAAGTTCCATATCTGATCACTGATGGTGGACAATGACCAGACACAAGAAGGTTGAAATATTTCACCTAGCGACTCCAATCATCTCTAGACAATGCCAACTCAAAGACTCCACTAGAGGAATAACCTGAAGCATGACCAAGAAATCTGGAAAGAGAAGGTATTCAAACTCAAATTGCATTCAAGACATCTTTTGTTTTATTTGTAATTATGTTCTATGTTATTCTAAACTTGATCAAAAGCACATTGCTGAAGATTGCATTGACCACCTGCTAATTGATGAGCCTCAAGAGACTAAGCCCCAAATTATAGATCATGTATATACTCATACACTTGCAGAAAGCCCAGTGAGACATGAGACTCGTGATTTATCTCCTGCCATTATTGAAATTCCAGTTATCTATAAGCCCCTTGCTTTACCTCCTATACCTGTGAAAATCCCAGACCGATACAAGCCTCTAGATTTGCCTGCTATTCTCCATGACCTCCCTGTCAATTATAACAATAATCTTCCCAGGTTTGATGGAGAAAATGTGAATATCCCTGTTGAAAAGCACATCCAGAGTCTTGAGGATTTTCTTGATTTGTTTGAGGTAGAAGATGATGATGTCTGCATTAGAATGTTTGCCCTATCATTGCAAGGTAAAGTCAAAAATTGGTTTAAGGATATTCTAGCTGCAAGCATTAGAATTTTTCGTCAATTTGTGAAAATTTTCCTAGATAGATGGGTGATCATGAGAAATGTCTTTCTCATCCTAGAATAATATGACCATTTGAAAAGACAACCAGGGGAGACAATACCTCAGTTTTCTGCAAGGTTCAATAAGGTATATCATGCAATGCATGCTGATATAAGGCCACCCCCAAGATCAGCTCACTTGCATTACCCAGATGCCTTCGATCCTGAGATGGCATTCCAATTAAGGGAAAGGAACACTGCAACACTTGAAGAAATACAGAAGATTGAAGTTGATGTGGAAGCTAACTTTCTAAACAGAAAGGAAAAGCTAAGGGCATAAGAGAAAGATAGAACATAAAATGAATGGATGACATCTTCAGAAATGAAACTAGATGTCCTGACAAATACTATAAAAGAGATGATGCAAATGATTAACAGGAAAGATAAACTTGTTGTTCAAAGAACACATGTTCCAATAGTTCCAGAACAGACAAGGATCAATGTCTCGAAACACTTTGTAGTTCATCCGTGCTACCATGGTTTGGATAATGATTCTTTCATGTATTCAATTCACAACATAGTCAAAGATGAAGCTCCATCTCAGCTTGTTGAAGAACCATCAACTGATATGATGTGTATGGTGGGTGATTTTCCTTTCACGGATGATCTTCCCAAGTGTGATGAGGATTACATTCAGATGGATTTTCCAGAGAAATTAGAAACATACTGTTGGGAGGAAGAGGATCGTTTGCAATCCCAACAAGACAGTCTATCTGTGCATAGTAATTATGATAGCAATGATCAAAGTGCAAAAAATATCAGAGTAAGTGGAAACACTCTACCCTTATGTTTCTCATCTTTTCAATTTCTGAAAAGAAACTCTAGGCAAGTTGTAAATAGTGAAGACAAATTTTTTTCTGATGAGTCAATAAAGGATGTCATTGATGACATGGGACCTGTTTTAGAACCAAAATCACAGTCACTAATTTCCCTTGACTTTCAAAGTCCAGAGCTCGAAACAAGATTTGAATCAGTGGAATGTAATTCTGTGCCATTAGATTATAATTCATTTCAAATTTTGAAGGAAACTCTTGAACAAATGTTGAAGGATAAACACACAGAAAGTCATGAAATTTCACTTGAATCAACGCAAAAATCTTATCAATATTTCCAGGATATGATAATTGATCGGTTGGATGACCTGTGTGGTCAAAATCATTCTTCATTCGCCAGTCATGAGATGAAAATATGTTATGATCTTGACATGGTCAAGCAATTAGCTTCACAATCTACTTCAACAACAATCTTACTGCTAAACCTATCAGAACAACTGTAGCCATATCAGAAATTGCATGAGGATGCAAATAACGTAGACACAGTGCCAGAGCATGTTGCTCACTTGGCTGGATTTAAAAAATCAAGGAATAGGTCAAGTCTATCTTGATCCAGTGGCTATTTATATGGAGAAATTGTTCATCACAAAGCCACAATGCATTTCCAATATTTATGTTATATGTCATGTTTATCAAGCTCCTTGTGATGAAGATCGATATGGAAAGCAGTTCATGATGCCTATGCAAGTTCTATTTCTAATATTGATTGAAAACATTGAAAGAGTAGAGCTAGTAGAGCAGTTGCTTGACTGGATGTACTGGCATTATTGTATCATTTAGAATAACAAAATTACCAGTAGTGTAGGGTAGGTAGCAGTTTTGAATAAGCTCAGTCATTTGAGCATCTTTTTAGTATTGTATGGTTTCCAGCAGAGTTTGCAATTGATGATATCTAGTTTAGTGTTCAGTCAAATCTGAGCCAGTTTGAAGATTGTAGCTTCGGTGACTCCATGGCCCAATGAATAAAGCACTGGTCTGCATGTTCATAATTCAATGGTTCTTGACACCTCCTGAAAGAGCTGACATCTCCAGGTGAAGCCTATGTTGGGGTCCTATAATCATAGGTAACTCGATTCTTCTGCTGCTGATTTAGCATCGCTCCCATGATGAAGACACCTGGCTCGGTTGATTCCATTTTCCCCTCCATCATTTTTGCCCGATCCTTTATCACCCTACTGCATCCTTCATTCACCTTTTTCACCCTCACTCCCTTACCCATTTGTCCCGTTGACTACATCTCGCCCGCCACTCATCCCTGCATAAACAAACTTAGGATAATAAAATATTGGTTAGTTTAATAAAGTAATTGATAATAAATAAAGGATTAGATTAATTAATAATGTTAGTAGTTAGTAAATAGGTCAACAAAGTTAGTGTAATTAGACTAATAAGCTAGGTTAGTTTTGTTAGTAATTAATTAATTATTAATTAATTAAATTAGTAATTAAGTTAGTAGTTAAGTTAGTGTATTATAATGAAAAGTTAATTATAAAATAAAAAATAAAAACATATAAAACATATAAAAATCATATATTAAAATATTTAATTAAAAAAACATATATTAATAAACATATAAAATATTTAACAAAAATCAAATTAAAAACAAAACAATATAAAGAAACATATATTAAAAACAAAACACAAAACAATAATAATAAACAATAAAAATATATATTAAATAAAACATAATACAAAAACAAAAAAAAAAAATGAAATATAATAAAAAGCAAAAACAAATAATATAAAAACAAAAAACAAAAAACAAAAAATCAAAATCCACTATATCCTAAGTCTACCCACTCACGCATACATATCGGACCCCCCCTCCCTCACCCCACATCACCTCAAGGGGGTCCGATAAGTGGTATTGAGAGGGACACTTGTCACCTCCTGGTGAAATCGGACCCCCCCTCCCAATACCACTTACCAACTCAGGGGGGGTCCGATATACCGCTTAACTCTCCAAAATCGCCCTCTCCCAAATTTTCAAAACCATCCGTTTTTTGCCTGTTTAAAACCTCGTCTTTAGAAGCGGATTCCGGGAAAACGGAGACAGATTTTTAAAAATCGAGAGAGGTTTTTGTTCATAATAGACTGAAGAAAAAAAACCTCTTCTAGTGTTTTCACAGGTGATACCAGTTGGGAGAATTGAAGCCATCTTTCAGCCTCATTTTTTTAGTTTTGTGTTTTTCCTATTTCAGTTCTGATTTTGCGGGAGTTGTTTCGAAAAGATGGAGACGAAATTGGAAAAACTAAAGGAGGTTTTTGTCCAAAACATGCTCATATACAATGACCTCCTCTATATTGTACACAGGTGTCACCATTAAAGAGAAACAAATGTATGAGTTGACCCCTTCTTTGCAGAAATTCGGCCCGTCTTTCATGGCGAACAATTCCAGATTTTTGGGGATTTGTTGCTATTTTTGGCCGAAGTGGTTGAATTAGACCTCCTAAGCCTAGGAAGAGTCCTTTCCATATATTGTAATGAGTCACATGCACAAGAGAGATCATTAGGGACAATGATTTAATTTGTATCAGAGCTCACAGAGCTTTCTGTATTTTCATCAATTCAATAATACAGTAGCAACGGTTACCTGATTCTTGTGTCAAATCCATTGGTGAAGTTTTTCTCACTATGATTTTGTTTTCCTCTGTTTTCATATATGTTTCTCTTCTCTATTGTTTTAAAGAGATTTAAGATCAAGATTTGTGTAAAAACACCCTGTTCCCAGTTTAAAGCAATGTCAATGTTTTCCACTGAAATTTTAAACGCAAAATTCTTTACTGCTCTGGTTTTAATTCAACTTCTTAACATTTTTCCCTTTGCCACACCTCAAGCCTATGAAGAATCTATTGATTCACCTACCTTTCCCCTGTAAGGCTGTCTGTAGAATTTGTTTTTGATTAAATCTCAGATTGTGACTCCATTGCCCATGGTTCCTCTCCTCTGCACCTATCCAACTCAAAAACATATTCTATCTTGCATAGCTAGCCTAAGATACATACTCAAACAAAGTTATATCAAATAGAGATATCCCTCTCTGAGTCTTGGAGGGCTAGATCCAAGACTCGAAGTGGTTTTGATGTGGCCTTTGTCACTGCCTCCACAACCTTGGGGGAAAATTACAGAGTGCTAACACCTATTTATGCTAAAGTTGTTTGAAGTTATGATTAAGGAGTCCTAGTAGTAAGAAAATGCATCCCCAAACTGTCCAAGTACTTAATAAATTAGTTGATTTAATGTCAGGGAAAATATTTATGACTAAATATGTAGACCCTAGAAGTCTTATTATCAATATTCACATCAACAATATTTCTATTGCAAATAATTTAATTGACTTAGGAGCCACAGTCAATGTAATGACTAAGGAAACCATATATAAAATTCAATTATTTAATCTTCATCAAACTCCTATAGTTTTACAATTAGTTGATAGATCTATTGTTAAACATGAAGGACTATTAGAAGATATAATAGTTTTTGTGTATTTTTGGGAATATCCTATAGATTTCATGGTTTTACAACCCAAATCTAATCTTGATGGTTACCTGTAATTCTAGGAAGACCATGGTTAGTCATTGTAGATGCATACATTGGATGCAGATCAAAATATATTCCAATTTCACATGGGGATTCTATTAAGAAGTTTACTTGGTATCTGCCAACAAAATCTATAGATTTAGAAATTTCTCCATGGGTTAGTAATGAAAATAGTGATGGTGAATTTTTGTAGCCATTGTTAACACTTGATCAAGCTATGAACTTTAAAGAGGAAACTGGAGATGATCTGATTATAAATTTAATAGACCATCTTCATTCATTTTAGAATCTCGAGGGGCATTCCTTTGGTCATATATTAGATAAGAATTTTCAATAGAATTGTTATTTAAACACTTTATCATCACAATTCAAAATATGTTGTATCAAAATATTATAGTATACTGGTTGAAATTAGTCAAGAAAAAACATTGAACATCGATCCTAGGCTTTAAGAATTCTAGAAAAATCATCCGATTAAGTTACTACAAAAGCATTATGGTACATTTTCATGGGAATATATTGATATGAGAGAAATTCATCCAAATGTTTTCACACATCATATTTATATTCAAGATGATTTCCAACACATTCGACAACCTTAGACACACTTGAATCCCACTTTAAGAGAAATAGTGAAAGAAGAACTACAAAAGCTACTTAATGTGAATTTTATCTGTCCTATTTCAAATGGTCAGTGGGTTTCACCTTTAGTAATCGCCCCTAAGAAAAATAGTAAGTGGGGAGTATGCATTGATTACCGTGAATTGAACAAAGCCACTTTAAAGGATCATTTTCCTCTTCCATTCACGGATCAAGTTCTAGATACTTTGGCAAGTGAGATTTTTTATTTTATTTTCTTAATGGATTTAGTGGTTATAATCAATTATAAATATCTCAATAAGATCAAGATAAAAATAATTTCACCTGCCCATGGGGAACACATGCTTACCAAGTACTACCCTTTGGATTGTGTAATGCCCCTACTAGTTTCCAAAGAGATGTATTAGGTATTTTCTTTGAATTGGTTCATGATTGTGTTGAATTTTACATGGATGATTTCATTGTGCATGGAAATACATTTGAATAAGCTATGGAAAATATTGAAAAAGTTAATTAGATGTTAGGAAAAAAAATATTTCTGTTGGTAATAAAAAAATTCACATGTTACTAATAGAAGGGATCATCCTTGGTCATTATATATATCTTATAGAAATTAAGGTGGATCCAACAAAAAATAAGGTAATTTCAAATTTTCCTATTCCCAAAACTCAAAAATATGTGCTTCATTTCTTAGGGCATGCAGGTTATTATAGAAATTTTATTGAAAATTTTACTAAAATTGCATCACCTTTGTTTATATTACTTTCTAAAGGCAATGAATTTTTTGGACTAATCAATGTTAGAATGCTTTTGAATATCTCAAAGAGAAACTTTTTGTAGCACCAATATTACAAGGACCAAATTGGTCCTTGCATTTTTACATCTCCACTGATGCTTTATATACAACCATTGTAGCATTATTTGGACAAAAAGAATAACACCAACCCTATTCCATATATTTCATTAGCAAGAACCTTACTCCCGTTGAATTGAATTGTACGATCATAATAGAAAAACAGTTTCTTGATGTTGTTAATGCTATTAATAAATTTCATCATTACACTACTGGTTATGTTATATTCATACATATTTATCACTCTGCTATTCAATATCTTATGAATATGCCTATAGAAATGGTATAGTAACTTGATGGCTTTTATTTCCACATGAATTTGATATTACCATCTTAGATAAACCTAGGAAAGAAAATGTAGTTTCTTACTTTCTTTCTAGGATTACTAATGAGGGTGAAGCTATTATTGTAGCATATGTTTTTCCCAATGAACATTTATTTTCACTATATGTACACATGATGGTTTGAAAATATTTCTAAATATTTGGCTATATAAAATATTCCACAATATTTTTTCACTAAAGGAGTGACAAGCAATTGTTAGACAAAGTTCCATGTACTCAGTTCAAGGCCACCTCTTCCACATAGGACCAGATCTAGTTATCCAATGATGTGTTCACAAAGATGAGGTCTTTGACATCCTACAAGAATTCCATGATGAACCTTGTGTAGGACACTTTTTTGATAAAATAACTACCAGAAAAGTCCTTCATCTGGGATACTATTGGCCTACCATTTTCAGGTATGCCAAGAAGTATGTCAGAAGTTGTGACAATTGTTAAAGAATGGGTTGATCACTGCAATCATATGAAATTCCTTTGTAGCCTTAGATATTGATATATCCTTCTGAAAAATGGGCTCTAGATTTTGTTGTGCCAATCAACCCACCATCAAAGAAAAAAATATATATCTTGGTATGTACTATTATGTGACTAAGTAGGTTGAATCCAAGGATCTTCCAAAAACAACCAAGAGAGTAGTAGTTGACTTCTTGTATGAGGAGATTTTTGTTCGTTTTGGAGTTACCTAGGAAATTGTTACAAATCAAGGAACATAAGTCACATCAAAGCTCATCTAGTCCATTACTCGACAATACTAAGTTCAACACAGGACATCCACACCTTATTTTCCACAAGCCAATGACCAAGTGGAAGTTACAAATAAGGTTATGGTAGCCACATTGACCAAAATAGTGCAAATCCATCACAAATATTGGGCCAATAGAGTTCCAGAGGCTCTTTGGGATTATCAGACTACTTTGAGAAATACCACAAGCTTCACTCATGATCTTGTGTATGCTAAGCATGTATTTATTCCTATTGAATTCAAAATTAAGAATTTAAGAATTTCATTATAGGTGGGAATGGATCTTACAAAATAACAACAATATCACTTGCAATAGATTAATTGATGAAATTCGTCAAGATTGCTTGCAAGGAACCTCTCTTATTCAACAATATAGGAATAGATGGAATGGAAAATTCATCAAGAAGAAGCATTTTAAAGTAGGTGATTGGGCTCTCTTATTTGATTCTAGATTCTAGGATTTTAAAAGAAAATTTTCTACCCATTGGTTGGGCCAATATGAGATTGATACCATTTATGATAATGTTTCAATTAAGTTACATACCAGTGATGAAGAAAGAACCTCTTTTATGGCCAAGGGTAATTGATTGAGGTTTTATAGAAAGCTATTGTCTAAAGACTATTTTTTAAAGATTTGATTAAGAAAGCTAAGTTGGAGATTGTAAGTAAGAAGGTAGTAATAATTGCCTCCCATATGATATTTCAAATTGATCATCTAAAAATAATAATAAAAAATAAAGAAATATATAAAATAAAATAGTCTAACTATGAAAACCTATTTTTGAGACATAGTTAGATAAACAATTTTTGAAAACCAACTTACTAGTAGATCATGTTTTGTTTATTTCTGCTCAAAATATTTGCATGATGCTCTTTTTCTTCTACTATAGAAACCTAGTATAAAAATATGCTATAGAAATCACTACAAAATTATGCTACATATTACGAGTAAAAATTCATAGTGCTTATCATCCAAATGATAAATATTAGTTGCAAAAAGTTATTTTATAATAAATTATTGTAGCCACCATTCCTACTGCAAGATGAATTTTTTCTTTAGAATTCCGAGTTTGAAATCTACAATAGATGTTCATTTAAATGTTAAGACAAAGTAAAATTCTGAGAATGATCTGGATTGTATCATCACATAATTTTTCATCTATCTTGGTAATTTAAGGGTAGAAAAAATTGGAGGAAATGGCTTGCAGGGCCATTTTAGTAGCAGGTCCCAATTTGGGAAATTGGGGTCTGGAAACTTTCGGATCCATTTTGAGAATAAAATGGAATTATTTGGGGTTACAATGTTGAAATTTGTGCACACACCCTTGATTTTTATCTACACACCAAGACCTTTCCAACGATACAAAAATCACCTCAATTAGAGCTTGTTTGCAAAAGTTCTTCCTCCTGCAAGTTAACCTACCTTGTTGACCACCATTGTATGAGTGGATGCCATGTCATCCCCAATTACTCACACATATAGGGATATCCATGTGTGGAATTTTGATAATATTTTATAAGGTCCAAACCTGATCACTAATTGAGAGTTGAGGAAGTCAAAATCCTAACCCTAGATGACTATCGGGATATGTTAAATACCAGGTCATTAGGAGGAGAAAGGGTTCCATTATTTAGCATTGTACTTGTTCCATAGTTGAGAAGAGTAGCTAGGAGTGGTATTTTGAAATCATAATAGAGGAGGAAAATATTCTGTAGAAACCATACAAGACATAGTGTTTTTTTTGTATTTGCATTTCCATAACTGAAGAAAAGAGAGCAGAGTATAGGCCTCACCTTCTATCCGGGTTTAATATCATATTGGGTTTCCCAAGATATATCTAGTGTTCATTTGTGTTTGGATGGTGTACTCTTTTGATAATTTCTTTCATTTTCACAATAAAATTATTTCATAAATTCAAGCAAATCTAGTAATTAATTAATCTGTGATCTAAGGAAATTAGTTTGCATAGTCTAAGATTTCAGAATATTATAAGATCTGTTGTGAAAAACTGTTCCAGAATAATATCCATGGAATTTTACAGATCATATTGGTACCAGAGTATTTTTCTTTGGGATATTTGGGAAAGTTGCAGGATCTAGGAATTGGTTTAATAAAAAAGTCACAGAACCCTAGCCATGGAAGATGAATCTCTTCACAACAACCCTTGAAATCCAATAGAAGAGAGATTTGCGAGGTTGGAAGATAAGTTCATTGATATCTCTTGCAATATGAACCTCCTCATGGTGGCTCTAGCAAATAAGATTGGATTGCTCAAGGAGGTTGGAGGCTCTAACTCAAATATTGGATCACAGGGGATAATGAAGACCCAAAAAATGAGTCACGGAATGAGATTGAGAAAGAGAAGCCAATTTCCAGTTCCATTACCCCTTCATAGTGTTTACTTAAAATGGGAGAGAAAGTGGATATTAAGCCATACCAAGGTGATATCGATGTAGTAAAGTTTAATCATTGGTTGCAACAATTGTAGGTCTATTTTAGTGTCCACCATATAGAAGAAGAGTATAATATTTCATTTTCCAGAATGAAATTAGAGGGCCATGCATTAAAATGGTGGGAAAGTCATACAAAAAAACTTAGTTTGGATGGTGATCCCCCAGTAACTAAGTGGGAGGATTTCAAAACCCTCATTAAGTCCCAGTTCTACTGATGTAGTAACCCTAAATTATGTACTCAACCAACTACAAAGACATATTTATTCCCACAGAGTGCACAACTACCAATGTACTAGCTAAAATAATTAACATTTAACTAATACCACGAGGAATTGACAGTCATAGGAAAAGGAAACAAGAGACAACACCATTTAAACATGGACTGGAGATTCTTTATTAACAAGACATAATTTATCTCTTACAGTCTCATTACATCACTATATAATATAAGCATGGTTTTCATTATTTATTAAATGAACCGAGTGCGTTGCTCCCTTCTATGCTCTAAAACCAACTGGGTGTCCCTTCCTTTTCTCTATTTCTCTTGCAACCGTATCCTCTCTGTCCCCTATTTTCTGTCCTAAACTGAATCGAAAAATCTTCTCTTTGATGAATCTTTTTCCCCTCGACCTCCTTCCTTAGCGAACCCCCTTCTCCTCTTTGAATCTTTTTTTTTTTTCTCTTGGAAGCCAAATAGTCTCGAAAGTTCCACTTCTCAACCATTTTCCCTAATGTGTGTTGGAAGCTGGGCAATTATGATGATTCAACTTCTTCCAACCATTTCCAAGTTTAATTTATCTCCCTCTTGTAGATGGTCCACCAAATTCCATGAAGTACACTCAAGACACATGGAGTTACGACCCATCAATTTCCATGAAGTCTGTATAAGACATATGGAGTTTCAACATGCATAACCTGTAGCATTGGGAATTATAGAACAATGTAACCCATAATATTGTAATTGGAGTTGTATCACACCTGGAGTTGAAGCACTTGTGGCACAACAAGAGTTGTAGCACTCGAGTTGCAGTGAATCATAGTCTATAGTATTTAAATAGAGTTGCAACAACATGGAATTACAACAACACTAGAGTTACAACACCCTTATTTCATCCTACCATTACTAACTTGAAATTGAAATGTTTTTTGTTGATGTAGTTTTCCTAAGTCCAAAGATGCTTCTGCATCAGACATCCTTGGTAAGAAAACATGAGCTCCAGCTCATGTGGATGCAACAATATATTCTACAGAGGATGAAGATCCTCGTAGGTGTGCTATTTCTTCTTCAGAAACCTATGATGCATCTTCAAAACCCCTATTTCTCCACTTAACTAAATATTCATAATGTTCTTTATTATGGGTCCTTTTGCTAACCCTCTTCTCCAAGATTTTCTCTAATTATTCGACTGGTTTAACAAACAACTGTTTCTTCCGTTAAGTTAGGTTACCTTCTTCATCATCCATTTCTCCCTTGTGAAACTTGTACAAGTCAACCACATTGAATATTGAGGAAATGTCAAAATTCTTTGGTGAATCTAATTTATATGAATTATCTGAAATATCCAGACTCAACATGGTCAAGTTTTGTTGTAATTAAGTTTACTGTACACACCTTTGGGGAATACTTATTTCCTTTAATGTGCCATTACCATCTCTCCTTCTGCAAAAACCTTTTTGCTTCTTCGCAAATCTGCTCCTTGCTTATATCTAGTATTGCTTTGCTGCAACTTCTACTTGATCTTCTCATGCATATGCCATATTCCCTCTACAAACTCACTTTCATTGACACTCGTTATATCCTCCAGATTTGGAAAATTAACCAAATACACAGCTTGTTTTGGTGATCTTCCATAAACGATATGGAATGGACTATTTCCCACTGATCTATTAATCAAATTGTTGTAAGCAAATTCAATCCAGGCTAAAACCAAATCCCATTGTCTTGGTTTTTCTCCACTCAAACTCCTCAACAAATTTCCAAGACTCAAACTAACCACCTTTTTCTATCCATTTGTTTGTGGATTATATGCAAAACTATATAACAACTTGGAACCCATATTTTTCCAAACTATTCTCCAAAAATGTCCAAGAAATCTTGTATCTTTGTTGAAAGTGATACTTCTTAGCAGTCCATGTAACCTCACAATAGCTCAGAAAAACAAAACATCCACTTTAGTAGCATCATTGGTTTTCTTGCATGGTATGAACTGTGCCATATTCAAAAATTCGTCCACTACAACCATCACATAATCATGACCTCTTAGCATCATAGGCAATCCCAAAATGAAGTCCATGCTTATATCTTCCCATGGATTCTTAGTTACCAATAGTGGTGTATATAACCCTTTGTTTTGACTTTTTCCTTTTGCTAGATGGAAAATTATACAACAATCAATAAAATTCTTGAAATCCTTGTTGATGCTGGGCCAAAAGTGTCTTTTCTTCACTAGTGTTGTGGTCTTATGAATGCCAAACTTCCACTATGAAATTCTCTAAAACTATTCATCCGCAACGAGCTCTTTGGAATGGATAAACTTTGATTCTTAAACAATAATCCCTCTTGGATGTGGAAATCCAAATACTATGTTCTATCGATGTTCCAAAGCACTTTGCATGGTTCCCATGCCTCTGCAAAATATGCATCCTCTGCATACAACTCCTTCACACATTCAAAGCTGACGACTTATTGTGGGCACAACAACCCCCCTTTTATTTTGCTTATCAAAGCGAAAGGAAAGGACTCCCCTACCAAAATTTGAGCTCTAATGCTTAATCCACCACTACTATGAGCCTACTAAATATTATTTATCTACCTTGAGAGGGTTAGGGGTTTATATCTTTATTCATTATTTATCATTGAGGAGGTTTGTGATGAACACTAATTTCTTTGATTTTGTACTTGTAGATGTTCTTCATACCTTTGATTTATGGTGCTTCTTTGATCCTTGTGCGAAGAGATTGATACGTTGTATTTTGAACTTTTTTTATTAATTGGTTTTAATGGATTTAAAGGTATTTGATGATCCTACTTGATTGCAAGATTTAATTCTTTTCTTATGACTTGAAGATAATCTGCTTTTAAGGATTTGTTGTTTCCTTATGCATTGGATTATACTATCATATCACTGCATCATTGAGAAATGAATGACTGGCTTGAATGAAGAGAATATTGTTAATTTGTGTCTTGTAATTTCTGTCCTCATATTCATGCTCAATCTCTCACATGTTAATCAGATTCCTTAGCTTATAATTCATAACTAGAATCAAATGATCTTTAATCTTTTCCAAGAGTTTGAGATGTTATTTTTGATTATATGCAAGCATGCAAAACATTTCTACAAAACTTTCATGACACTTGGTTTACAACAACATATTGTTCATAACATGCCAAGATCATAGATGATTTCTTCTAAGAAATTCCCTCTTTTCATTTCCTCATTTTGAACAAGCCCAACTTTTTTTCATAGATTTGTTAGTAAAATGGAAAGGAGAAAGAATGTAGATTTTATAACCTATTAGAAAGTGTCTTCTTCCTTATATAACAAAGTCAATTCTTCCTATGGTTGCAGTGACAGGGTTGCAAAGTTATTTTCCTATGCAATATGCTTATGATATTTCAAGTTCTCAAAAGAATCATGCCTAAATAGAAGGGAAATCTTGTGCACAGTCAAGGAAGAAGGATCTTGTGCATTTGGTCACAGAGGACATGAAACTCAAGAGCATAGTTTCCAAGTGTTTGAAAGAGATGGAAACTACAAATTTACTATGGCTACAACAACCTTTATTATTATTTTAACCTTTCATGTCCAGGTATGGGTTGAGATTGAGTAAATCGACCGTGCAAAATAGTTTGATCTAACAACCTCATTTCCATTTGATGTTCTTGATGTTAGCCTGCTAGGTTGGATTCAAGTTCAAATTCTCCCTAGGTGTCACATGATGTGGCCTTGATGTGTCTATGACATGTAATCCAAAATATGGAAGTCTGGGTTTTTTTCATTATATGTATTTTTTAGATTTCCTGGATTTCTAGGTGTGGAACCTTGATTCACAGTCAGAACCTTGATCCATAAGTGGAACCTTGACCCAAATTTGGAACTAAGACTCATTTTTCCTGACCACATATGGATTTATTTTTGTATATATGAGTACATATTTTTATTTATTTTATTTTATTCTAAAGTTGTATTTTATTTTTACATTTTATTACTTTTATTTTTATCCATGGATTTATCTCCAAATTTCGACATGTTCTTAAAATTTCCCATGTATATTTTATTTTTATTTTATTAGGGGATTTATCATATTGGGAAATTTCCTAATTGGGACTTTATCATTGGACATGCACAATAGGGTGTGTATTTTATTATTTTATTCCAGGAATTACCATTGGGGAATTACTTTTACTTTGGAGACTTACTTTCACATGAGGGATTGACTTTACATTTATTTTTCCAAAATCCCAAATATTTTATTATTATTTTGGGATTTTTTAATTTTATTACATTTCACATTCATTTTTAATTCTCTTGAATATCCTAGGGCCAAAATTCGTATTTATTTTATTTTATTTTTATTTTTAAAATTTTGTAGATTTGTTATGCATTTTTCCCATAATACCAAATTTAATATTTTTCTTATGGTACCGAATTTATTATTTTTATTATTTTAACCCATCAGGGTTTCCCCATCAGGTTCTTACCATTTTAGATTAATCACTATCGGAATTTCCATTTTGGGGAATCCATTTTATCAAAGCCCAAGTTTTCCCCAAAATTCAAAGCTTGTAGGGCTACCAAAACTTGACCATTGGTCTCACATCATCGAAATGCCAAGATACCAAGTCTAAAGTTTTCCTTAAACCTGCAGCCTACAAGTCTATTGGGAACTCCCTCCATCAGACATGAGGTGTTGGATTATTTTATTATTTATTACCTTCTCGATGACATATTCCCGCAACACCTTTGGACTCCAACCTTCCCACATTACCTTCGGATATATCATTTCAGGTTGCCACCTTTGGTAATTTTTCCCGAATTACCGTTCGAACACTAGCTTACCACAACACTTTCAAGCTCTCCTTTCCTGAAACACCTTGGAATCATCCTTCCTGAAGCCCATTTGGGCTTATTTTTCCCGAACCCCACATTTGATTTTAGATTATATTATTATTATTTTATTGTATCAGGAATTGACCATTGGTTTTTACTCATCAGGTTTACTTACAACATTTGACTTCCCAAAATCCCTAACTCGACCATCAAGATCTGACCATTGGACATGAGCCTTTGGGAGATTTTAAGAAACCCCTTAGGGAGATTTTATCGAAGACATTTCCTGAATTTCATGTTAACGCCAGTTATCGTCGAACTTTGATTTTCACACATAAATTTTCCCACATAAATTTTGGAATTTGATTTTCAGACATTTAAATTTTGGATTATTCATTATTTTCATGGTTTTTGGGATTTTGAATTTTGTATTATTTTATTATTTTTGAAATTGTACGTACTCCGTATTTGGGGATGGTCAAAACATTAGTGCGGGTTTAACACTCCATACTTCCCCTAAATCCACATACAAACTACATAAGGAAGAATAAACAATATAAACCCCTTTCAATGCCTTCCCACAATGCATGTGGGATAAATCCTTAAGCATATAAGATCAATTGTCAAGATTAACCTTGAGATGAGATCGACGATCACTAAGTGCTAACGTCAAAGCACTCATTGGAAAGATAAAGAAGTGAAGAACATGTTGGTAGAGTTATTATTTCTAGGTTGATATAAAAAATGTCTAAAAATTTCAAGAAAAGAGGAGGCACAAATTTGATTGGATATCGACCATGAATTGTTCTACAACTCATAACTCTACGAATTTTTGAAGGCCAAATCGAGAAAAAAAACTTCTTGGAAAGCTCAGGACCCGACGAATAATCCGAGATAGTTTTCTTTCTTAATATACAATAATAAATTCTCATATTTTAATTAATTTCCACAACTATTCATGTCTTGTATTTTACTCAAATATAAAGGAAATTGTATTTTTTTCATCGCTTCCATTTGACTAGATTTCGCTTTGATAGAAATGCATGAGGCGGTAAAGAGTCCCAATAAAGACCCAAATGTCGAGAAAATGAAGATACTACGAAGAGAAACGGATGTAACTACACAAGATAGAGAGAATACGAGGAGTCCAGAAGAGGAACGGTCTTAGGGGCAATGATTGAAAAATGTTATAAATGCAATTTCCCCCCTAGTGAAAGAGGGGGGATGGATAACCCAAAATTGGCTCTTGTATAACTATTTATTAGGCTTGGGATGAATGAACAGACCATGAATCATCTTGGATTTTACTTGTATCTCAATCATATGAACTATTTCAATGAATGGATATAATGGCAAGATGATTCATGGTCTGTTCATTCAATAATGCATTGTTGTTTGGTTGTTTTCTTTAGATGTTCACAATTTATCACTATTGTTAATTATATATGTAGGAAATAACTATGAATGGATTATGAGACCAATTGTAGGGACATATTCATTGTCATCTATATATGTATTGGTATTCTAGTATAGTTTCTTATTGATAAATATAAACTATTTCTATTTCCATAAGTAAACTGTATGCCTGCAATGGTTTTTGTTACTGTTAGGATAATAATGCATTTGCATATTAGAACAGGATTGCATTTAGGATTTAGTCTAATTTAAATGAACATGTCTCTATTTAGAGAGAAATCCATCTATTTAGTGACAACTAGTCCCACATACCGATGGAGATTGCCATACCAAATGAGAGTAGGTACGATTGGGACCTGCCATTGGGGAATTCTCCTTCATTTATTGATAGAAAATTTTGACCCGTTAATAAAAATTCAACTGCAAAGTATTCAAAAAAATTATTCTATGAATTAATGCATCTACAACCTTATTCAATTTTCATACCCGTGCTTCAAAACATATGAGTAAATTTGAAAAAATTCTACCCATTTGGAATACTTTAATTTAACTTATCTTGATTGTTAATGTACTATAGTGCTTTATGAAAAATAACTAAGACAAACTCCTTCGGTAGCAAGTAATTTCACCATTTATTCAAGGCTTTTACAATGGCATAAAAATATTGATCATAAACAAAGTACTTTTTCTTATCATCATTTCATTTTTCGTTGAACAATGTGATTAACCTTCCTTCTTGGCTCAAAACTGCTCTCATCGCTAAACCGCTTGCATCAAAATCCACTTGAAATAGTTTATTGAAATCCGGGAGTGCTAAAATTGGCTGTTTGGTTACCTTTTTCTTAAAGTCCTCAAATGACTTCATGGCTACTGCTGTCCACTTGAAAATTTCTTTCTTGATACATTCAGTAAGTGTTGCACAAATCTCACTGAAATTTTGAATAAATTTCCCATAGAAGCTTTCCAAACCATGTAAAATTCTCACATCAAAGGTATAGTTAGGTGTTTTCCACTCCAAAATAGCGTTTACCTTTTCAAGATCCATCTTCAAGCCTTCATTAAAAGTCACAAATCCCAAGTATACTAACTCCTTCAGAAACATACATTTCTTCAAATTTGTCATCAATTTTTCTTCTCTCAACCTCTGCAATACCTTTCTCACATGCTCCAGGTGTTCTTGCGTGGTTCTACTAAAGATCAAATTGTCATCTAGGTACACGAAAACAAACGTTCCCAAAAATGGTTTCAAGACTTCATTGATAAGTTTCATCATTGGTTAACCCAAATGTAATGTACCCAACCTCCAAGCTGAGTCCCGTCACTGTGAAAAAAAAATTAACTTGCTAAAAATAAATTTAAAAACACCCCCATACATATAGAAGAAAACCAAGGTGCAACAAGACCATAAAATTTACAACAAAACAATATGTTGATTTTCCCATGCATCTATAACATTTATAAAAACATGAATGCACACCCAGTAAGCACACAAAAAAACTACAACATTCAATAATCATAAATAAACAACATAACACTTATCTGTTTATAAATATAATCCAACTGGATGCAAACGAAGGATGAACCTCCCAACCATAGACACTGCTGTTCTAATTATGAACAACATGCCACCCCCGAGCTGAGGTTATGAGTCCACAAGGAGATCTATCCCTCTGGTTGTTAAGAACCAAAGAATGAATACAAAATCACCACAATAGATATAGAAGAACAATATGCAAAATCTCCTTTATTACCATCAAACCCTTGAGGTAGGGCAACACCATACAATGGATCCTATTATGGAAGGGATCCTCTCCTGTTCACTTGCCTCTTCAAGGGGGCATCCTTCTATTGAGCTACCGCTCCAAATACAATATTTCTTTTCATGTCTCATTACATTGCTTGAACCCCTTTATATAGTGCTACCATCACCTAAGAACATTCTAGAGGAGGAATCTTCTAGAAGTAGAACCTTCTAAGAAGTCCTCTTACATTTATTATATCTAATTACCCATTTATTATATCTAACTACCAT